>JAGFZM010000190.1:153945-318945 GCA_017657215.1 Limnothrissa miodon | reverse complement strand
TCTCCCTCCCTCTCTCTCTCTCTCTCTCTCTCTCTCTCTCTTCCTCTCTCTCTCTCATTCTTTTCTAGTTGAGTTTGGGCTTCATATTTAATTTACTACACTTATGACTTGCAGTCCCTAAGCCGGTTGGAGTAAAGTGTGTGCGCCTCTGTGGGTACGTGTGTGTGTGAGTGTGTATAGTAGAACTTAAGCCAAAATTTCCGGCTGTAAATGTGGACATAGGAATTGCTCAAAGTGTTGCTCCTGGTAAGGAGCCGGGTGTGACTTATCTTCAGTGCACATACAGGCATAGATCTACTCTCAGCACACTCTCGAATGCTCTAATGTGTGAGTGTGTGTATGTGTGTGTGTGTGCTCGCACAGATGGGAGATGAGCCAGTGGTCCCGCTGCTCTGCGACGTGTGGCGTGGGCCTGCAGATCCGACAGGTCCACTGCGTACTGAATGGGAACAAAAAGATGCTGGACAAGGACTGCAAGGAGGACAAACCCAGTGAGGTGCAGGCCTGCAACCAAGTGGACTGCCCTTCAGCCTGGGAGACTGAGGACTGGCAAAAGGTAATAAAGGCCTTAAGCCTGAAGAAGGTCACACATTGTCTCACGTTTCTACCGTTGATTTTCCATTTGATTATACTGTACCCATTGAGATTATACCCATGCACTTTTTATGATTCAGATAGAGCCATTTACAGACATTTATACATGTAAATAAGGTAAAGCAGATTTAGAAATGCTAGAGAAAGACCTAAAAGTAACTGCAGTTATGAATGACTAAATGCCATTTATTCATCACTGTTCTGATGCATGGAGCATGCACTGTTCTGATGATGAGCAGCTTCATGTTGCACCAGCTGTGCTGTTATTTATGGTAAGGTGTCCGAGCAGAATATAAACTTCACACATCCAACTTTATCCCAGTGTTCTAGCACCTGTGGCGGAGGCAAGCAGTCCCGGAAGGTCTACTGCAAACAGCGTCTGGCTAATGGAAGCTTCCAGAAGCTGAAGGACTCGGCCTGCAAAGGTGTAAAGCCTGTGTCACACCGGCCGTGTGCCACGGACGACTGTCGAATGCCTCGTCTGGAGGGAGGAGAGTGGTCGAAGGTAACGGCATGCAATGCCAGGCCATACTACACTAGCTTGGACATTTCAGCAAACAGGTCTCCATGTTAGATAGCTCCTCCTTGATGTTATCCTAATAATAATATTCAGTGATAATGTAATGCAGTGACTCGTGGAGATTGAGAGCAGTAATCCCTACTGGGGCGGCATTTCCATTTTTCAACACATGAATTAAATATCGGCAATCCTCTGTATAACAGTGCATCCTCTATCTCTGTGAAGTGTTTGGTCTCTGCGAGATGTATCAACTACGCTATAAAAAGCCGACAAAAAGGTTTTTGTTCCTGAAACAGATCGGTACCTTACTGATGCACCAATGAAGCACTTTGCACGTCAAATGTTCAAATAATAGGGACACCGGTTGGTTGGCAGAGGTGCAGAACACATTGATCTATTAATATTGGTTGTGTGTGTGTGTTGCAGTGCTCAGTTACATGTGGCACAGGGGTGCAGCGGCGGGAAGCGGTATGTCGCAGGCAGACACCCTCAGGACATACAGTGACATTGAGCAGAGCTGTGTGCAGCGGGATGACCCCCCCGCCCCTCATCAGGAGCTGCCGCATGGGACCCTGCAAGAGTGAGTCTGCCTGCCCTTATGCGTCCCTGCTGTCTATCTGTCTGCATGTCTGTCTACTGTCCGTTCTATCTGTCTGCCTTTCGCTCCGTCCATCTGCTTGTCGCCATTTCTGTATCTGTTTCCCTCTGTTTGCCTTTTGACCCAGACTTGTCTGTCCATTTCTCTTACTGCTTTCCTGTTCATCTGTCTATTTCTGTTCTGTTTGTCAGCCTATGTCTGTCCGCTTGTCTGTCTTTCTGTCCACGTCTGTATCTCTCTATTTGCCTATCCTTGACTTTCAGCCTGCCTGTCTGACTGCTTATTTGTCTGTCTGTCATCTGCCGGTCTGTCCGTCTGTCTGTTAGAAGCCCATCATACAGTAAGATGGTGGGAAGCCAGCTGAAGTTCCTGCTGACTCAGTGCCACGACTGTTGCCTGACACGATATCAGTTGCTGATTAAAGAACCTCTGGAGAAGCATCTGGAGCAGGGCCTTCTTCCAGCCCGTTCCCCTGTCGCAGTATGTGCAAAAACATAATTGGGCTTTTGAAATGCTGGCCTGAAAGGAGGTGGATCAGAGGCCTGATGAATCAGACACTTTCACTTGAACTGTCTGAAAAAAAAATCCCATTAGGGATAGATTTACACACCTGTGGGTGGGCACAAGTTTAGTCTAGTCGGGTGACTTTCAAGGGATCCTTGATGTAGTACTATTGTAAAAGAAACAAAATAAAAAGCAAGAGAAAAATTGAGTGGATCCTGCCCAGTGGATCAGTGCCTGCATGCCATTAGTGCAACGAGTTCTCTCTCCCACTGTGTTGGCCTCTCACATTATCTGACTGTGCGCTGTCCAAGTGTGCCGTGAACAAATTCACTGTGGCGTGATTTTGTAGATGTTCTGGCCACTCTTGAAAAAGATGCGGTTCTCTACAGTTGTTATTGTTTTTTTTTTTTTTTTGTCTACTGCTTTATCACATGTGTGGTTAAATAAGATGATATTTGAGCTATTTGCAATAAAAGTCTTCCTGAGTAAGGTGGGAAGGGATATTAATGCTCAAACCGAAGCCTGTGATTTATCACAAGTTGAATCTAAATAAAACTTGGCAGCGTTGAAAAGCAACCTCAGTGTGAGAGCCCTTCCAGACTCAAAGAGCCTGTAGATTTTTATTTGGTTTGAAGCATTTTCTTTGCGTTTTATACATGTTTGTCACTCATTATCATGTATCCCTTCCTGCCTTTGCTGGGCTTGAAATCAAGTCTGCTTTCATAAGCCAAGGATGTTAACTACACAGACAGACATGAAACACTTCAGTGGGAGGTTTAGTAAATGCCCTTGGCCCCTTGTCATACACTGTGTTGTATGATTAAAAATTGAGAGGGAAAGAAAAAAGAAAAAAAAAAAACTTATCTGATCTTAATTAATTTTGGAATGTTGAATCATCAGGTAGCCTCGGCCTGAACCCTGCACTTAGCGGAATGCTTGCAAAGGGTGTGTCACCTTTGGAACAGCGAGGTCTGTTTGCATCAACGCTCCTGTCAGCACTCTGCATCCACTCCAAAGCCCAGGTTTGGGTGTTGGGGCTAAACATGTTGGATTTACTTTGCTTTCTTGTTCTTGTTTTTTTTTTATTATTATTATTGCTATTAAGAACCCTGTGCCCGCCAACACAGCAGTGGGTAGGAGAATTTACACAAGATCAATAAAAGTGCATTAGCCGCACACAACAGTGAACACCACCCTTAATCTTGTTATGTCCTGAGGTCAACAGCCAAGAAATTGTTGTATATCCAATGCAGTGGCATTTGGGGCTCAATGCATTCTGTGTTTTCTGGTGGCCATATCTAAAGTCCTAATTAGATTCCAGACAGCTAAGTAGCTGTAGAGGCGTATAAAGAGTGAGTTGTGGGGGCGGTTGTGGCAGGCTGTAGCTGGCTGCATCATAAACAGGCAAGTGAACATGGGGACCTGCAGTACTTTCTTTGCCCCACACTCTTTCTCTCCCCTCGTTGCCCTTTCACAATATGAACCAAAAGATGAATTATCCTTTAAAAAGTGACCAGGGTTTCTTATGAAGAAGTGGTACCCTCCCCTGACTTTGATTTGGTGTTTTGGCAGAATATGAATCACCTAAAAAGACCTGCCCCACCATCCTGAGTGAGCAACGCACCTACATCCAGACCCGTCCGGAGAAGAGACTCCACTTCACTGTCGGAGGACACGCCTATCTGCTGCCCAAGACCTCCGTGGTCATCAAGTGCCCACTGCGCCACGGCAGCAAGTCGACCATCCGTTGGCTGAAGGACGGGAAGGACCTGCCCACCACAAAGCGCATCGGCATGACCAAGTCCGGTGCCTTGCGCATCTACAACCTGGACGCCAGCGACATGGGGGTGTACCGCTGCGTGGCTCACACGGCCACGGCACGCTTCACCCTCAAGCTGATTGGCAGCGACAATAAAATCCTGGAGCATCCGGAGGGGAAGGCTTTCACAGGGGACGCCGATGACCCGGAGGCCGCTCTGGGGGACAACTGGTGGCTGCCTCGCTGTGTGCATAATGACTACTTGATACCGGGCTGGCAGCAGCAAAGCGAATTCTACTCGCCCGAGGTCCAGTCCCAGAGCACGAGCATGGGAGGTGGCCCCCTGCAGGCCATCCGCGACTCTGTGCTGAGCTCCAGAGGGGCCCAAGGATCCATCGTCCAGCTGCCAGAGAGGCGCTTGGGGCCCAATGGAGCCTTTAGCCTGCTCCCAGCGCACTACGAAGAACTGACCAAAAACATCAGCAACCCAGAGCAGAGCACACATGAAGCAGACAAACTCAGCTCCCAGCCCAATCACAAGTCAAGCGAAGGTCATGTGTCTGGCCCCGGGGTGACTGGCAAGAAGGGCGAAGGCCCTGGAGAGGCTCCAGGAAGCACAAGAAGCAAACACCAGGACAAAACGGCCAACTCTTCCGAGCGTGCCGCCGACAAGGAAAACAAGAGTCCCAGGAGAGCAACCATTGGGCGACACAAGCACCACGGCCCTCTCATGAGCTTCCAGAGGGACATGAGGATTCACATTGGCCGGGAGGCCTACTTGACCAATGCCACTCGCAGCCTCTCCCTGCTCTGCCCAGCCCATGGGCTGCCTCCACCCACTGTCACCTGGACCAAAGACGGAGCACCATTACAGTACCGAGACAGGTATGAATTTCACTCATATAGCTGTCTTAGAGGAAACTTACTGGATAATATACCCCTTGTCTTTAATGGGCTTCAGAACTGTACCTTAATTACATTAATACAAAAAAACAAAATAATAATAATACAAATATTATAATATAAATTATGCATTATACTGCCTGTGCAGACACAGTCTGAGACAAATATGTCTGATTCAGAGAGTGCTTCCCAGTGTTTCCTTTGCCTTTATGCAATTAATTAGACTATCTTCTGAAGAACTGCCTGGTGATTATGATAAGTAGCTTAGTAAATAGAATGGAACTAAAACTCCTTTTACATAACAAAGCTTGCCATCTCATGACCTAGTCTAAAATATGTTCTTAAGTACAACGATATATCTGTCTGCTTTCAGGTTTATTTTCCGTTTGTGATTTATTGTATTTTGATAAACTCTTTTTTCAGTGAGTGAGACACAGTGAGAATGGACATTAGAATTCAGCTGCAGTATGCCTGACAGGCCAGACTGTCACTAAACACTGTCTCCACTCCTTCCGGCCCTGGCATGTGCCAGACCTAAGGCCCTCGTGGCTGAGCAAACACACTGCAGACCTCATTTTAGCACAGATCCATCATCGGCTCAGTGGCACATACAGGGGCCTAGGCGGGTGTCAGGAGAGGGTCCTTCGCTAGCTGTGTTCCCTGTTATTTCACCCATGCCTAAACCTTCAGTAGCTTCCCACAAACAAAGCAGAAATGTGTAGGCACTGCTGGATCATATACATTTATGTTCCATGAACCTTTGCCCACTCTCCAAACAGAGTCCTGGTTCATTGAGCTGTGGGCAACAGAGTGCATTCTTGTGCTTTTTTTGGAGCATTTTTTTGCGCAGTTCCACGTTCAAGGTGAATGCTTTTGCGTGTTTACATTGTTTTTGCCCAGTACTGGCGTCCGTACATTGATTGCCTCAGCTCGTGTTTTCGCAGGGGGCTGCAGCTTACCGTCTGGCAGCCGCCGTTTGTACCCGTCCCTTTTGAGTCGGCAACTCTGTTCCCACTCCTGGGCCCCTGTGCGAGGGGACTCAACCCTGGGGGTCTCGTCTTCGATTTAGCTCTCAGGCCAAGCACAACAGTAAGTCCTTTAAGATATGGCCCTTAGATGAGACTTTAAGGTTCTGCTTTGCTGACCTTTTCTGCCAACCGGTCAACCATTTGGCTGCTCTGTCATCTGCCTCAGCTAATTAACGCAACCTTGTGCAGCCGGAGGAGAGGAGAGGAGAGGAGAGGAGAACTCACACGAACAGCAGTTCCGTTGCTGCTGCAGTTTAGAGCTTCAAGTGTTCGACACCCATCAGCAGTCAGCGTCCTGTTATGTTTTTTTTCCTCTCTCCCTCAGAAACTGAGCCGTGACCACCCGTGTCTGGTTTGTGATGTTGGCTCATGTTTTGTCTTCTCTTTGTCTGAACAAGAGCTACTGTGCATCTGAGTAGCACAGCGCAAGACCACACAGGTCGCTAAAGAAGAATGGCTTTCACTGGGCTTCTGTAAGAATATGATGATTAATATTCTTGCTTGCACCATCCCATGGCGGACCAGACCTCCTCTTTTATTTTTACCTCATTGCCGTGTCAGCAGAGCGACGCATATGGAACTGATAATCCTATCGCTTATGGTTCTGCCAGTCAGGTCTGATTGATGGGCCTAAACGGACACACAGAGTCCGTTTTTTTTCCCCTTTTTAAGCCATGCTAAACCATCTCGTGACAAGCCGTATTCCTCCCATGTTAGCTAACGTTTGTGCTAATGTGCTGTGGCAGCTGAAGTGGTGAGCCAGCCAGGCTCCGTCGGCAGGACCCTTTAGGGGTTCCTGTCTGTAATGAGGGTCATCTTGGACCCATGGAAAATACCGGTAACACCCAAGAAAGAGCTGGTCTCCAATCCCAGCTCTGCCCACTTCTCCTCCTCCCCCCTGCCTCCTCCTCTCCTCCCTACCCTGTAGCGTCCCCAGATTTTACGGCAGCCATGTGTGCACCACATGAAGGAGACCCATGTGCTGTAAGGCCCCTCAACAGAAGGGAGGAAGTGGGCCCGCCCCACATGCAAATTAGGCTGAAATCATAGACTAAAGAGTTGACCTCTGCGATTAGCATGGCTAAATGTTCCGCTATGTTATTAACTGTGTGTGTGTGTTTGGGTCTGAGCATGAGTGTGTGTGGCACCATAGAATATTTCTCATATAAACTCACTGTGGAGCCACAGAGGTCTGTGTTCCTTCAATGGATACATTCAGTTTTCAGATATTCCACTTGAGTGTACACTGCACCATCACTTTGACTTGGACCTGAAAGATTGGTGTGTTTTTTCACAAGTACAATGATGGACGTTAAACAATGAGAATGGACTCGTTTCTCCAACCTCGCCCGCATGGAGGCGCCTTCTGATTTCCCCAGACAGGGTGAACTATAGTGCAGTGGATGGGGCGGGGGATCGGGAAAGAGGGGGAGAACTCTGTACAGAAGCCCAGTCTGGTGACCTCTCGCTGGGGTCTCTTTCTTCGGGCCTGGCCCCTCTCCTCTCCTCTTGCAGCTGAGAGCCCCTGCAGAGCGCGTGGATGCAGAGCTGTCTCCGCCTCGGCTTTTACAATGTCAGCATTTACTTTTGGTCTGGGCTGAAATGTGAAAAAGCTCCGTCTGATTGACATTCACAGACTCCTGAGCTGCGTGAAGCTTCGCCTTGCAGCACCGTTCTCTGTTCACTCTGGGTTCGTGCCATGAAGATGGAGATAGTTCTGAGAGGAGGCGGTATCAGGTTGTCCGACAGGCACTTCATCTCATTCAAAGCATTCCTGTTTGGCATCATTTTACCTAATGCCATTATTTTGATGACTTTCTCACTTCATACGATTATATTTCGAAAATCAATGGGCATAGAAAATGTTATATGATAGGGTATTGGGTATTTATTTCATACTGTATATATAGAAATCTTAGGCCGACTAGTGGAATATATACCATTTTTTTTTTTTTTGATATACATTTTAGTTTTCTTGTTATAATGGCAGTGGCAATGGCAGTGTTATGACAATGAGTCTGGTATTTAATTTCATGGACAGCCCAACGTGATTTACATTATAATGGTAATAGGATAGTAAAAGAATGTTTCATGTTGGAAAACAGAGAGTAGGTTAGATGAATAGCACCAGCATGTACAGATAATTCTCTTACGTTAAGATAATATAAGATAATCATCCATTGGTCTGACAACAGGGAAATTGAATTAATTATGGTTGGCTAGAAATAGTAGGGTTTGTGTTTTATATTTATGTTGAGTTCTGTCCAGGGCCTTTTTTGTGTTCTGCCGTTATATAGCAGCACATTTTGAGAGTGTTTTGAGAGAGCAGCAGCCATTGATGAGGTGCGCATCGGAGGTGTCCAGCGCACATTCCCACGTGCTCTTTTCCGAGGGGCTTGTGTGGGAGCAAGACAGGGGCCTTACAGCGCCCCAGTGGGCCATAAAGCACTGGATGCGTTTACCAGGCAAGCCCCTCAACGGTCCTCCTCTCCACCCCCCCTCGCCTCCACTCATCTCCTCGCCAGCCCCCGTCAGCAGGCCCTTCTCTCCACCATGCAGGCCCCCGCTCTCACACTCTCCAAAGCGATATATAATCATCACAGTCCATTCCCATCCTTTCTCCCTTAAACAATAGCTCTTTTTCTCCTCCTCTGTCTAAACATGAACTTTAGCTGCATGCAATCTTGTCGTATTAACAGTCTCAACTCATTTTTGAAGTGTGTATGTGTGTTTTTCTTTTGTATGCTGTTAAGTCTTTCAGCATCCTTCTCAGGTCTTTGCTCTCTTGGTGTGTGTTAATATCGACAGTAATCCAGTTCCCTGTAGGTTGTGCACTCTTATCAATGACCGATGCACAGTCAGTGTCTTTGCACACTCAGTGTCTAAGCGCATTGCAGCCATGGTGTGCCAGATTAAGCATGTCAGTGCTAAGTAACAAACTGACTGGACTGGAGAAGACCAGAGCAGAGACGTTGGGCCATAAAGCATGCTGGGTCATTTTTGTATCCTTGCTTCTGCAGCGGTGGCTGTCAAGCCTTTAAGACACTGGCTTGAGGAGAACACTTGCCGCTGCCAGAGGAGGCTTGCTGGGGCCATCACACGGTCCGTGTCTGGCCTGGCCCTGGCTCACCTGCTTCCATCCCAGGAAAGTGGAATGGGGGGGGGGGGGCTCCCTGATGCCACATACAGGCTGTCTGTTTTAATGGAGACCTGGCGCTCAGATCCGGCGCCCCACTGGCCTAAGCCCCAGACCCTGCCTGTAGGGAGCTCTGTTGGGCTCCATTAAGCCTTCTGTCTCTCCCTCTCTCTCTCTCTTTCTGCCTCCCTCTCTCTTTCTGACCGTCTGGAGGCTCGCTTACAGCGCCACAGCTCAGGTTCGTTCCCGCGGGGAAGCCCCAGACACGCACAATAGCCCCAGCATAATAAATACGCTCTAATCACCTACATAAACACCTGCATTCCCCCACACCCCACACCATCACCCCCTCCACCTCCACCTCCGACGAGCTCTCTCTGCTCAATGAGTGCCTGATTGCACTGTGGAATTCCGAAAGAGAAAACCCAAAAATAGACACATTATTTTTTTTTATTTCAGGTGGGGAGGATACCACCTGATTGATGTCCAGGAAATCCAATATTTTAACAGCTCGTCTGTTCCTGGCCTGTTTGCTGGTCAGTTCCTGGCATGCCAGGTGTGATTAGAATGGATCTCTACCCATTCAAAGGCGTTATCAGAGGCAAGATGAAACCAGTCTTGCGTGTGTGTGTGTGTTGTGTTGTGTGAGAAAGAGAGAGAGCATTAAGTGAAACACGCTCTGGTCGTTGTCTTAACCCCGCACTGACCCAGCGTAAGCGAATTTGTCCAGTAATTGTTTAATGTGGCATGCGTGCGTGCATAAGGAAGCACAAGCTGTAACTGCACTCGGTTGCACTCTGCGCTGGAGAGCACATAGCCCCATGAGGTCACTAAGGAGAGCCTCTGTCTCTCTCTCTCTATCTATCTATCTATCTATACTGTATATCTCTTTCTTTTTATCTCTCTCTCTCTCTCTCTCTCTGACTTTCTCTGGCTCCGCAGGGTGCTGTGGCAGGATGCGGAGGGACTGCATATCTACAAGCCGAGCCAGGAGGACGCGGGGGAATACAGGTGCACCGCCACCAACGATCTGGGCTCAGACTCGGAGAGCTCCCACCTCCATCTGGCCGGTGAGTGTCTGTCTGCCTACCCACCCGCCTCCCTACAGCCAGGCCCTCCCCCACACTCTCTGCCCAGCCTGATGGGATTACAAAACCACATCACGAAGCATATATATCAGACACAGAACATGTACAGTTTACACACTGATGTCCACAGATGTTTTCAGGGGCAGGTTCCATCCTGATATGCCTGCTCACAAACACCATTACGTCAGTATGTTTCCCATTGGCCATCATTACCTTAAGTATTTAACAGTCAAGGCGTAACAGGCCTGTAATTATTTGATTACAACCGCAGATGAGTGGTATTACATATACTCAGCAGGCACACAGATTCTAATCAAGTGGCCATTGAGATGAATGAGCAGCTGCACTCTTGGGGATGTGGGTTCAGTAATGGATATCAAGAATGTTATCAAATTCAAAGTATCAAAGTTATCAAAGTAAAAAAAAGTCTATTTTCTTGCACTGTTAGTTTTAGGGAATGGTCAGGGAGGTTTCCTGTTTTATTAGCTAACCACCACCCATACTTTGTGCTACAAGCTGCATCACTTTTGCAATTGAAACATTATGTGCGCGCTGCGTATACCATAACTGCAACCATTAGCTCTCACTATAATCAGTATAATTGGCCACGCCATATGTAAAAGTGCTTAGCATGTTTGAAAAAATGAGATCAGTTGTGAAAGTATCCCTATAGCCTTAGCTCTCACTCTCCCAACAATCTTAGTCTCAGTGGAAACTTGTAGTCTTGTTCTAATGTGAGCTTGGTCTGTTGGTTGCAGAGTACCCCAAGATCTCTCTGTCCTGGAGGAATGTGTCTGACCTGAGCAGCACGGTGCTGAGCGTTGTGGTGGGGGGCTGGATCAGGGTGCGCCTGGGAGCCAGCCTCATCTTGGACTGCCCAGTCACAGGTCAGTAGCATAAAAAACAGTTACTGAAGACCTGAATACGTCTTTAGATGTTATTCACCGGTTTGTGATAAAAAGGCGCTTTTCCCCTGAAAGAGTTTGAATTCATGATGGAATTGATGGATGGTTGCTTAGCTCCCCTAAGAACTGCTGCAGCACAAGGCTGGGGAGTATTATGGTCTTATTCTTCTCAAGGACAGCAATCACTCTCCAGGAATATTTTCTGAATACCACAAATAAATTAAATTCTTGTCACGACTGAAATATCCCACAATCCCAGTAACACATGGTGAATATTTACATATCATGGGTTTAATGGATCTATCTACAGCTCACTAAGGAAATGGGGAAGGTTCTAGGCAATTGGAGAGAAATTGTCTGTAAAGTCAACATACCTTTCAGGTTGTTATTAGTCTTGCTGAGGATTTATGTATCCTGCATCACCTATAAAACGAATCCCCTTGAATTAAGAAAAGGCGACATTTTGATTGAACAACAGCATTTGGTGACAGTTTTTGGAAGTTTTTTTTTTTTGCGTGTCCCCGTTTTTTTTTAATCTCCTCATCTATGCGTGTCAGGGCTGTAAATTGACTCCCTGTCTCTCACGGAGGTCGTGTAAACTCAAAGTCAACAAGCAGAAGGGATTTTCTTTTGGGGGGTGAGGAGGAATGTGGGGGTGTTGAGTGTGTGTGTGTGTGTGTGTGTGTGTGTGTGTGTGTAAGAGAGAGAGAGAGAGTGGGTGGGTAGTCAGAACAGGATCCCAGCTTCGTCAGGCTCAGTGATTGCATTCATCTTGTGGCCTCCGGGGAGCCGCCAGCAAGAGGCACCTGCTGCCAACAATGCCCTCGGCGCTGCCGACTTGGCCGCCTCTGCCGCCTGCCGCCGACACTGGCTACCCCTTTTCATCATGAGACAGGCGAGCAGCGAAGGCACTTGGGAAAAAGGAAAACAAATACTGATATAAATAATGGCTCCTCTCCTTGGCCCCTTTTTGGAAGACAAGCGGGCCCGTCGGGTTGATGCAAAGGATCTCTGTAAGTAGATACGGCCTGTCACTCGTTAGTCCCTCTCAGGCCATCTGTAGCCCATAGCTCCTCGAAACACATAGGAAGACGTCTGTCTGAGACACAGCTGCTGACCCTCCAGCTTGATCGTGCCGACCCGGGAATGCCAAGACAGAGAGACAGAGAGGGAGAGAGAGAGAGAGAGTGAGAGTGCTCCAAACTTCTGCACTTATCTGACCCATCCTACCTGTACTCACGCAGCCGCATGCTCAAGGGTTTGTGGAGTAGCTGATGGGGTGGCAGAGATTTGCTCGAGGGGTCTTGTGTAAATGTAAACAGCCACAAACAAGGCCTGGGCTCGGTGAGAAGCCCTGCTGTGGCCTAGCAGCGAGATCTCATCATCTTCTTGATTGCAGAAAGGAAATTTAATCTGCGTCGGGGAGGTCAGCGAAGAGAGCCTGAGAAAACTGCTGACAAAGACGGCACACACTGATGGTGTGTGTGTGTGTGTGTGTGTGTGTTTGTGTGTGTGTGAGAGAGAGTGTGTGTATACGACTGTGAAAGTGTTGAAACAAGGGAACAGGCCGGTGCTATTAAATTCTTTCTATTCAAGGGAAATGAGGTGGCAGTCATTAAAACATTTGTTCTAGGCAAAACAGCTTTAGAAAAAAAAACAATAATGTTCCACGCAAATTGAGTTTTAGTGAGCAAACACTGCTACTCTGATTCCTCTCCCTGCATAATGTTGCAAGTGTACACTTCAATGGGTTGTCAATATTTGTGTATACAGTGTGTGTGTGTGTGTGTGTGTGTGTGTCTGTTTGTGAGTGTTTGTGTTACTGTGCAATATGCACCTTTATTTGCGAATTCAATTGAATACTTTTACAACAGCTCACCCTTGTGGTAGACAGATTTTCTCATTCTAAAAGCAGTGATGGATAATCAGTCAACAATATGCAACTCAGTTGGACAAGCGATTGTCTTTGCTATTACTTTATGCTAGCTGCCATATTCTCTGTGCCATCAAGAGCAGGGTAACACCACCCTGTTTAAAATGTTTGATTTCTTCTGGGTGTCCTCTGCTTTGGCAAACATCATCTGCTAGACTTCTGGCTTCCTGAACCCAGGTGAATTATTGAAACATCTGCCTGGAGTTGTACAACAGTATTGAAATGGCTCATTAGAGAATGGAGTACGCAGGCAGGATGAGTCTCTCTGGTGACCTGAGGGATGAGAGGAGGTAGAATCTACATGACAAATATCATGCAGATGAGTTCAGCTGCAGCGCCAGAGGTGACGATGCTTCTTCACATCCTGGGCACTAATGTGGAAAAGGACTGTGGGGCGAATATGGTGATTTGGAGGTGATAGAGAACCAGCCGGTTACAGAAAAAAAAATAATAATAAAAAATAAATTAATATATATATATATATTTCAGGTGTTATTTTAAGCACACAGCAACTGTGCACAGGGGCACTGAAAAAAAATGAAATCGTCAGCAGAGGTATGTTGGTGCATGATATGAGACCCACTAAATGTGTAGTGATTTTTCCCCCTTAAATCTGTCTAAATATTGTTATTATAAGGTTTTTGAAATAGCTGCCATTTCCCTAAACTGTGTGTTACCCTCCTCAGGTAATTTTGCAAGGTGTTTGGTACAGGTTAGTCAGTAGCCGGGATGCAATCCAGCTCATTTGCATGTTTTATGAAAATCCTGCCAAAAAAGAAACTCAAGTCTGTATGCTTTTGGATGTGAGTGAACTTCAAAGCCAGTTTTCAAGCCATTTCCACTACGGATTTCCTGTTCAAGTGGTCAAAATGTGAATGAAGAGGTTGGACTGGAAACGGCTCCTCACACCACATGTTGTCTGATTTGTCTAATAGAGCCCTGTCGTCATGACTGGAGCCTCTGTGCTTTAACCCTGCTCTACCTGTGTCTGTCTTTAATAATGAGTATTATTGCTGAGGAAAAAAAAGACCCCAGGCAACACTCTGCTCCACTATAACTCACTCCAATGTCAGACTCTCTCCCCCCACAATTTAGAGGGTGCCCCAATTTTGGCAATAGTTGAATGTCCTGTGCAATCATTTTACCTCCTTTTTTTAAGGGTGAAGGGGGCTTAATAAAACTCAACATATGCTTTTCATTGATGCAGATGCAAGAATATTAGAGAAACTGAGAGGATATACTGAGATCGTTATACTGATTTGAAGTTTGAGCAGGCCTGCTTTGTTGCGCATTACTCTGTTGATCTGTGCTATGAATAGGTGATTTTGTGAAGTGCACGCTCCCCATTAGCCCAGAGTAAGTATGTCTGAGCGCTGTGATTGATGGTCCCGGGCTGGGCTCTCTCCTAACAGGCATCCCTCAGCCAACTGTCAGCTGGCACAAGAAGGAGGGCGCCCTGAACGGCAACGCTCGCCTCTTCCTCAACGGCTCGCTGCTGCTGCAGAACATCACACTCCAGAACTACGGGACGTACTCATGCGTGGCTGCCAACCCAATCGGAAAATCCATCGCCTCCAGCCACCTCCACGTGTCTGGTGAGTTCCACAGTGTGCTCGGGCGGTCGTAAGTCATGCTCGGGTTTGGCCTGTGACAGGGGTAGCACAGGAGCTGCTGCTCGGTTCTTCTCGGTAGCAAAGATGACTGGGCGCATGCCAGGCAGCTCTTTCCCCACACATCAGCCCACTGACTGTCTGACACGAGTGCTCTGTTGATATTGGCATTGGGACGCACATCATGTAAAGAAATACTTTGCTTGCTAGCCAAGTTGAAACACTGGCAACGCCAGTCCTTACCGGGGTGGTAACTGCCTAGAGTTATACCACTTTTTTGGGGGGGGGAGGTTTCACCGCCATATATTGGATATACATTCATGATGGATAAGAGCCATCTTTTTCTAATATTGTACAGACCAGCAAAAGTCATTCAGCCATACTGCAAAGGTCTCTGTGGTAGGTGGGTGGTCCCTTCATAGTATTTCAGTGGGACCCACACGTCATGACAGCGGGTTGAAAATCAAGGGTTGCTTTTATTTTTTGTACATTTTAAATGGTGGTGTTCAGTAAAATGCCCCTTTACCGGTGTGGGCTCAGTTATAAAATGTAACAATTGCCATCAAATACATTGAACATGAAGGGACCATCTGGGTCAAGTATGTTTGTCCAAATCAATTAAGTGGCATTATATTGAGTTTTGGTTTATGTGTCCCTCAGGTTAGTCATTGCCTTTATCCCTGGTTTAAGTAAATCGCTTTGAATCATTTGCCAGGAGCCACCCAGGCGCTGTCTCAGACCCACAGCTCCGTGTCAAAGGAGGCAGGCCGAAAACGAGTCCTCATGGCTTCACGGATTGGCACCAGAGCAGTGGTCCGACCTGGAGACATCCTGCGCATAGGTATTGTCTAACTCATCATT
Source organism: Limnothrissa miodon (assembly GCA_017657215.1). Taxonomy (NCBI): domain Eukaryota; kingdom Metazoa; phylum Chordata; class Actinopteri; order Clupeiformes; family Clupeidae; genus Limnothrissa; species Limnothrissa miodon. The sequence goes on along the minus strand of JAGFZM010000190.1, from coordinate 303,506 downwards.
TACACAGGTTGAACTCCAATGTCTTCCCCCTGACCTTATCCCTCAAAAACCTCAAAGGCTTAAAATAGGTATGGGATTTTGAGCCATTGAGGGATTTTGAACCATTGAGCTCTCCCTACAGTTGTAATTTTCTAAACACCATACACCATTTGTCTAGCTTCTCACCGGTATATGTGAATTGTAGTTAAACACAATTGGTAGGAGCCAACTTTTTCAAGAGTTATGGTAGCCTACAAGGTAAAAGTGCATATTTTAATGGCTTGAGTCAGCTAATCAGAAAGTTTACTGAAATGCCATTTAAGTCTTTGATGTTTCAGGAATAAAGGGGGGACGTTGGGATTTAGTCTCTCTGATCAGTGTTTCTCTCTCTCTCTCTCTCTCTCTCTCTCTCTCTCTCTCTATCTCTCTTTGTCTCTCTTTTTCTCTATTATTTCGCTCTGATCTGTTTGATTGGTTTTGTAGGTTTTAATTATAGAAGTTGCATAGAAGTTGTGCTGTGCACTGAGGAAGCAAGAAAAACTCTGTCATTAATCTCAGTCATCATACTTGTTTCACCCTTTTTCCAAGAAAAGCACTCTTAACTGTTTATAGACTATAATGTGGATTTGTGAGTGATAAATCTCTTATAGACATGCACTGAACTGGAACTGTGGACGAATCCATTAACTCGCTCCCATTCCTCGTTAACTTTTCAACTGCGCGGTGGGATGAGTGCATTGATTCTGATCTACAGTGGGCCCACATGTTCCTGTAATGGCCTTTGTGGTGCCTGATTGGGAGAGCATGTCTAATGGGCCTGGATGCAGATGAAAGCGTGCTGGGGTAGGGATAGGGGATGGTGGGGGGTGCTCTGTCCTCCACACAGGAGCAGGCTCGTCAGGAGTAATTAGGAATGACTGGTGGCCTCATTCTCTCTTGCCTCCCCACTCCTCTTTGCTTCTCTTCAGGGTGTCCAGTCGTTCCAAACCACAGAAAACCCATTAAGTGGTACTTCCAGAACCAGACCCTGGAGGGGGCACAGGGCCCGCGGCACCGGATGCTGGTAGGGGGACGGGTCCTGGAGGTGAACACGCTGCACGGGAGGATCGACGGACACTACAGATGCCAGACGCAGATGGACACCCAGCTGCTTTCCGCCTGGGTCCAGATCAGAGTGGAAGGTCTGTGTTTGTGCAGTACGCCGCCGACCCACCACACCCTCTGTTCTGGTCCATCATCTCATTAGCCCCTACTTGACTCCGACATCTGTGAATGGCCCATAATGCTGCAGCCCCCCCAAGCTGTTCTCGCACCGACTTTGTCACACTGTCCCGCTCTCAGATCACCTTTCTGGACATGCAAGGCCAATTCACAAGATGGCCTTTGTGCTGTCACTTCACATTTCAGTCTGGGAGGGGACTGTGGACACAGCTGGGACCTATCATTAAACCCTAATGATCCCGCTCAATTTTAGCACTTTCAGTCATCAAGAGCGGCCTGTCATGGTCAGTATTTGGCATCGCACACAGCAAGAGGGGGAAAAAGAAAATGAGGGGAAAAATGGAGAGCAAACAAAATTTTCATCCTTATGTCTCCGTTTTTGAAAGTCAAATGAAAAGACAGAGCCTGCAGAAATAATAATAATAAAAAGAGAAACACCCAGTCAGTGTTTTATTTCGAGCCTTGAAGCAAATTAAAATGATTCTGCCAAGTTCTTTGTTGCTTTTGTAAGTTCCACAATGTTCCTTTAGAACATAAACAAATACTTTGAAGCATGCATAAATCATAAAAACAGACAGGAAAGCATGCATAATCAAGTCAGGCCAACATAAAACCCAAAAACTAATATATTTGTTTAGATTTCTGTTTTAATTAGAACAAAAGTGCCCAGAGTGTGTCCCTTTTGAAGGGATACATTTTTTGCTGACTATTGTACAGTGAAGGCTGGCATCTGGTAGCTGGTTCTGATGGCTGTGTTGTACTGTGTTGTGTTGCGTTGTGCCTGGGCAGAGTTCTCCTGGCAGCTGGGAAACTGGAGTGTGTGCAGTGCCACCTGCGGGAGCAGAGGCACCCAGACCAGGAAGCTCCTCTGCATCAGCCCCGAGGGCACGGAGGTGCCCCCCTCCACGTGCCACCACCTTGCCAGGCCAGTGAGCTCCCCGCAGGCCTGCAACGTCAAGGACTGCCCCGCCAGGTCTGTTTGCATAACTCATCTACTCACGCTTCTCGTCATTTCTGCTGCTCTCTGCTAGACTCGTGGATACATGACCTGCTAGATCACTTGAAAGTGCCTTTTTTTTTCAAGTGGAGGAAAATCCAGGCGGTAAGCAGCAGAAATCCACTTGACTGCAGGGCTCTTCCTGGCTGTATGATCGGCAGCCAAGCTGCCTCTCCCCATGAAAAAACCCATCAGTCACTGCATCCTGACATTTGTTTGCACAGGGGCCGCGCGAGCACTCTGTGAACAACATGAATCAAGCACTATTGTTCCTGCAGGGCCCATTCAGTCTGCACGCTGTACCATCTGAGTGTCATCGCTCATCAATATCAGCCCCTCTGATTGGAAACTAAGGCCAGTTAGCAGAGAGGGAGTGTGTGTGTCTGTCTGTTCAGGAAAGTCAGAGTTCTCCTCAACAGGGCACTGGAGTTTAACACACTCCTCTGGTTGCTTTTTAAAAATATATATATAAAAAAAATCAAATTGAAACATTTTTCATTTGTCGTGCCTGTCCATGCCAAGAACATCATATGATTATTACCATGCACACTGGCTCTACCATTAATCAAAAAGATCAGCTCGGTCTGCGAAACTGCTTAGTGTCTTCTCCGAACTATCAACAGGGGATCTTTGCACAAAGCTGGTCTTTGTTGCTGCCCCTGTTTGCCTGACCAAGCCCAAATCTGTTCCATCCCATAACTCAGAGCTTAATATGAGAACTGACACCCATAATGCCCCAGATAGATAAAAGTGCTGCTTTGGACGAGCCTCTGGTGACTAGCCGTTAAAATACCAGTTTGAAAAAATATCACGTCTGTCATGGCAGATATGTGGGTTTCACAAGAAATCTTGCACAAGAATGTGTTTAGTTAGCACATCTTAGCCATACAGTAAAATTACTGTAGCACCTCTGGTTACCTTCAGTGGGGACGTTCTGTGTTCTGCTAATGCAGGCTTTGGGTATATATGTAGAACATCTAGAACATAGAGTACTGTATGTAACTTCAGATGGGCACTTAAATGTGTTTGTATTTCATTGGTGTCCTCCTGCAGTTGGGTTTCTAGTGTCTGGTCCAGGTGTTCCTCCACGTGTGGACGAGGGGTCAGGACGAGGCAGGTGGCGTGTCAGCAGGTTGAGGCTGCGGGGACGGTACGCGTTTTGCCTCTGTCCAGCTGCGAGGCTTCAGCCCAACCCTTAGACAAAGAGGACTGTAGCACAGACTCCTGTGCAAAGTGGGTGACTAGTCTTTGGGACCAGGTAAGGAACAGTGTTCCCCTAATCTAGTTTGTTGTAACTGACTGTTACTGACTGCTGTTGATCTGTTCTTGGTAAGCTAATGAATTGTCAAGAATACAAAAAGGGATTTGTAGATTGTTGTTTGTACAAACAATATGGTGTCAATCAATGAATGTATATTATATACATGGTCAGTGGTGTCTGAAAGCCTTAACTTAAACTTCTTCTGTGTTGCAGTGTACAGGGAGATGTCTGGGCCCAGGCTTAGCGACGCAGAGCCGAACAGTGATGTGCAAGCATGTGAACAGCTCCAGCGGCCCCAGCACATTGTGTGATCTCAAAGACAGGTGCTGACCCGGATTGCACAGCCGCCAAACACACTCTCTATGCAGCAGCTCCTGCTTGCCGTGGAGAAAAGTATTGATTTGGCTCCATCGCTGCTGCTGGTGCTGCAGTGAGAAATCCAATGTCCTCACATTGCATAGCGCTCACATCGTTCCCTTCTCGATAAGGCAGCGTCTAGTTGGAATGCAGATGCTTCCGTTGGTGTGGGGAGCTTCTGGACCTGATCCGAAATGGAGAGCACATCAGTTGCCCTGCAGCATTCTACCCAAACAAACCAGCCCAGTCACACAGGCTTTCTCACAAGCACTTCACTGCCGTGACATTTGCACCTTGTTCATTGGAGAGTAAAGCACATCCATAGACGTTTGTATTCACTGATGTTCTTCACGTGGAGAAACTTCTGAGTGTTATCCAGTGTTTGCTATTTAGGTTGCTATAGTATGTGTTTTTTACTTTATCACTGAGTGTTGCCTGATCCTTCTGCTCTCTCCCGTTAGGCCACCGTCGGTGCGGAACTGCTCGTCGGACATGTGCGACGTGCAGTGGCGTGTGTGGCCCTGGCGGCTGTGCACGGTGGCGTGCGGCAGCGGCTTCCAGTCGCGCCGCGTGGAGTGTGTCCACCGCCACACTAACAAGACCCTGGTTGACCAAAACTGCACCTGGCAACGGCGACCAGTTTCCTGGCAACACTGCAACATCACATCCTGCAGCAGTAAGATCCCTCTCCCTATCCCTCCACATACACACACACACACACACACACACACACACTTTGGGCATCTCTCTCTTTAGCCTTGCTCTTTTTATGTCTTGTAAAGCAATTTAAATGTCACTCATGTCCTTTTACTTGTTCTCAAGTGAAGAAATACACTGAAAAACATGACACCAGTCCTATTGCCTATTGCATATAGCCCTGTACATGCTTTTAGGCTTTTATAATAATATCTGGCCAGTTAATACTTCTATCAAAGGCTCAACTATCTGTCTAGTTTTTAGTTTTGTACCAATTCACAAATTAAATATTTGGTATAGTGCAGGCAAGACAGGCTTAACTGTGTATGTTTTAAATGAATCTATTTGATTTATTTATGTAGGTGAGTGTAAAGATACAACACACTACTGTGCAGTGGTGAAGCGGCTCCAGCTGTGTCAAGTGGACCTATACAGGCAGAGGTGCTGTGAGTCTTGTTCGGTGGACACTCACCCCATCTAGTGTTCACTACTGAAATGGTCAGACCTTCCACACAAACTGCTTCTAGAATGTTCAGCTGCTGGACTAAAAAGACTCACCTGAAAAGATATTTTAAACAACAAGAAAAACAGCCCCCCAAGCAACTTGAGTGAATTCTTAGAGAGGGTGTTTTGGACATCTTTATGAGGTTTGGACACATTCATTTCTACAAACCGAGTGATTTTCTGTGTGCGTGTGAGTGTGTGTTTTTCTTTTTTGACTTGATGTACTCTTGATCGCAGCTCTGCTACAACATTGAAAACATCTCCATAAAAAGAATTGTCCAGTCTTTGTTAAAAAAAAAAAAAGATATTTTTTTCTCTATTTACTCCATTGTTTTTTTTACGAAGCAATAACCATAACAATGTTTTGACAACAATTTATCAATAGTGGTACATAAATATTCTGTGTGTATTATTTGTATTTATAAAAAATGCATCAGTAGTGGTATGAAAACCTGGTCTAAATTCAGACCAGAATCCTTAAGGACCATTCACTTGTGTGAAGGGAGTTAAGTGGGTGCAAAATCAACGAGGCACCAAGAGCCTGCAGTAAATGTAAAAAAAAAAAAAAAAAACATCACTTTGTGAATGATGAATAATCAAAAAACCCTCAAGAACTTAGCTAATGCAGGAGAAATATTTATTTATTTTTTTATATGGAGGACTTTTGACAGGATATTGTAAACTACTTAAAGTATGAGAATAGTTAAGGGATAACATGTTCTTGCTGGATTCAGAAAGGATATATCACATATGTGTATTTTTTTCCTCCCCATTCATTAGTTGAGAGGTAATCAGTGGAGTAGTAGTAGTTACAGTGGTTCCCAAGGCCAAGTGGATCGCTGAGATATTTCTCTCCCACTGTGTTGTACCAGTGTGCTGCAGTGTAAAATATGTCTTGTAAATAATGTGTTTCAAGTGCAATATTGTGTAAATTCAGTGTAGATTTTTTTTTACTTTATTTTCTTACCCTTTGACTTTAGTGAATGAATTAGTGTCGTTATGTATTGTGTGGTCATGGCCAAAAATATTAGGATGTGTTCACTTTTTAAAACATTGATTAAGAGAACTTGCACAGCCTTGGAAGCACTTAACAGAACATTTGTCAAAAACATCCAGTTTGTCAAGACTTCTAATGTTCTTCACTGGATCCTTTTTATGGCAACTTACAGTTTTGACCTTACAGTAAACTGCTAAACATCCCTTTAAAGTCATATTTCAAAAAGTACAATTTTATGTTGCACTTGTAATGGACCTGTACGAATTCTGTTGCTAACATTCACAACAATTATAACAGAAAAGAATGACAAAAGAATACAATAGAACATTCTTTCTTTAGTCTGAATGATTTCGTCTCATAATTCATTGTCACCACAGAATAAGAGTAAGAACAAAGATGTGACTGCCAAAGGTCTGAATGCCTGTGTGGAAATAGTGTCCCAGGGTAAACCCTGGGTTAGTTTGAAAAAAGCAACTTTGGGACATAAGATCACAAGATTTGGATTAATTCCATGCATCCAGCTGTGTTGCTATACTATATCTGACAAAAATACCTGTTCACATTGTAATAATTTTGGCCAGGTCCGTATTGAAGATTACAGTACGAAACCTGCATATAGCACTTGTTGATGTGGTTTATTAATGCATACTGTATACTGTATGTTTCTTTGATTTTATACGCATGGATTTAATACATTCACAAATGTTTTGATGTATTAAATACTGTACACCACTCCTCTTACATGAACACCACCAGTCAACCTGGATACTGACATCTGCCATTGTAATGTATTTGTTTACTGTTGGAGACATAACTACAGCACATGCTTAAAGCTAATCCCAATTTCTGCTAATTACCTGTGAGACAACAGAGAGATAATAAAAAAAGTGTTTTCAATAGTTTTATTTTAATTCATTATTGTGTTGAAAATTTAATTGTATTAATTAAAATATCATTTTAAATGTTGGACAAAATGGACAAAATTGTAATGTAAATACTGCATACACACTGATATACTAGAGTTGGCCTTTCAGCCTCTTTTATAGAATCACTCACAATTATGACAAAAGTCCATTTTGAGGTGTTCATACAGATATGTCATAATACAAACTGAAAAAGTGCACATGTTGATTTGTCAGTGTCATGTTAAAAAGTGCTGATTTAACTTTTTGAAAACTGGTCATTCAATTTTAGAAAACTATCATTATTAATTCTGGAAAAATATCTTTCAAATTAACAAGTGTTAATCAACTTGTCAGTTCTGCCATCAGGTGCGTGTTTACTGATTATTTTTCATATTTCCAAAAAAAAAAAAACAATCAACACAATCTCAAGTTTGTTAATGTCACTTCGTGTCACTTCTCCCTTTTACTGTGTTAGTCTAAATATTTCTGAATCGCTCACTGTAAACATTTAGAAGAGGGCAAATGACATGTTTTAATGGGCCACGTGATGAAAGCACTGGTGTCGCCGCCTTCAGTTGACAGCCACCGCTCCCTCATTAGAAGACAACTTGCGGAAGAACTTGTGGCCTCGCTCATCGCTGTTCTCAAACACGTAGCCTGTGGGGTTGTCAAAGCCAGCCGGGCACACGTTGATCCTCTTAGGGGTGAACTCGGTGCTGTACATGGTGCCATCCGCCATGGGCACGTCTCTCTGCATAGTGGCATTGGGGGGCTTGAAGCTCACGCTGGGCTGTGGGTCATGCTGGGTGAAGTGTGCCCTGAAAGTGGTCAGATCCTCCATCTTCCCACTGGCCTTGTGGAGCTCCTCAGGCTTCTTGATGATGTCCTGCTTGCATAAAGCCCAAGGCTTGAAGTCCTCCTTCATGGTGGTGTTGCTTTGAAATGGCACCGAGGACCTGGCAGGACGGGCAAAAGGTTTTGCCGATACATAGGGCTGGATGCTGTGTCGGGTGTAATATGTGTTCGAGGTTGTGCTTAAGTCCATTTCAGCGGTGGGAGCCACGTATTCTACAGCTTTGTGGCGCAGGGGCAAGGACACCGGCCACTGCTGGAAACGGTCGCGGAACTCGGTGCTGGTTTGGAAAGGGCTGCCTGAGGCGGCTTTAGCGTTTTCAGGCTTGCAGCTCTTGGGGATGGTGCCAGGTAGGCCCTGGTAGTCCTGCTTGTGGGAGGTGAGGTCCTGCAGTGGTGCACTGCTGGGCTTGTACACCTGCGGAGGCCTTGAGAACTTGGCTTCCAGTGGGTGGGGCACATAGGCCTGCTGGTTGCTAGTGACCCCGTCAAATGGGGCATCAGATAACTTGGACTGGTTGGCAGGCTTGAAGCTCTCTCGCAGCACTAAGCCCCTTGGAGCAAAGTCATCCTGAAATGTTGTGGAGTTGCCAAATTTAGCAGAGGGAGGGCGATATGTCACATCTGGCTTGCGAAGCTCCGGCTTTGACAATTCCCACTGGCGGAAATCCTCTGTAGAAGAACATTGAATCACAAAAAGCTGTTTTCATTATAAGAGCATTGGCAAGAGAAATTAACAGTATAATTTCAACATTTAATAAAACTCAGTCTTAACTTCTTAAACCATGTGCATGCAATTATTAATTTTATATTAAAGTGATATATACGTGACAAGTACGTAAAAGACTGAAACAGAACACCAGTATTTCAGTTGATTGGTTGTTGATTAAAACTAGTCAGTTCTAAAAGTTTGTAAAGTTGTACTCTGTACCTGTCAAAAAACAAAGACATGCTAAACCCAATAAAATGCCACTATATCCAAGTTACCTTTGTAGGTAGGCACAGTGTCCAGTTTTCCTGATGCTGCTTGAACTCTTTGTTTTGGCCTGGGAGGGAGGACTGGTTTCACTTCATAGCAGGGGAAGTCTTTGTTGTAGGTGGTTCCCAGGTCTATTTTACCAGACTGGGGCTTGTATTCAATCTTCTGTCGACCAGGTGGCGGGGGAACTTCGTAGGGAACAAAATCTGACCTAAAAATAACAAACTGATCAAATTACACAATTACACACACACACACACACACACACACAGTGTACTAGAAAGTGACTAACACTCAATAAAATCAAATCTTTGAAATTTACTTGAATGTGGTGGTTCCATCCATTTTCCCTTTGTTATCCTGAATGTCCCGTTTAGGCTTCATGCTTTGGGGTGGATTGTGATTCCCATAAGATGGGTACTTCTCTGTGTATTCGGTGGAGGCACACAGTTTATTCCCCTTCCCATAGTGCAGTGCAGTAGGTGGTTGGGGGCAACGGTGACGTCTGAAAAAAAAGGTTGTACATATGTAAATTATGTAAATAAATGTAAATTAATTTACATTTAGCACATGCATTTAGCGACTCACAAACGACTCATGAATGCATAGTAAGTGCATTCCTGGTAGTTACAATACTGAATAGAATATAGTTCAGTAGAATAATAATAATAAATACAAATTGGTATGTCTTTTTAACTTCTTAAGACGCACACCCATTTCAGTTTTTTTTTTTTTTTCGGCCAACTGGCATGCCCAAATTGTAAGTAGCACAAATCCCACATAGTTTTAGACATGGCATTGGTTTTGAAATGGTAACACCCTCTGGAATTTTTTTGATTCTGTGATGCACAAGGTTGCAATGAATGTCCAACAGGTGTACCTATAGTGACCGAAGGCCTATAATTTCAGGAACGTCTTGGCCAGGTATAGATGCAATAAGGCCATACATCAAAAATGTAAAAATAAATACATGTAAACACTTTCTACACACTGACAATGTCCACTTTTATTAATGTGAATTTTGATAACCTTGCAGAGTTCCTCTTCGTGAATAGGTCCAACTGAATCCTCACATTCTAAGCTTTCCAATGATATTTGATATGACCATATATGTTTTGATTTGGGAAACAGCTAGGCTGTGCATTTGACTGACATTCTTGCCTCACTGTGGAGTTTACTGTCTGTTGTTAGGCACAGCTGATAAATACCACGGACAAGGTGTGGTCCGAGCCTATAATGGGCTTCTATGTAGCAGCAATTTGGTTATGTCATGTTATGTTTGGTTAAGTCTAATTTAAAAATGGTTAGGGCCTACATACTCTAATTTGTTTTTTCTAACGTTAGGGTGGTGATGGAGAATTACATGAAGTAAAGATTCCTGTTGCTGAGCAAGTTGAAACATGGACCGAAAACTTAATTTTCGCAAAATGTTGGCAATAGAGCATGACCTTATTAATTGTGATTAATAATTGCTTAACTATAATGAAATGCAAGCACAAGACAATGCTAAAATACACTAGGCAGAAATACCCGACGCGATTTCACGTGCTTTTTCTAAGGTGAGGACATTGATAGCCGTCTGATTGGGTTACCCTACCACACTATAATCACTATTAAATATTTAACGTCATTGAAATCGCTCAACAACAAAATTATCAGGGGCGCAAATCACACAGTCAAATCTTACCCACAGCTGCAGATTTCGCAAATACAACGCCGTGTCATTTTCTTCACTTCTAAGGTGAAAGAAGTGAATTTTCAGGACTTTTCCCCCGTCCAACCTACTTTTCTGTCACTAAAGTTTTGTGAGTTCTTACGTCGGCACTATGTTCCATAGCAACCGCAGAACGTTTGGAAAGCCTGTTTCTAGGTAACGCAGTTTGTGACGTAGTAAGGTTAAAGTTCATTTTCTACACCGTCACTTCCTAGTCAGCTAAAACAACGTGAGTTCATGTTTTCTGTCCATACGTGACGTGACACATGGTTTTAAAAATAATATATCACCTGGTGGAATTGTTTGTGCGCTCATGTACTGTTATGTTTGTATTTCCTCGGGGTAGATGACAATGGTTAAAAGAAGATTAAAATGACTTAGCACTGTTTATTAGCAAAACAGCTAGCCTGTTTGACAACTAGCATCTAGTGGTTAACGTGAGTCTTCTGCTGCTCCCTCAATTGATTGTCATACTGTAGATCTATAGTATGACAGGTGAGGATTTTCCAAATTCTGGATAAAATTAACTACGAATAGATTAATGTCGCGCAAAAAATGTATACTCATTACTCATTGTTAATCCGGAGTTGTTCTGACAACTTTCAAAACTTTCTGATGTAACCAACGATGATGGTCAGCAGTTTCATATTATTTTCATACATGAGATTTTGTACCAGCGGTAACATTAGTATGGCTCCGTCGTCTTGATTTCCAGGTGACGTTAAAGAACAATGGGACACACGAGTTTGGAAAAAATAATTCAGCTACAGAAGAAAACTGCCAACATAAGAAATATTTGTATCTTAGCTCATGTAGATCATGGTAAGTAGATAAGGAGTCGTATTAACCTAACGATATGTATTATTTATAGATTAAAAAGCTTTAAGTCAACTCCACCACACTCTTTCTACAGGAAAAACAACATTGGCAGATTGCTTGGTCGCTAGCAATGGTATCATATCAAGTCGTCTGGCAGGAAAGGTAATTTCAAGGGTCTTTGTATTGTCTGCTTCATGTAAAGTATTTTCTGTAGCATATTTATGTCTGTGTTTGAAATGTGTACTCATGTTTATTCTCCAACTAGCTCAGATACATGGACAGCAGAGAGGATGAGCAAATCAGGGGGATTACCATGAAGTCCAGTGCTATTTCTTTACAGTATGATTTTGGTAAAGTATTCCTGTTATAGCCTACTACAGTGTTCGCAAACCAAATTTGCAGGGACCCACTTCTTGAAATTTACAAATACTCATGACCCACCACATGAAACTTGTAGCATATGCAAATTGATGTTACAGTTGTTTAAACAAATACAGCTATCATGGGCTTATATCACATGGTGCATGGTGACCCGCATGAAATATCTGGATTGTGTTATCTTGCCTGTTAAGGTGGCAATGAATACCTCATCAACTTGATCGACTCCCCCGGACATGTGGACTTCTCCTCAGAGGTGTCCACTGCTGTGAGGCTTTGTGATGGAGCCATAGTTGTGGTAGATGCAGTGGAGGGCGTGTGTCCACAGGTACAGCAGTAAACACATGTTCAACCTTCTTTCTAAAAACAAAAGAAACAAATAAAACGGTCTCTGCTGCCGTGCAGTATTTTACTTCCACAGGTTCTTATTACAGGGAAATGTAATGTGTTACTTCTTTGTAAAGTTTAAATATTAACATTAACATGCTGTACTGAAATGATATATTGCCTCTGTTTCACAGTAAGAATATTTCCCCCTGTACTGAATATAGTTTAGCCAAATTCATCCATAGCCAGCTTTTAGCAGTGGCAATTTTATAGTTTCACTGCCCTCCACTTACACCCGGTAACTATATGCATGTGAAGATAAATCCTTGTGAATAAGTTCTTGTGACCTTTTTATTTTTCTTTAGGATACAATCCTTTCTCTTTTTACTTGATATGATTAAGGTTGTAATGTTTAGATTGACATGTTGACATGCTGAATCCAGGTGTTCTCACTATCCCCAGACCCAGAACTCTAAAAGACTTGACTGACAGGAATTAGATTGAGTCTTGAGGCTGATGAAAGAAGTTCTGTGTGAATCAATCTATAGCCCTGTTGTTTCAGGTCACCACGTACTGTCAGTAGTAATAAATTTGACACAACATAGACAGAATAGTGAAGTAGTAGTGAAGTGATGCATGTACTTGAGATAGGGCATAGTGACTTACTTTCAGTTTTATTTCGCTATGCCCTAGTCACTTAACAGTTATCAGCTTGTTATTTGGTCTATATTGCATCAGATTTTCTTGTCCTTTTTTCCTACTGACAGCATTCAGTGATGCTGAACAGCAGGACATTGGATTGAATCACACAGAAGCTATCCTTTAAAGGCCCACTATGCAACATTTTTCATTTAATTAATCCGTTTCATACTGTTTATGATGCTAAAGTTAGTCATTACACGGTGAACGAACGGTGTAGAATGAGCCACCGTGGCCAATAGCGGAAGATACAGCACTTGCAATGTTCAGCAGCGCGGCCCGCCTCCAATAGAATGCAGTGCAATGCAATGCAAATACAGCGGTCTTTAGAGGGAGCTCGTGAGAGAGAAAAACAGAATGTTGCTTAGCCCCGGTTTAAAGTATTTTAAAGTTTATGAGGGTTCAGGGCTTACAGTAGGAGGAATTTAGCTGTTGCCTTTTACACCATAGGTAGGCATTGGTAGGCAATGTTAGAGAGATATTCCTTTTCAAATCCACTCATAGCCTTGTTGTTCGAGATCATCATGCTGCTGAAAAATAAGGTACAGGGTAAACTGAATAGTGAACTAGCAGATAACAGTAACTGATGAGGATATAGACAACTGAGTTGCCAGTAAGTAAAATATCAAATTGTGGGTCTGCTTTTTCAAGTGTGTTCATTTAATTTAGTGTTGCTTTTAATCTTTGACTTTTCCCCCGATTTTCTTTGTTGCAGACTCAGGTAGTTTTACGACAAGCTTGGCTAGAAAACATCCGACCTGTTTTAGTGATCAATAAAATTGACAGACTCATTGTGGAATTGAAGCTCACTGCCCAAGAGGCTTACACACATCTCAAGAAAATATTGGAACAGGTCAGCATTGCTCCTTTTTCATCAGTCAGCACTTTACTCAAGGCCCAAATCAAATCTATAACTCCTGAGCGGGTTCTTGTCTAATTTGTTCCAGGTCAACGCTGTGACGGGCTCCCTCTTCACTTCCAAAGTTCTTGAGGAGCGAGCTGAGAAGGAGGCTGAGGCCCAGGCCCAGCATCCCCCACCCAGTGAAAACAGCAGCGTGGACCAAGTGTATGACTGGAGCGCCGGCCTAGAGGAGACGGACGACTCGCACCTCTACTTCTCTCCTGACCAAGGCAATGTGGTGTTCGCCAGTGCCATAGACGGATGGGGCTTCTGGTATGTACTTTCCCAGGATTGTTGGCTTGCAGCTCACAGATGGAAACAGCTATCTAATCTTTCCCAAACTTGATGCTGACTATGCATCATTCTCTTCAATTTTGTGCATGGATTAGCTATTTTGAAAAGATCCACTAGGTGGAGCTCTAAGCAAATGAATGCCCTTGGTGCAGAAAATCAGTGCAGATTTCAGTGCAGGTGTGTGTACAGAGTTGCAGCAATACAGTTGTTGTTATTGCATAAGTGCTTTGTTATAATTATTATTGAATGTGGAACATCACACTAGATATCAGAGCTTTAAGCCCTTACAAAATATTGTATTTTTTTTATTTTATTAAGCTTTTAGTGTTTTAAAGATTTTAAAAAGCTATTCAGAGTTGAGAGTAGTGTGGGTCTTTCTCTGTTACCTATCGCAAGTGAATTTAGCACTTTCATTTCCCTCCTCTTCATTTTCAAGTACAATTAAGCATGTCCACTAACAGACGGCTAAAAGCCCTTATGGATGGACATGCACAAGCACAGGACACTAATGGACTAAATTTTAGTTTCAGTAACTAAAAAAAAAGAAAGAAAGGAAAAAAAAAACTTTTCTAAGGGCTGTGTCTGTGTAGGGTACAGAAGGGCACTGTTTTATTTTAGCCAGCACAGGAGCGGCAGGCCGCCTCAATCGAGGTCAGTGCTCGGCAGGCAGAACAGCTCATTTAGACTGGAGCTGGAGAGGGGCTTGCATAATGACCCCCAGAGAGAGAGAGAGAGAGAGAGAGAGAGAGAAAGAGAGGCAGGCAGGCTCCTCCGCTATGTGTGGGCCTAGTCTGGGTAGACTGTATAGATGACGCATAGATGGGAAAGAACAAAGGGACCTCATTTTTATTTTTTTTAAAGCCTGGCTTTGTCTTTTTGATAACAGAAAAACGCCATAAAAGGCAATTAAATTACAACTAACCCCAGACCAGAGATTATTTTAGAAGTATGGAAGACCCAGGGTCTCGAGGATATTTTCCCCCCCTCCATCTCTTAGGGCCATTGAGTGGCTTTTTGCATGATGAAAGCCTTGATATGAATGGTAGACATTTGGATGAGTGTGGTGTTGGCTGCGTGGAGGTGACAGACGTGTCTCGTCTCACCTCCTACGCGCATGCATGAGTCAGTGGCACCACTAGCTGAGCAGCGCAGCCACAGTAGGTGCTCACAACTAATGCCTCGCCTTATCAGCCCCTACACTTGCTAATGGTCACATGGCAATGGTGTGGATCTGAAGTTTCCACGGTCACCTAAAGCCACTGCATTTTCTCTCCACATCAGATTCCGCTTGTGGGTTTGGGATCTTTCAGATTCGATATTTGATATTTATACCGTCATCAATACCTAGTGCCTTTATTCAGTACATTGTTTCACTACACTGTAATGGTAGTGGGCAGCTGATGACTAAAGAAATAAATAAGGCAACCCACATCTAGGCCACAAATATCTCATTTTGCAATAGGCCTACTTGCTGCACCTGTAGTAATGCTTATTCCCATCTGCTGTTAGTCAAATGCCAGGGGCACAAAACTTCACAAGTTACGGTGTAAGATATTGGAGTTGGGACTGATGGACAGTGTCTGTGCTTTTATTGGTAGCATCCATCAGTTTGCCCAGATCTACAGCCAGAAGATGGGCATCCGCTCAGACGTGTTGCTGAAGACACTGTGGGGCGATTACTACCTTAACCTCAAAGCCAAGAGGATCATGAAGGGAGCTCAGGTAGAAGAGTTTGGATGATTTGTCTCACCCATTACATTTTGTGATCTGTTTTAAAGTGATCGCCCAGTGTCTTTCCAGTCATATCCCTGTTGTTCCCGCTCACCGAGGGCTTTCAGTAAGAGGAAGAAAGAGGATTTTGAACAACGTCGACTGAATAGCAAACTGACAGCTCGCGCACTACAAGCTCACTTTGGGTTTCATTCCCCATGGCGCATCACTTGGCGTAAGCTGCTGGCTTGCTAGTTGGTCTGTTTTTCAAGATTTGCTGGAAGTGGTCCATGCAACCTCTTTAATACCCTGTTGTTCTATTGTTCAAACTTACAGTGTACAGCAGTGAAAATAAGTATTGAACATGATAAAAAAAATTTTGTGTACAGGTATTTTTAACTGAACTTTTGTTATGAAGGTTTCACCAGACGTTGGCTTTGACCCAAGAAATACTCACAGTTAAGGCAACCAGAAGTTTAAAGTGATGTTTATGTGTTGTTTATGTGTAAAAGGATGTTGCACAGTATGTGTTAAACAGAACAAGTAAAAGCCATGGCCGAGGCAAGAAAGACAAGGAACCAACAATAGTTTATGAGTAGTTTGATGGTAACTCTGCCTCTTATCTGTGCATACAGTAAAGCCCCGTCCACACACGTCGCTACTAGTTACTCGCTTACTCGCTCACTCGCCTCTCACGGAGACACTTTTCAACGGTTTTCGAACGCCCGTGCTCATAGGACACTTTGTTCATTTCACCTGTCAATAATCTGCATCCCGCATTCTGATTGGTAATCGCTTACTCGCATCGCGCAAAAGTTAAAATAGTTCCATCTCGGAATCCGCCCACATCGCATCGCTTGTACTCTCCTCGCCTCTCCAGGCATTCCATCGCTGAAACACATTGACATTCTATTGACTTTTATCACTCAGCGAGTAGCGAGTGACGACGTGTGTGGACGGGGCATAATAGTAGAAACCACACGATACACACAATAATGTCTCTGGGTGTTAAAGATAAAGAGCTCTTCTAGGACTTATTGTTACAAATGCATATCAGGCAGCAGACATACAGAATGCAAGATTTGGAGGAGAAATGCTACTAAAACGCAATGCATGTTTCCTCTGTAAAAAATGTACTTGCCACCTCCAAGCTCTCAAATTCTTTCTGAGTTGTCCTCTTGGTCTACAGCTAACCTTAGCCCCAACACGGAGAGCCTGACTGCCTGTTCCAACCCTAACCCTAACACCTTGGACCTGATTGCTTGCCCCAACTCTAACCCTAGCCCTAACACCCACGGCCTGACTGCCAGCCCCTGGCCCTTCCCCTCCCCAACCCTAAACCTAGCCACAACACACAACCCAAACCAAGTCCAAACATTGATATTTTGAACTCACTGCATGTTTAATCTATGAAGACCTGTGGTTGCCCAGTCGACAGTGGAGTGATTATCTTGCCCCTTGCAGATAATAGTCCTAATAGAGAGAGTCAGAGTTTGAAATATGTCTAAAAGCTTTCATTCAGGTATGTCTCATAAACAATAAGGTCTTCTCGTGCAACACCTTTGAGATCTTTACTTTGAAACAATAACGACAAAAGAAAAACTACTAGCTAGAATATGCTAGCTGTGAAGTAATTCATTTGCACTGTTGGGAGGCATACATTTCTGCTAGCTAACTCCCTCAAACTACTCATAGAAGCTTTTTCCTGGTGTGTTCAACACACCCCAATTCAGCTATTTTACATAATGTTTAAGGTTCTGATTTCTTTACATAGTCAGTAGTCCAATGAGAAGTAACTGTACTGAAAAAAATGTCTATCTGTACAGCGCTTACTTTCACTGCTTTCACCAGATTACCTTGTGTGGCCCTAACCCCGGTCTACCACAGTCGACAATGATTCTGTGTTAATATTGGCAGCTGCACAGGCAGTGTGGAGGTGCTTCAGGCTTGTGGGCGTACCCTTGTGCAAACAGAAACACTCTCCACTTCACCTAGTCCGAGTCAGATTGGCGCTTTTACCTCGTTATGGTGCCCATCCTGGTGAGTTTGGAGCAGTGTGTGCACAGTGGAAGTGGATGGCTTTGTAACCCACATCCTATTCGAGAGGGGTCTCCCTACCGGGCTGGCAATCTGGAGTGGTTTGGCGCTGCCGCTGATGCTTGCTGTCCAATTCAAGTGCCATCCACCAGCGTAATTAATGTAAAGTAAAGCAGACTTCACTATGGTAATGGACTCCACTTCACCCACTCACTGGCCTCTCCAGTGAGTGGAAATCTGCAGGACGGGTGGGTGAGCACACACACACACACACACACACACATACACACACACTTCTCTACCACTCCACTGCACCCACACCCTCAGCCTGAGTTCCCAGACAGCCAGTAAGCGTAAAAGAGTCATCTTTCTCTCTAACACTCTGACAAGAGTCTATCTGAGCAGACCAGCTTACATTTAAACATGGAATCGACCTTGATGTGCTGGTCATCGCACGATAAAGCTTCTGCATTAAGTTTGCTACTTGTTTGAGTCTGTTTTCTTAAACATGTTTACTAGTCATGCATTTGGTAAAGGATCCAGAGTTGTAATGAGATTCTTCAGATGCATTGTTGGGTTTCATTGTGGATTAAATTTCAGTGGGTGTCAGGGACTCCAGAGACGACGCGCTTGGACGGAAATGAGTTTCTCGCCAGAGCTCAGCAGGATAAACACAAGCCGCGTTCGCGCCTCTGTCCGATTCGTACAGTAACGATGGCCAGTGGGGGTGTCAGATGTCAAAGTCTCCTCCAGACCAATCAATCAATGCCTCAGCAGCCTTTACACCTCACCAGTGCACTAGCATTTGACCTCCAGGCGCTCTCATTGATTTTCAGTGTGCAAGTCACATGGGTGCGCATCTCGGAGACTTATTTATGTGTTGGGCATAGGCAGCTGTAGATGCGGACATCGGCCGAGGAACTGGTAATCAACAGGCTCCCAGCCTGACCCCAGCTTTCCCTGATCTCAGGTCAGAGTGCTTGTACTGTACGTTAGGTGCTCAGCCTCAACCCCTCCCAAACAAATTGCTGCACTGTGCTGTGAGCTAGGCAAGTGAGGATAAGATTTTACTGGTAAAGCGCTTCTGAATGCTTGGCTGACTACAGAAGTGCTGGCTATAGAAATACCAGCCATTTTCCATTGGCCAATTAATGTCCAGCTGCCTAAAAAAAGAAGACGAAAAACCTCAGACAGTGGGATTTGGCTCTTACGCGCATGTGGTTATGGAAGTCTCTGCGTGATTGGCATTTGTCTTTTTATTGACACATGCAAGAGATCACTTATCCCCGGTTTTTGTACGTTAGCCCTGTAATATGATGTTGGTTGACCGAGTGTGTTTGAACAGCTGCTGGACATTGAGGCCTTTCTTCTTCTCCGTCTCCCTCCACAGTCCAAAGGGAAAAAGCCTCTATTCGTACAGCTTGTCCTTGACAACATCTGGAGTTTGTACGACGCTGTCGTCACAAGAAGGTGCGCTATTAATGGCCTGTAATATGTCACTCAAAGCCTCGTTTGTTTTGCCCTGTTTGGCGTCTTGGAGAGTGCTGACGACTTCCCTGTTGCCTACAGAGACAAAGAGAAGGTGGAGAAGATGGCGGCCTCTCTCGGGGTGAAGGTGGCCGCCCGTGACCTCCGACACTCCGACCCCAAAGTGCTCTTGAGCGCCATCTGCAGCCAGTGGCTTCCAGTGTCCCAGGCAGTGCTCTGTATCCTTCCTCTCTCATGAGTCACCTTGAAAGCTAATCTTAAGTGTTGGAATGTGTGTGTGTGTGTGTGTGTTTTAAGGAAAAGCTGGTATGGTCATAATCAAAATATGAAATAGAAGTCATTTATAATAAGCCATCTGAGCAAGGCTTTTTTCTATTTATTTTCACTGCATGTTTCCATTGCCTGCGGCTCCTGGTTGATGCTCTTTAACCCCAGACCCCCGCAGCTATGGTGTGTGATAAGTTGCCCAGTCCTCTGGACGTGATGGCCGAGCGCGTGGAGAAGCTGATGAGCGTGGGAGCACGCCGCTTTGATTCGCTGCCCGATCGGACTCAGGAACTCAAGAAAGGTCAGTCTTTTAAACCGGGTCAAGGGTCAAGTTTATGCTCCCTGGTTCAAGTAGGTTCTCATGCAGTTGATATAAATGCAACACCACTCTCTTCAAGTTGGAGCCAGCTCAACTTAAACTTAGAGTATCTTAAGCATTGCGGATAAATAAGTATTCACCTCACAGATGCGTAGGTCTTTAGTTAACTCAGTGTGTGTTGAGGCACATGTGAGGAATAAGTGTAGCTGGAGTGCATTGTCATTATAGAGTTCACGCAGAGTGATTTTTATTGGCTGCTCCCAGCAGGAGATTGGATTGGTATCCAGCACCTGTGTGAGGGGGATTGTTTGATCTTTCTTTAGATAGAGTTTGTGTATGCGTGGATGTGTGTGTGCGTGCGTGTGTGCATGTGTGTCTGTATGCGTGTGCACGCACGCACGCACGCATGCATTGCATTGACCAATGTTTTCACGGTCTCATGGAGCAGGCCTCGTGTCATGTTGGACTTTTACGACTATATTTATGTTTCCTTTAGCCCTTTTTATTTCATTAGACCCCCGTGCGAAATTCCATCCTCCGAGGCGACTTCGGAATCTGGCCATAGGTTGCGATATTGGCAAGCGCTGCGTCTTTCCGAAGGCGCTCCAAATCCATCCACCAGAGGCTTCTCCCTCTCACCCCCAGACTCCATCTGTCACCCATCCTCCATCCATCCCCACCACTACCACCACCCCGACCCCTCCCCAGTCCAGCCCGGTCCAGTCTGCTCCCAGCTCAGCCCTGCTTAGTTTGAAAGCAGCACCCCGTGGCTCTCGTGTTAGCTGGCTGCAAGGTCGCGCTGTTGGCAGGAGCGCCTGTGCTCTATTTGAACTGGCATCAAATGTGTTATTTCCCCTCTTTATGACATTCATTTGGGTTTATTACAGATTCACCTCCATGTGCGCGTGGGCTCACATTGATATTCCCCTCCGCTGACCAGTGCTCACGCTGGGCTGCAGTCACAAAAACAGCCATGAACGCGAAATGTTTGCAGCCCCCGCATACCTAATAGAGAGAGAGGGAGAGCTCCGAGAGAATGCTGTAGACTTTATTCTGTTTGATTTCTTCACTGTGCTTTTTTCTTTTTTTTTTTTTTTTAACTTTCCCTTTTCTCCTTGTCCTCTTCCTTGAAAGCTTTCCTGGAGTGCTCAAATGAAGACACGGCCCCGGTTATTGTGTTTGTATCGAAGATGTTCGCCGTGGACTCAAAGGCGCTGCCGCAGAACAAGCAGAGGTACGTGAGTGAGCCCATCCGCCGGCGCTGCTGCCGCCACACACACCAGAGAGCCATGGCTTCCCTCAGAGAGGCTCGGTGCTTCTCGGCCTGTGCCTCCGCTCTCGTTCAGCTCCAGCAGCTCACGCTTTCAGCTGGCCAGCCTCTCTTCCTGTAATCAACAGGCTCCCAGCCTGACCCCAGCTTTCCCTGATCTCAGGTCAGAGTGCTTGTACTGTACGTTAGGTGCTCAGCCTCATGTGCCTTTTATGTGTGTGCAATTGTGAGCGTGTGCATGCGTGGGCATGAATTTCGAAATGTCTCCATGTGTCCACTTGCGTCAGCTGCGAGAGCTGCACAGCTGGGCCCGTGTGCAGGTGGTGCTGGTAGTGCCGCTGCCCTTACAGTACGCTACATGTGGCGTCCGCTGGTGCCGTTGGCCAGCTTCCCTGGTGATTTAAAGTCAGCGAGTAGGCTTTGATCTGCTGCAGGTGCTGGACCGACGAGGATGGGGGGTTGTGGGGGGGCTAGGGTCCAGTAAAGTCAGGCCAGAGCGACACTGCCCACACCCAGCCCTTCCCACACATTCACGCCCAACTCTCGTCCCAGTGCCCGCCAGCAGCCAGCTGCCCCACATTGGCACACACACACACACTGAGTCACACACCAGCTTTGATCCAGGATCAGTTTACCAACTGGACAGGGAGCGAGATAATGAGATATGATAGTGACAAGACTGACTGTAGACTGGGGAAGTGACAGGCTTGCAGTCTCACATTAAACCAGATTGGATTATAACTATTGATGCTCATAGTTTAGTTGGTCTGCCCGCTGAAAGGCCTGTAAATACTTTATCTTACCTACCGGAATAATGTCAATGTGTGTGTGAAATCTTCCATACAGTTGCGCGGGCATGCTACAGTTACTGTTGGATTAGGTTTTGTTTAAGATTTTTAAAACTTTGAGTGAAGTACTTGTCTTCAAATAAGATAATGCAGACAGGTATTTTAAAAATACCCATCTATACTATATCTCTGTAGTGCCTTCAGAATAAGTGCACAACTGTCTAGTCCTTCCAGATAAATGTGAGGCTTTTCATTTAAATAATTCTGATACTAGACAAGTCTACTTAAATCTCTGTTGTTCTTACTGAGATGATTTCATAGAATCATAAAAAACCTCCCAACCCCTCTGGTTCCCCCAAACACACACACACACACATACACACACACACACACACACACACACACACACACACACACACACACACTACCCATTTTCCCTTCCCCCTTCCCCCATTGCGGCCCATTCCCATTAGCCTGCTAGTCGTGAGTCATGGGTGAGGGTGTGAGGGAATAAACACTAGAGGGAGCACTCTGCGTGTTTACTTAGTTCACCACTGACCCACCGCCCGCCCTTGGCCAGCAGAACACCGCCTTTGTTCTGGAGAACCACCGTGTTTAGAAAGTAGAGGCATGGAGTGGTGTGTGTGTGTGTGTGGGGGGGGGGGGGGGTGGATGGAGGAATTACGCCTGTGGTTTCTTACATCCTTCTGTGGATCCTGTTGATGCTAACAGTCTCCCCGACATGTCGGCCTGATTTAAAGCAAAATAATTCCGGTCTTCTGACATGCTGAAATGTCTTATTTCTCTAGTGGGAGTGCTTACGTTTTTTTTTTTTTTTTTTTTTTTAATTTTATGTTTTTCTTCTTTCAATCTTTCTTTTGTCCTCACTGAAGCTGTTTCCATGGCCTCCCCACTGTAAAGTGTCTGCGTCTGCCCCGACATCGCAAGTTCTGCCAGACGGCACCTGTCTGTGTCCTGCATCCCGTCCTCCTTAATCGCCTCTTCTCCATTTTTTTCCCTCCATCAAAGCTAATGGACCCAAACGAGAAGCTTCAGGGCTTGATACATCCCACATGGATGATGGATTGATGTAGCTAATTTTCTGTAGGGAGATATGCAGGGAGATGTGCATACATACATACACACACAGACACACACACACACACACAATACTCAGTGCATGCAGTCTTAAACGAGCCCTACTACTTACTGTATGTGCCTCATAAATCTCTCAGGCTTGTAGGAGCTACAACATCCTAATGCGACCGCAGATCCAAAATGGTGCCTTGTGCCTGGAAAGGCCAGGGTGACAGGACCAAGTGCACTCGGCCATTGGATACAGACAGGAAACGGAGAGAATGGGAGGGAGCTATTAGTGCTCTCGGTGTCACTGTAATTGCATGGCCTGGGGAGCTTGTGTGAATAAAGGCGTAGTGATCATCAAAAACCTCCAGCACAGTGTTTGGGCTCCCTCAGCAAAATACAGCGCAATACCACACTCGTAATGATGTGAGGCAAGGTTGGACAACATGCAGAATACTAGAAAGTGTCATGGAAGACACTGCTAAGCAGAACTGGAATTAGGCTCTGTAAGTGTTACAAATGACTCTGGTCATTAGATACCCATAATGGCTTCCTTTGGCTTTGCTTGATCGTTTCGAGGCCTAGACGATATTTTTTTAAACCGTCTTGATTTCCAATCATGATGTTTGTACAGTTTGGGTCACTGTGTTCAGTGATGAAAGGCTGGGGGGTCGTTATGACTGCATTCCCGGTGGTCACATATTGTTGTTTATTCTGTTCCACATTATGCAGTTTCCTCAAATCAAGGGGCTCGTTTCATTTATTTATTTATTTATTTTTAACTTGATTACTCATACGATCATATTTCTTTCCATGACCACTAATTCGCTCATAACTTTTTCTAGCTCTCCTGGGCAGATAGCGAAGGTGACAGTCGGCTGGAATAAACGGGCCAGGTTATTTTTTTATTTGGTTTATCTAATTCCTCCCCTAGTTCCTTTGGATCTGCCCTCCGTCCCCTCCCTTTCTGAACCATTGAACCCCTGAATACCAACCTCACCCTTCCTCTCTCTCTGCCACCAATATGTGCTGCTTCCACACTTTGTGCAGATGCATACCCACCCACTCACACACTCACACTCACACATACACACATATACACACACATACACACACACACACACACACTGCCTGTGACCTGAGCTGCTCTCCAACCTCTTCCTCTTCCTCCTCCTCTTCGTCCTCCCCAGCTCAGCTCTGCTCAGCTTGGCCCGGCCATCTCTGGTCTCTGGAGCGTGCAGAAACCCACAGAATTCCACCAGCCATCCACTTTTCCTGTCAGGCAACCAAGCCATAATTGCAAGGGTCTACCATTAACCTAGTGGCAGGGGGAGAGAGAGAGAGAGAGAGAGAAGCTGTCAAGAGAAGAAGGTGGGGGAGGGAGAAGAGATGTGTTTGGGCGGGTGACATCCTCCCTGTGATGCAGGCCCTCGTCTGCAGAAGAAATGTATTTAATGAGGCTTAGCATCTCACCTGCCTACATGCTGCCACCTGCTGTCGTGTGCCAGACTGTATACACACACACACACACACACACAGGTACACTACCCTTACAACAGCTCAACAACTGGGCCAACAGCTTGTTGGAGATGCAAACCTTCATGGTTATGAGTTTTGTATGTGAGTGTGTGTGAGTGTGTGTGTGTGGGGGGGGGGGGGGGGGGGTTGTGGGTGTGGGTGTGGCAGTGTGTGGGTGTTTCAGTATACATTTTTAATGCAGCGCTCCCAGCAGGCTTCTAGTGTACTCTGTGCATTTGCTCATGGAGCATCGAGCAGAGATGCTGAATGTTGACATGCCCAAAACACTTGCACTTGGTGAAACCTGTGCAACTGCAGTCATTTGAGGATGGCTTAGAGGCCTTCTGGAAACTACACACACACACACACGCACACTCACTCAAAACACACACACACCCTCTCTCTGTAGAACAGCAGATGGAACGAGTGACAGATTTTTTTTTTGTCGTGCTCTCTTCCTTCACCATAATTTTAAATTTGTTTTCATTGTTAATATGTTTATATTTCAATTGAATGATGTGCTCTTGAATTATTCTGCATGAACCCACTACACACACACACACACACTCACTGCCATCCCACTCTCCGTCTCTCTTTTGACCTACATTTTTTAAGGAAGACTTCCTACCCAGCATATTATGCAGCATTACTTAAGCTGACCCAGATCTTACTGTATGTGTACAGAAGTGAAACAATGTAAAACCATTGCTCAGAGTTAAGTGGATTAAAGTCATTATTATAAGAGAGCTGCTTCCTCAGTGCCGAAATACTTTCCGCCGTCGCCAGACTGCCACCTCTAAAATAAGAAATGACAGGGTTATATTTGTAATCTCTATGGTTCAAGTTTATTTAATCATTTGTTGATCTCGGGCTAATTTACTCATGGTTAGTACGCTGTTGAGTTGGATAGCATTTGCTGCGGCAAGAGGGAGAGAAAATGGAAAAATGTGAAATCAACATCTTAAGTGTTGTGCAGAGGTAGACCACAGCATTTAATCAAAGCAAAATGTCATTACAGCCCGTCATACAGAGGGACGTTTGACACACTGCACTCGCCACGTTCTGTGCTCAACACAGCCGTGGTTGTGCGTGTGTGTGTGTGTGTGTGTGTGTGTGTGTGTGTGTGTGTGCGCGCGCAGTTGCCATAGTGATGATAGGTTTGGTTCTCTGTGGTGGGATAATCATGCAGTTCTCAGGAGTGTGTGTATATATGTATGTGTGTGTGTGTGTGTGTGTGTGTGTGGTAACCTCTCTTAGGCTATGCACTTGGTGGCAAGGAATCCTCTTTGCTGATTGGCTGATAACATGGTCAGAGTCTCATCAATGGCTCCGGGTGGTTGGGAGGCAGACTAGCGTGCTGCCTATACACCATATGCACAACCCCATCCCCCCCACCCACACACCACCACCACCACCACCAACAGCAAGCTCAAGGTCTCGCCAACAACACACGAAGGAATCCCGTAAATGTGTCTGTGGGATTTGAAATGAATACAGCATGTTTGAAATGGATGAATGGTTGCATGTTTGTGAAATGCACACTCTAGCGCTGATTATTGTGGTGTCTGTTTCGAGCATCATTTTTTAAGAAACGTATATCAAGTTAACAGGGTTTTCAGATTCAACACAAGTGACAACATGTAGTGTTAACACTGGAAAAGTATTATTAAGAATCAAAATGAAGCATGTTGACATTTGGCTTCAAAGTATAACGTAACAATTTTTTTTTTTTTTTTTTTTTCTTTGGTGAAAATTCCTTTTACAATTTTTCTCTTGCTTTGTGATGCTCATGGGTTAGAACTGACATTTCCCTAAAATGGAAACTACAATCTACAATCAAAATCTTTTGTATTGTTGTTGACAGCTTTAGTGTCAGTTTATCTTCATTTTCCCCTGATTTTTTTCCCAGCTACTGTAGATACCAAAATAAGCTCATGGTTTTGTAAATCCTGCTTGAAGCTTTGGAACCCATTACTTCATAACTAGTGTAGGGCCATAAAATCAGATTACAACTGTAATCTTAAGGTTTGAGATGGATGGAGGGAGCTGTGCTTTTTATCAAAAGTATTTTAAAGAGGGGGAAAACTATTCTCAGCAGTTACAGTTCGATCACAATTTATTGCTGGCTTATAGTTAATAGAATAGAAAGTTCTGTGCCATTCATAGTCACCACTTTCTATTGCTGGTTTGTTTTACTTGAGGTTTTGCATTACTGGTACCTTTTATATCCTTGCAATTTATGCAGGCAGAGGTGCAATCATGTTTTCAGTGTGGCCATTTCCAGCCACCGTCACAGCCAGTTGTGTTTACAGAGTGGCCGGGCGGGCCCTATTTTGAGCGAGCACTTTGTTATTACGCAGCTTAGGATGTGTCAACACTATTCGAGGGACCCTCCACCACCCGCGGCCCATGGCTTCACTCATTGTGGCCACTTTCAAGCATACACTTCACTTCCCACAATGACACTCCTATGTGAGGTTTCAAATGTCACATGTGGCACACATTTGCGACCGCCGTTCCCGACTAATTGTGTTTTTCCAGCCTGGCCCCAGAGCGCATGTCTGCCATGATTGCGGGGCTTGACCTTTGTCGCTTATCAATTTATTGTTATTGTTCGTGTTTTTCGGCTCCAGCTCTGGTGAACAAGCGTGTGTGCGAAAAGCAGGCACTGTACACAGACACAGCCCTGCGACGCGGGCAGTGTTCACAGCCTCCAGACCAGACTCAGTGCAGCCTGACCTGTGTCACAGGGCCATGTTAGACCATCAGACTGCTGTTAGCATGTGGCAAATTGGCTCATGTTTGGTAGTAGTTTACTTTATGACCATTGTGCGATCATAAAACTCCAAATGTGCTTTTGTTACCCTCTTGTTGTGATTATGTCTTTTTTAGGGGGTTGGGGGTTGATGATTTAATGTAGATTTTGGTGTATCTGATTGACCGTAAAGCTGTTGTTTACGGCCATGTGAGTTTATCACGCCCGTCACAAGAATGACCATTTCTGGCTAGAATGTTCCCCATTTTTTCCACAGTACAGTCATATTCCATCATAAAACTGCACTTTATGGCCCCAAACAGTAAAATGTTTTGTTTTGTTGTATTTTCTAGTCTGAATCATTCACAAATTAACATCCATATTCCCTGCACACTTCGCATCTATCGTTTTTTTACTCACACGCATAAATATGGCAAAATAAAGAGACATTCTGTGTTCAAGACACCATAGACTTATTTCAGGTACCTGTTCAATGCACAGGATGTTGTTAAGTGCAGATTTTTCACTTACCATAAATCTGACTGAAATGGCCCATTTCATTCTTCATTGCACAGCCCTGTGTGCACATTGATGGAGCCGTGAATAAATAGAGTGTTAAACAGGTCATTATTATCATTACCTATTACGTTATTAAGAAAAGAAATATTGTATGTTGACTCATTTTAACTGGGCCTAATTTCATTCAGCAGCGCTGTAAAATAGTTACTGAGCTCTGTGAATGCTTGGTGAATTATGCAGTTGACACATCTGTTAATTGCTTCCCCCATTTGTCAAGGAAGTGGTGGATCTAGCTCTGATTTGGTTTGTGCTCATATTGGTATCTGCATCCCATCCGTTTCTTATTTTGATTTCAATTTAGGTTTGCATTGGTGTTGTTGTAGTAGTGACACAAGAGCTTTGTCCAGCCTTCCAATCTGCCTTTAAAAACTAAATTGTGGCAGACATATTAAAATGTTACTGTGATTTGTAGTAATGAACTGGGGTGAAGACTGTTGTCCTTTTTTGCAAAGAGGTAGTGGTGGTGGTGTTTATATTCAAAGTTATTTTTCTCTCCCACACACATTTGCACACTGACAGTATGATAATGGCGTGATCTTAATGACAGAGCATGAGAGATGGGAAGTCTTTGTTACGGGCATTTGGCTTCACAGTTGTTGTCCGCATCCACCACACACACACACACAAACACACACACACACACACACACACACTCCGCACAGTAGCTGCCTTCAGCTGAAAGCTGTCGCATCTGCACAAACAAACTAAAGCAATTTAAAACCATTTGCAAAGAAAAGCTTGCCACTGCTTCCTTCCAAATGTATACTTGTGTCTAAGATTTTGGAGTCTAGGTTTTAGTACAGCTCTTAAAAATGTCTGGTTAACTGCTGTTGTACATTCACATCATTACCATATTATTCTGAATCATTATCCTGATATGAAGGCTCATTTTTTTAAGTCTTATTCATTCATGTACACCCCCATCCCTAAGTCCTAATTAAGTTGGATTCATATTAATTATAACACATTCCCTAAATGTTGTTTTTCACTCTCCCACGCTGTACACCAAAAGTGAAATGTTTGTGCGATTTTCATTTCAAAGAAATCTCAGTCTCCTATTTTTGAACCATCACCAGAGCAACAGAACTGTCAATACTGATGCAAAGAGACGTCAGCTCTCAGACTAGAGGTGTGTGTGTGTGTGTGTGTGTGTGTTTACGTACAGTATGTGTGTGGGGTTGAAGGATAGACAGAGATGGGGGAAAAAGAGTGATAGAAGCACACGTCCTTGGAGTCATTTTCATGTGCCTCCTGTCATCTTTTGTTACTGATGGTCCTTTTCCTTATTTTCTGCCATGGCTCTGCTTTGCAGTTGACTGTGGGAGTGTTTGAGTGAGCTTTAATGACACACTGCTGTGTGTTTCTCGCTTTCTCTCGCTCTCTCTCTCTCTCTTGCTCTCTCTCTCTCTCCATTATGTGGTCCAGGCCATTGACACAGGAGGAGATTGCTCAGCGGCGAGAGCTGGCCAGACAGAGGCACGCTGAGAGGTTGGCAACCAATCAGGACGCAGAGAGCCCCGAGCCTGCCCACGCTGGTGCCAGGCCACAGACAGCACCGTCTGCTGGGGGGGAGAGCAGCACAGGCAAGGCCACTGAGGAGCATAGCTTCTTGCTCTTCACTCACTCGTAGAGACACATACTGTATATCAACATACACAAACACACACACACACAGACACACATCCTTACTTTTTTCTAGCACTTGCTCGGGGTTACGGGGACGTGGCTAACTAGCTCCATCTCCACTTGCAACGCTGAGCTACCAGGCCACGGCATGGTTCATTTGGACAGAGAGAGGATTTAGAGGAGATCACACTTGTTGGGCTAGTGACTACTTCTTTTTGGAAGTTGTAGTACCAGCAAAGGCTGTGCCCTGCTTCGCTAACAACAAACCAGCAATGTCAAAAAAACTCCTTTAAAAGAAATAGATAGTGTTTAAGGAGGGTAATTTGACTGCTTTGGAGCATGTGCAGAGCTTAAAGAAGATCTTAAAGAAACAAAGGAGTCACACAGGAAGAAGCTGGAAAATAAACTACAGGAGAGGAGCATGAGAGGGGGTCTGGAAGGGGCTACACACTAGCACTGGATGGGTTGGAGGGTGGTGGCAGGTCGATAGTGATATGACCAGAGCTAACCAGCTGAATCATTTCTACTATCTATTTGACAACTCTGCTGCTGCTGCTTCTGGCCCTACCATTGCTACTACCAATACACCTCCTCCGTTAGCATATGAAAATGACTGCACTCTGAAGGCAATGACTGCACTCTGAAGACTTTCCAATATATCATACCCTGGTAACTTCTTCTCCCCTGACACTGCGGACTACACAACCATCATCTACACACATACTGTACCCTGCCAACCAGTGGCGTTCCAACACATTCTGCTTTAGCTCATCCACATCAAGTCAAAATGTTCCCCTTCCCCATCCCCCATTAACGGTGCTTGTCAAGTAAGAGGAGCCCTGAGAATCGGGCCCAAGGCAGCGTTTGCTCTAGATTTTTTAAGAGCTCTGCTAAGGAACCTCTTCAGTTTGAGCTTACAACTGGGTAAGGTATCCTAACCCCACAATTTCGAAAACATCATGCCTGGTACCAGTTCGCAAAAAGGCCCACTCCAAGGAACTCTCCCTTAATTAAAACACTTAAGCGCCTGCCGGTTCATCACTGAAGACCTCAAGTTCACCATTCGCTGCACAGGTGTTATGTGTATTTGCTACCGAACACCTTAATTTCCTTCTCGATTAAGTAAATTGTGATAAATTAAGTAAAGTGTCTTTATGTATGTTTGTATGTATGTATCTATCCATTGTTTTTATATCTGTTTATCCATTATTAATTTTTATCTATCTATCGTTATCCTCTTTCTTTCTTCTGCTCTTTGTCTAGCGTCACACACACACACACACACACACAAACACAGACTGAAAGGCATTACCATTCAAATGCTGATGTGAACCACAGGGTTCATCAAGGGCGGTCCCTGCCCTGATAATTGCACCGTAAGGCGCTCCATCACTTGCAAATGTGGGCGCGATTGTGTCCTTGCATGTCTGGCTTTAACTCTCCCGTCCCAACGGGACCTTTAGAAATAACACACATTTATCCTCATATGTCTCTTCCCATTCCAACACTTAGTGAAAATTACCACTTGTGTCATTTAGTCTTCTCCTACAAAGCCAAAATGTATTTAAGATGGTTATTGTTATTGCTGTGAAATGATTTTTACGAGGTGTCTGATTGCACGTCTGGTGTTGAATAAGTCATTTTGTCTTGGCTAGGCTAATATGTTAGGTCTCCTCTGGTTAATACGGAATGAGTCCCTTGTGTTGAGGAAGAGATTTAACAGTCTCGCTCCCTCCTACTCATAACATTTACACCTGTCTGCCTTCTTGTGAAAATGGCACCATTAAAAAGCACCACCAGCAACAATGAACAGCTTGTTGTTTAGGTCTGGGACTGCATATCTGTTGAGAGTTACTATAGCCCTAAGACTTTGTGTGTGTGTGTGGGTGTGTGTGACTGTGTGTTTCTCTGTGTGTGTGTTAATGTCTAGATATGTGTAAACATTATATGCTGAATAATCAAGTTATCCTCTGTACCCCCAACCCCCAAAAACACAAACACACACACACACAAACACACAAATACACACACACAGGTGGCAGCGACCTGTCGGCTCAGATGGAAGCCCTGGATATGAGGGCCACTGCCCCAGCCGTTGAGGAGGAGAGCAAAGAGCACTTTGTGGCCTTTGCCCGGGTCTACAGTGGCGTGGTCCGCAAAGGCCAGACAGTGTTTGTCCTCGGCCCCAAATATGACCCCTCACAGGCACTGAAGATGGTATGTACACACACACACACACACACACACACAAAATAAAATGTTGCCTCTGATAATGCAAATTACACTTTGACAGCCTGCATTCTATTATGTAAATCTCACTCGCGCACAAACACACACACACACACACACACACACACACCACTGCTTCACTGCCCTCTGCACTCCTCAGAATCAAGTCACCCAGCACCACACACACAGCGTAAACGGAAGCGAGTTTCGAAGGAAATTACAGTGGATTTGAGGATTTAGCTTCTGAATACAACGTTAGCAAATGAGAACAACCCCCCCCTCAAGGCAGTACAGTTGTAACAGGTTTCCACATGGTTGACGTGCTTGTGCATGAAGCCCCATTTAATCACCTGGACCTTTAGAAACACTGGACATTACATTATCCCTCATTAGTTAGCCTATTATTGCCCCCTCAACACACACAAACACACACATACACACACACACACACACACACACATATAATTACCATGTTCGTCTAGTATAAGCTAATTATGTTACCTCCCAGAGTTGTTCTTTAGTATCCTGTACATTTTTATTTCGCTTGTGCGTAATTAAATTGAACTGTGTTTAAAAGGCGACAAATGGAGTCGTGTTGTCGCCCCGGAGCACCTTCTTTGAGAAGCTTTGTGAGCGACTGCACGTTAGCCAGTGGCATTGTTAGTCGGGCCCTGCTTCGAAAGCCATGCAACAAGCTTGAAGGATGGCGTCTTTAGCCCATGAGTGCCTTTTCCAGCACCTGATAGCCGACGGCTTTCGGGAAGGGCTGCAAAAGGGCCGATGAAGGATGGCGCGGCGCTCCTGCCGGGAGGCCGAGTCAGTAGCTCACGCTGGGCAGAAATGCGAGCAGGCGGCCGACTGGACGCTGCCCAGAAAAAAAGAAATGACTTTGTCACTAGACTATCCTTCAGCGCGCTCCCTCTGTGTCCGGGGTGTGTGGGGTGGTGGTGGGTTAGGAGGAGGAGGTCTGTAGCGGTGGATGCGTCACCACTGCTGATTAATAGTGGGTTGTCATAAAACAGCGTCTTTTCCTCTCTTCGCACCCTCCCCTGCCCCGACAAACACACACACGCACACACACACACACACACACATACACACACAACCCTTGACAGAGCTTTCACACTTTTATTGGTCGGGTAAAACAAGCTGATGAGGCAGTGATGCAGTGTGGGCAAGACTTACTGGAAGCTGCCATCATTTTTGGTTTGGTTTGTGGTGAGGTTCTAACTAGTGCGTCTGTGTGTGTTTGTCCGTGTTTGTCCGTGTGTGTGTGTGTGTGTATGTATGTTTGTGGCAGCTGCCAGAAGGGAGCTTGGCGGCCGATACCCTTCCCTCTGTGCCCCACCTGGCCTGTTGTAGCCTGGACACCCTTTACCTGCTAATGGGCCGTGAGCTGGAGGAACTGGATCAGGTACCTTCAGGAAACGTGCTTGGTGCGTACAGTAGCCACAGTCACACACACACACACACACACTCATTAACTTGCATAGAGAGAGAGAGAGTCTCTCATATGCCTCTGTTTAAACACTCATTCACAGACAGTGCCACAGCTAAAGCGTACTGTCATATTCATTGGCATTTTAAAATTCCGTGTGCACCTGCATGTATCTCCCTTCTAGCTAGTGGGCTTCTACATTCTCAAATCTAATTACTGGTCTTCCAGATTCTATATGGCCTCCAGTGAGCTTGCTTGCTATTACGCTCTTTCCATCACATATCAGGCCTATTCGCTGTTTGCTCTGAAAATGCTGCGAGCTTTCTTCTAATCTAGGCTGCAAGCTGCTGTTACACTGTGTAAATCCATCATTTAAATCCATTGACAGTCTCTTCCCCCCTGAAGACAATAGCTAGCTCTTGAGACATCACTAAATCATTACTGTACATTATTCTAGAAAATTCTGTGTAGCTGCTTCTCCACAGCCAGTGAAACTGTGACCATGGGCAGCTGAAAGAGTCTATCTGTGTCTGTGGCACTTCTGAGGAAGGAAGCCTAGAAACACTGTTTGAGGGATGAAGGAACATTCACAAGAGAGCTTCACATACCCGTCTAAGCAGACAAAAATGACAACCAAAAATAAAACCACTGTCTGTACGCTACACCTTTTAGTATTATCAGTACACAGTCAGCTGTTGGTATTCTCCCTCAGGGTCTCTCCTTCCTAATGCACTTCCAATCCCTTGTGGTGTGTGTGTGTGTGTGTGTGTGTGTGTGTGTGTGTGAGAGAGAGAGAGAGAGAGAAAGAGAGAAAGAGAGAGAGAGAGAGAGAGAGAGATGGCAAGAGGAGCTTTTTGAGGCTGCCAGTGAGATTTATGGTATTCAAATGCCCTGTCAATATCTTGCCATGTATGACACAGATGCCATTCCCAATGATTTACATGGCTTGCATAATGGGCTGCTGTAAGGCACTGTGTCAGCACAGCTGTAAACAAGTGAAATACGCCCGTGAGGACCACTGAAGTGATGGGAAGCACACACCTGTGAAAATAATTTCAGGTTTACGCCTATTGCCCACAAGTCAGTCGCTGCCAGCAGCCCCTTCCTACACACACACACACACACACTCACATTCTGACACACACAGACACACGGTGCCCCTTTCCTGGAAGGCAGAAAGCAAGTCTTTCCACAAATAGCTGAAAAGGCCATGTGCTGCATCTTGTCCGGAGCGATTTTGAGTATATTACTGCCTGGTGCGGTGGAACAGATGGCACTTAATGCAGCCCCCTGCCACACCTTCTCTCTCTTTCTCTGTGTGAGTCATGACGGAATGGGAGGCCCTGGCCTCACCCTCAGCCTCCAGCAGGCTGCTGAGCCTGACCGATGGCCCTGGTGAAGGTCACCTCCAGCCCTGCAGAGATAGCACAGAAATGTCAGCACCACCCCTCCCAGCACACACACACACACACACACACACACACACACACACAGACAGACACTCAATGGCTCTCAGCATAAGGTTGTGTATAATGTGGTTAGCACGTATCGTTTAATGTCTCAAATTTGTCTCTTCCAGTGCCGATTCAGCCATTCAGTTGCTCCCCCCAATAAAAAAAAAGGGTTAAGTTAGGTGACTGTCTCGAGTGCCTCTGAGAGGTGCTTACCTGCACCAGCCACATTTGTCACATTTGCCACATTTGCAGCTGTCTGGCAAGCAGGGATCTGCGGCTTTGTGTCGCGTCTGATTTATATCCCGGTCACGTCACAGACATCCCTGGTCTAGTAGTGATTGCTCGGCAAGTGTCTCAGAAGTTTCCTCATTAAAAGCAGAGCAGCTAAAATAGTCGTGATGGCATTTGTTTAGTATGTCAGTGAGCTCTCATGGCAAGGTGCTAAGCAGTCATTACTGTGGGGTGTTTTGGAGATTTTTTTTTTGCTAAAATTGCTCTGCACCTGGGTATTGAATAGCAACACGTACACACTCACTTATACACGTACGCACATACACACTCACACACACACACAGACAGCCATACTTACACATACATAAAAATTCTTGTCTTCACTCTGTAAAAAAATAAAAAAAAATCTACACTCTGTGCTGTGGTTTGTAGCCAGATCAACATTTTGCTGTAATACATGCATGCATTACATAATGTCTGTCGAGAGTGCTCATAAATATTTAGCAGAAAAGCACCCATTGAAGTGTTAGGCTTGAGAGACCAGAGTTCCTGGCTGTGAGGTTCATGTCACATACATTGAGAATAAGAGAAGGTAAGATGGAGAGAGCAATGAGAATGTTAAAACACCAAGCTTCATGCTCTTAAGAGAGCTGGAGGCCGACCTGAAAGCACAAACATTCACTCAGAAGATTTTTCATCAATTATGAAAGACAAGTGCATTACGGTATTGACGTGGCTGCCTAATGTTTGCCTCAGCCTGGCGTATGTGTGTCTGAGAGTGTGGGATTATCAATAACATGATATGCCCTTGAGTGAACATTAGAGCGTTTTTATGCCCTCGGTCTGTTTGCATGGTCAGCCTCTCGGCCTGATCATCCCCGCCTTAAATCTAATTGCAAGAGTTTTCATGTCGGAGAGGTTGCACACTGTCCCTAAGGGGAGACCATCCCTAAAGGACTTCAAGGCGCAAATCTATGGTTTCATATTACCAGAAAAAAAGGAAGAAAGAAAGAAAGAAAAAAGAAAGAATGAGAAAAGTCGACACTCACATATGGAAACCACCTTCCTGTTGTTTGTTCTCAGTGGATTGTGGGGATTCACAAGTACAACAGCCCTATGTAAATGAGGCCAGATTGCAGCTTGATTGGCAGGCTCTTGACTGTCTAAAGGAGGGGAGAGTTAATTTAAGAGGCGCGGGGGGGGGGGGGGGGCTCATCTGTGATGTGGGATGCGAACACATGACTGTTGAGGAGCAGCGCACGGTCGGCACCGCACACACAGACCTCCACTGAAGATGGGCCAGAAATGAGGAACAGCCCCAGTGTGCTAACCCGACCAGAAATCACCACATCACACACACACACACACACAAACACGCACAAAGGCACCAGACACAAGCAGATACACATGGACATTCTCTCTCGCGCGCTCTCTCTCTCTGTCACACACACATACTCAATGACACACATACAGACAATGCACACATGCTCCAGTGTTTTTTGTGGCTGCTGTGCTATTGTAAAGCCAACTTCTGCTTCCTGCCAGCTGTGCGAAACAGCCGATGCAGGAAATGAAGAAACCCAGAACAATTGGACTCCTGCAGGACCGCCACCCACCTCCCCCTCCCCCTCTCTCCCCCTCTGTCTTTGATATCTGTCACTGGGAGCCATCAGGCTCCACATCATGCCAGTGTTGTTGATGACAGCAGCTTGTGTTGTGAATTGAAAACCATTTCAAAGCGTTTGGTACTTACACTGATTTTTGTTCAGACTCGTGCGTCTTTTCAAGTCATTTCCATGATGGATGTGATTTTGTCATTATGCGGACAACTGTCGAGTGCACTCCCCTCCGGGTGTCTGTCGTGCGATGAAGGTGGGGTGAAAGCTAGTTGGAGGAAATTTTTAGAGCTAATGGTTTGGCCGTCTCTCTTCCATGTGGCATCATATTAGCACTGATGTTACTGATCCTTGTAGCTGAAAATGGCTTTGAGGCATTAGGCTGGCAGAGCGCTGCTGTCTCGCTCGCGAGCTAGCTTGCCGTGGCTTTGAGTCTTTTGTCTTTTCCCTACAAGAGCAGCCTGACTGTGGGTTACACTTTTGTGTTCATCGCCGAAAGTTCAGAAGTTTGTTGTGGTTTTTGTACCCGTGCCAGTTCTTGCTGTTTGTGTTCACAGATATTACCTTTTGTTTTTGTTCTGCCCCGTGGAGCCCCCTCAGGTTTCAAGCGCCCTTTGTGTGAGATGCCTGTGTGTGTGTGTGTGTGTGTGTGTGTCAGTGTGTGTGTGCGTGCGCACAGGGGCCAGTCTCTTCTCAAAAGCATGCAGTGTACTTGCCCTCACTTTTTTTTTTTTTTTTTACTGGCAAATTTCTAAGGCAAAAAAATGCATTTTACCTCTGGTACCCTCTTTCTCTGAGAGACTTCTGACTCTTTTCCAATCTCTTTCTCCTATTCCTCCATTCCCCCATCTCTCTCAAGCTAGATTCCTCGGTGCCCGTGGCCTGATGTCCCACTGCTGGTTGTGGTGTACAGCAACCACAGCTATAATGCTGAGTCTCCTCGGCGTGAAACTCCACCTACGTCATTAGTTCCTCTGGCAGGCCTCTGATTTCTAATGTAGGGTATTACTGCACCCAAATGCATTTATTTCCCTCTCCAGAGCCATTTAGTTCTTGGCTTCAAAGACTCTTGTGTGTCTTTGTTCCTTTTTTCTTGCACTCCGACGTGATTGGTGTGTCCCTTGTGCACACCAGTGCGATTGTGCAAACTCATACCTAACTAACTGACACCATAAAGCCATGTTTTGTTTTCTGTCTTTCTGTCTGTTTTTGTCTTTGAGATTGCAGTGTGCTGTTTGTGTGATGACTTACTCTGTCTCTGCCATTCTCTTGTCATTCCTTTCCTCGACTGCATGTCATGTCTTTTGATTTGGTTTGAAATGCACTGCTTTATTTGGCTAAATCTGTGGGATTTAAAAAAAAACTTTCCAAAAGTCCTGAGGCGGTGACTAAAAATAAACTTGTTGATAGAAGAATACACAGTGTGCGCGCACACACATACTGTACAAACACACACACACACACTCACACACACACATTAAATCAAACTCTGCCTGCCTTCCTTGAGCAGAGATGGCTTTTGCCTCTCCCTTTCTGTCTGTTCAGCAGAAAGGAAATAAAAAGTCTAGGGGAAAGTTTTTTTTTTTTTGTCTCCCTTTTCCTTCTGTGGAACAGTTGCCATCTGATAAGCTTGATCGGCTTTTCATTTCACATCCACCCTGCGCCAAGCTAAGTTATCCGCCTCCCTTGATTCATGTAGAGGAACCTCTGTGATGTTCTTCATATGATCTGGATGAGGCAAAGCCACATTTGATTTGATGGCGCAGATTTTTTTCGACTCCATCACCATCGGATCCTCAGATCTTTGCTGGCAGTAAAGTCAGCACCAAAGTTTCTTGGCTGTTTACAGCCGATGCCGTGTTTATCGTGCGCTCTATTAAATTCAGAACGCAGCTCGGTGTGCGAGCCAGTTCGATTACCGGCGGGGTGGGGAAAAACTAGGTGAGATGTCACTGGTCGGAAGACACCGAAAGACAAACAGTCAGTGGCCAGGGAGCCATACATGTATGCCACGGGTAGATGAGGTTGGGGAAAGTATGATCACGGAGGAGCTGAGCAGATGACTCCAGCCTTTGATGTGTGCGAGGTTCCGCCAGCAGTCGTGTCGCCAGGGTTAAGGGCCTGGGCAACATCAAAATCTGTGCAAACCGCAAAGCGAAGCAGCTGCGCAGAAGCCGCGTTTTTGAAGTCATCTGTGTCGCGCTGCCAAAGGCCTGGATGAATAATGCTGATTCAGTGGTGAGAGGTTTATGAAA
This sequence comes from Limnothrissa miodon, assembly GCA_017657215.1. NCBI lineage: Eukaryota > Metazoa > Chordata > Actinopteri > Clupeiformes > Clupeidae > Limnothrissa > Limnothrissa miodon. The sequence continues at coordinate 264,963 of JAGFZM010000190.1, read as the reverse complement.
ACATTTGTTTTGCGTTACAGCGTTTCTCCCTTTTTTCCTCTCTTTCTCCTCATTTTTTTTCCTTCTTTTTCACTCTTTCCCACTGCCACATTCAAAGAGTAGTTAACCCTCCACTTTTGTGCGGGCTTTGGTTTTTTTGTTGCATCTGATGTGATTTCCAGGGAGAGGATGTGATCATTTCATGGACAGATGTCGTGGTGAGCCACCCGATGGTTGAATCAGCAATGGAATGGAAGGAGCTGCGGTGCAAAATCTTTGATGAGCTTGTGTCTTGTCGTGGTGGCCTTCTTCCTCTGTGTGTGTGTGTGTGTGTGTGTGTGTGTGGACACTGACTCATGACTCTTAGAGTCAACCATCCTTCACAGGCTGTATTTTCTTCCCCTCTCTCTCTCTATCACTTTCTCCTCTCTTTAATCGTCTTTCTCTCTATCTGTCTTTTCCATTCACCATAAAGCAGGCCTTGTGGAAATCTTGTACCCCCCACAGCAGCAGCACCCCTTCACAACACCCCCAATCCCCCCACCCCACATCTTCCATTACCTCTCTGCTTTCCTCTGGAATTTATTGACTAGTCTCCTCCATTCTTCCCTTTACTTTCTTACGTCTTCACCATCTCTCTCTCTCTCTCTCTCTCTCTCTCTCTCTCTCTCTCTTAAGGGTGACCTAGATTTCAGACTTCGCTGCTCTCCTGAAGCGCAGGCTCGCAGGGTGTGTTGTTCACATTAAGAATTCTGTTTGGGGGTAGACTCTGAGAGAGCGCCAGGGAGGCTCGGCGGAGAGGGTGGGATGGGGTTGGGTGAGGCAAGAGGGAGTCAGGATTCCCTCAGTGTGCCTTTTGTTTGCCGTCTTCCGCGCTTCGGCTACGCACTTTCCTTGGCCTCTTTTCACCCATAAAGTCAGCAGATTAAATATCCAGGTTAATGAGAGCTGGTCAGGTTTTTGGAGGGCTGCCTCACCTTCTCGTCCCCTGCCCAGTCCTGACAGCAGACGTACAGTCTCTGCACACGCAGGCACATACTGTAGCTTTCACTCACTAGCCCCAGCCTCATCCTGTCTCTTTGTCTGGCCTGGCGTGCAGGACCAGGTTTGACCAATAGGTGGTGCTGTAGAAGTAAATAAAATGACTGGGACTGCTCTTCCTCATCCTGGCCAGACAAAATCAGCACAAAGGCTCAGGGGGCAGATATTCTTATTGTTATTGTTATTGTTATAGGCTGCTGTTGTGCAGGCTCTTTCCTCTCACCTGAGAGCGATCCTGTGCACGGAGTACCAAATTGGAAATGTACTTTGGAAATGTGCTTTGGAAATGCATGTCTAATCAGTTAAGGCAATAGGAGAGCTCAAATAAACAGCATCAAATCAGACCTTGTCAGTAGCATGCCTCAGACTGGGTGTTGGGTGTGTTTGTGTCCCTGTTTAAACCGACAGGACAGGAGCCTACTGGCTGGCGTGGAGGAGCCGTTTCATTCTCTTGCTGTGGGAAGTCGGGGGGAATGATCCTGGAGCACATGCAGCACAGATGCAAATGCCATTAAGCAGAACAAATTGCTGAGTGCGGTGATCTCTGCTTACACACACACACACACACACACACACACTCACACACACACACACACACACACACACACACACACACACACACACACAGGCACACAGATATGCACGTACACATGCATCTTACAACAAAGTGCTCGACTAAAAGCAACCACGGCAGGGAAGACACACATGCACAGTTCTATAGTCTTGCCAACACACTCTCACCCTTTTGTTAATCATGCCTTGTGGTTGCTAAGACAAAAGAAATGTCTTTAGTGTGCTGATTGAAGGAGGAGAAGAGAATAAGAAAAAGAGAGTGAAATTCAAACAGCTTAACTTAGTTGTAATGCAGTAAAGATTCTTAAAATCAACTGCCCCTTTTCCCCAGGTGGAGGAAAAAACATCTTTCTGATATTTCTGCTGGAACAAACATGCTCGTAATGACCCTAGAGACCCCTCTTGTTTTTTTTTCTTTCTTTTTTTTTTCTCTTTTGCTTAATTCAGTGTATCACTGGTGGAAGGGAAAACAGGAAGCTTGGGACTGCTCTCCAGACTAATACAGACACTCATTTGTGTGTGTGTGTGTGTGAGATTTGGGGAGGGGGTTAAAGAATTTACCCTCTGCGTCCTGTCTGTCTCTCCCCCTTCTTGTTTTGGTCATTTTCATGCTTTTTGGCTCCCTCTCCTTGTTCTATTTTTGGGTCCACCTATTAGGGGGAATCTGGCACGTCGGGTTTAGTCAGAACGATCGGGCTGCATGTTAAGCATTTAAGGGCAGCCTGGATTTAATAAAGCGAGGCTCTCGAGCTGCGGTGATGGCGGTCGAGCGCTCCAGAGTGTTTACAGAGTCGGGCGCACCGCTCTTGCTTGGCAGATTGATGGTGTGATCGAGATGAGTCAGTGGCTTTGGGCTTGGACTCAGCTTTTTTTTTTTCTCCTCCTGATTCCCCATGATGCTCTTATTGTTACACAGAGCAGTTATTTTTTGAAAACAGACATAATTGGAAACAGTGGCAATGCAGTGCACTTGCATGTTGGTTGTATGGGGGCGGCGCCTTGAAATTGTGAAATTGATGTCTTTTCAGGGGAGATTTTGAACTAAAGAGTGCACAAAGGACACCACACTGCTGATGGATCCGACGAGCAAGGAATGCAAAGCCTCTCCCCAGTCAGTTATTAATGTTCAACTCTAGTCTCTCCAAACATCATCTATGTTTTGCTGCTGTGCTTGGAAATGTGTGGAGTTCAAAGCCGCGTGGATACAAAGACAGCCTTGGGTATCGACACCACCTTCGACAGCTCTCTTGGAACAGCGGGGGCATTGAGCATTTTTCTCCAGAAATTCAGTTTTTTTTTGTTGTTTTTTTTTCTCCTGCCTGCTTTTCTTTTCTCCTCTGTTCTTTTTTACCCGACCGTGTTCTTGAAACAGGAAGCCCGGAGCCCTTGGCAGGTTTTGTAGAGACATGTGAAACGGCAGCCAGAAGGAGAGTGAGGGAGAGAAAGAGAAAGAGAGGGAGAGAGAGGGAGAGAGATCCCTAGCGCTGGAGCTGAGGGACCCCCCTGTAATGGGTGGTCACAGTGGCCTGGCACCTCAGAGGGCAGTGGGCAGTAGTGGCTAGCTGCCTACAGAGCCTGCCCTCTCAACAACCCTCCCTTCACCATCCTCCTCAGCCCCTGGCCTCACAGTCATCAGCCTTACGGTTCAGCTGAATGGGCTCTGCCACTAATGATCGGTTATCTCCTGATTGCTGTCTGAGGGGGTGTGTAATAGACTTTCTGATGGGCGGTAATTGGTTCATCAGAAGAGGGACGATGCCTTGTGTCACCAGACTTTCCGTGTCAAGGCTCCTTTGTGGCCCATTTCCTTCATCAGTTTTTTTGGCGAAACTTGTATTATCATTCCTACAAGCATCTCATATCTCTTTCTCTGTACCACTTCCCCCTCTAACACACACACTTACACACACACACACAGAGAGACCTACAGTACACTTTTTTGTTTTTAATCCTGCATCGTCTTTGTCTAAATTTTGCCCTTTTCTTTTTTGTGGCCTGGAGGGGAGAGCTGGTGTGCGGCTTGAAAACATTGTTGGGTGCCTAATCAGCAGCACTGTGTCCAACCAGAGCGCTTTTAATAGTTTAGGGGGGGGGTTAGGGTTTGGGTAGAGGGGGGGGGGGGGAGTTAATAAGCAGTCAGCCGGCTTTCGTCACTGTTGTTGTGGTCGGATTGAGGGAGCAGCTGTGGGCGGCGGTGCTGTTTCTAAAGGCGACCGACCCAGAATGGCTTTCCAGGAGCCATGCCAGCTTGCAGGCAATGCCACCTCCCGTGGTGCCACCGAGGAACTTCAGAGAGTTAGCGTCCGGCTGTTGCCATGCCTTGGCAGCAAAAGAGCAAGCAGACTTGGCCAACCCTTAACCTTGGAAAAAAGGGGGGGGGGGGAACGTCTTTTTGTCCAAACTTCTCTCATCCACTCTTTGCCCATGGCCTTTGTCCTAGCTTTTTTCCTTGTGGCTTTGTTTGCTGATGCTTCGGGCTCAGTTCAGCTTGCCTTGCTGTGTTGACTCTGCCCACAGTTAGATTGCCTGGCCATGTTGCCTGTGCTTGTGCTTAGGTTTAAGAGGCATTGCAGTATTGCCTGTGCCCAGGTTTAGATGGCCTGACCTGCCTCAACCCATGGTTTGATGGCCTGACTGTGTTGCCTCTTTACAGAGTTTGGCGACCTGACTGTGTTGTCTCCTCTCAGGATTTGTCGACCTGACTGTGCCCTGGGTTAGAAGAGATGGCCATGTTGCCTGTGCCCAGGGTTTAGATGTTTGTGGGATCAACAATCTTCCCCTTCACCCTTTGCATGGCAGCTCCGCCGCCTCCTGGAGCTGGCCGACTTGGTTTGGAGTAGCAACTGATTCTTTCCTTTCTTTCTCCTCCTTGTTTATGCAGCGTTAGACGCAACACCTGCTGTGCTGCCTGAAGGGACTGATGGAGAATGCCGGCGTGCTGTGAACCTTTTCCTCTCCCTCTCACTCCATGGCTGTCTGGCCCGCTTTCATCTTCATCTTGTGATTCTTAGCAGTGTCTCTCTCATCCTGTCTCCCATAGTCACACTCTACGTCTTCTTTCTCTCTCTCTCTTTCTCTCTCTCTCTCTCTCTCTCTCTCTCTCTCTCTCCCTTTCTCTTTCTCTTATTCTCTCTCTGTAGCTCTGTTGGATTGAGGGGTCTGAATACTGTAATTAAGAGAGCGACCTGACTGGCATTGACCTCGCAATGTCTGGGGCCCGGCAGGAAGAATGTCTCCTTTCCCTTGTTTTTCACATCTTCGCTAATTTCTCTTCTGTAATTGTCATGCAAGTATCCGGGCATTTTTTTTTGTTAGCAGTTGTTAATTTTAGACACCCACTGTGTGCTTCCTTCGCAAAGGGAGGAAGACACATACAGGCTATATTTGGGTGAAATGTCAGGCTGTCTACTTGAACATTGATTAGAGGAATAGCTAGAACATTCTGCAGTGTGTCCACAGATCATCTGTCTGAATAATACTGAAAAGCCTGCTGAGACTCTGATGTTTGATATTTTGTATTTTAACAGGGCCGGTGTATATTTTTGTGAGTTTGTATAATTCATTTATTTTTTGTTTATTCTCTAAATTGCTAACATTTTTGTATGTTTTCACAGCAAATAATTTTTTTTCTCTTGAGCCTTTGCGTCTCACTGGCCTTGGCTATTGTTTCCCATTCTCTGTGTGGTTACTCGGTTACAAAGAGAGTAGAGGGAGTAGATTTCACCTCCTTTCTTTTCAGTTTCTCTTCCCGCTCGCTTGTTTGTTTTTGATTAAAGTTTCATTAGGCTCTTCCAGCAGGCACCATTTGTCTGTTAAGTCCCGGCCAAGTGCTCTGGGGAGCTCCCTCACGGCGTGCGCTACCTGTTGAACATCAACTCCCTCGAGAGGTCATTCTCTGCCTTTTACAGGGGCCCGCTTACTTACTTGAATCTACCCACATCCTGCTACTGTCCCATAAGCATCAGAGCCGCAGTGATAATGGTTTACATCAGTAACCTTAGATTAAAGAATTTAGAGAGCAATGGAGTGTGTGTGTGGGGGGGGGGGGCTGGCTGGGAGAGCTGTTGTTGAGCGAAATAAGAGCCAGCATTCACAGGGCACTTTGGCGCGGGAGAGGCACATAAAGCACGGCTGTCACTGGCGTCCCATCGGCAGGATCCCTGCCGCACATGGGATTAGGGTTTCACTCAGGCCGCATTGTTCCCCCAATCTTCTCCAACATAATCTGCTGGTGTCACTTGAAAAGCGTACCGCTGCGAATTGGGCCCCCGTTGCTTTGAGTGCGATTTGGCCACAGCCCCATTCTTGTGTGTGTGTGTGTGTGTGTCAAATCACACTCACACATACACACACTCTCTCTCTCTCTCTTACACACACACACAAACACATACTCCCCTGCTCACTTTCTGTTTTATGTAAATCGATACAGACGCCAGATCAAGATATGAAATATGATTTTATTAACAGCACTTGGAGTTTCAGCCGTAGGCCGTAAAGTGCTAAATCCAACACCCTTGTCCGAAGCTTAGGTAATGAATTTGGTGTGCACTGGGCGTGATAATGGGGCATTGTGCCCAGGCCATGAAGATCCACAGGCACAGCAGCCAATGTGATACACCAGTGCCTCTGCCCTGCGTCCAGCTGTCTGTTGCAGTCAAGAAGCGTTGGCCATGGGGACTGTGACAGGCATAATCAAACTTTTTTTTCTTTGTGTTGTGTTTTTTTTCTTTGTGTGTGTCTCTCTCTCTCTTTCTTTCTCTCTCTCTCTCTCTCTCTCTCTCTCTCTCTCTCTCTCTCTCTCTTTCTTTCTTTTCTTTATAAATTAGCAGATGAGGTCTTCTTGACACATTAAAACAATGGGTGAGGCAAACAATAGTTGAATGCAGCCAACCAAGGAGGAAGATAGTCGAGTGCGAGAGAGGGAGAGCAAGAAGGAGCGAGTGAAGAGCTCTTTGTTTAGTCGTCTGGGCAGCGACGCATGAGGCCTGGCATAAGCAGCCACCTGCCTCTCACCCTCCCTCTTTCACCCCCTCTCCCTCCCTCCGTCCGTCATGCCAAGCAGACCCCTGCACCAGTGGAAGGTTTAGCCTTAGCTAGCAGCCTGGTGCCACCGCATTACCTGTGTAACGAAACAGACATTTTCACTGGTATGGGCGCCTTTATGCACTCACTGGATGCCTGCTGTCTGACACTCCCTAAGCATCATGTAATGCACTCTCGGCATATTGCCCCATCCCACAGTTCATACATGGCTCTCAGAGTGCTTCTCTTATGTTTATGGTAAGCTTCGTTCCTTATCTATTAAGATAACGGTCAAAGTTGACGTGAGAGAGTAACTGGAACCATTTTCACATTTTAGCTCTAAGAAACCTTCCTATCTCTCCTGAACCCGCTGCTCCATCGTCCAAGTCAGACGTTGCCCCCCTCTCCTCCTGGGGCTCATCACACTTGGGACTGTGTGTGCATTAGTGGTCCAGACCACCAGATTTGGGGCCCTATGGGATGTTCTTTGCTAAGGTTTACATTGACCCTGTGTGGTGTTAAATTGTATGTAAGCGTGTGTGTCAGTAGGGGTTGGTACATCCGAGGCGTCCTCACTGCAGCTGTCTTGTTTAGTCAGCAGAAAAGGGCTCCAGACAGAGATGAATTCAGAGCGGGCCTGTTAGAGCGAAGACAAATGAGTTAACATTCTCCGCTGTGAGACTGCCGTTTATGTTCCCTCCTATTCTCTTTGTGCTCTCTCTCTCTCTCTCTCCCCCCCCTTTTGCCAGCTCACTCTCCCTGTCTTCCCCATCCTCGTCCTCCTTATCGCCTGACCACGTAGTGAGAGCTTTCTCTTCTCTGAGACTCCCACGTGGCCTCACTTCCCCTTCTTGCCACGCCATCCCACTCAACTCCACTCGCACACAATGGGGGCACTTTTTGGTCTCCGCTGCCCCCCACCATCGCCGTAGCTGCGTGGTGGCGATTTCTTCTTCCTGTGGGCTCCTCACAGCCCCTGGGTTGCCACATTGCTTCCACATGCCGGGAGGAACTCACACCCCCCCCCGACCCCAGACCCCCACCGGCGACTCACTGCCTTGACAGTGGAGTTGTGACTAGAATGCCTGTCTGTGTTGTCAGTGAGTGGCCTGCCGGCAGGTAGACAGGCTGCCATACGTGTGTTCGCTCCTCTGGGGGGGGGGATGGGGTGTGGGGCAGCCCTTTTGCTTCCCTTGTGTCCAGAACTCCCAATACCTGTGGAGCGAGGGAAGCAATAATGCAATATTCAGTGTGTTTCTTGGCCTGAGGCGAAAGCCCTTGACTTGACTTTGATCTCCTGCTTTCACAATCTGCCGCATTTTAAAGAGAAAGGGACTTTCCACAGAGGGACTTTCCATAGGTCATGCTGAGGAGATTAGAAAGGCTTCAGTTCAAGACAGTTCAAGTTTTTGTTAATGATACAAAGCAGACACTTGTGAAGAAAGTGTGCCCAAGAACTGGGCACTTCTGTACCACATTTTTTCTACATTTATGTGCATGTACAAAAACAATTCTCAATAATGAAAATGATTTGGCTTATTACTAGTTTTTTTCAGATTTCAAGACAAGTTATTCTCTTTATTGTGGCCTTGCCGTACTATTGTCGAGACGGAGACACCGTTCAAAATCTAAAACGTCTGGCATGATCTCGATCGGTGTGCTTCCGTTCAGATTTTTGATATCTCTCCGTTATTCACGCTTTTTTCACGGAAAAAATGTGTGAAATTTTTTTCAAGATAGAGACACCATTCCAAATCTAAAACGTCTGGCCTGATCTCAATAGGTGTGCTTACATTTATCTTATTCGTATCTCTTGTCGTTCATCTGTTATTTGTGTTTTTCTTGTTGTTTTTTCCCTATTCAAATGAATGGGAGAGAAGTGTGTGTGTGAGTGTTTGTGTGTGTGCATGTGTCTGCATATGTCACATAATCATTGTCTGTTGTTACCCTAGCAACTGCAAACTGTTAGTTAGCAACTTAGCATTGTTAGCATAGCTAGGATTATTAGCATTGTTAGCATTTTTAGCATATATGCTCATTCACATCAGCTACTCAGTCCACTGAGCACCACTGTTAGCATCATTAGCATTGTTATTAGCATAGAAACTAATTAACAGCAGCTAACTTCACACATGTACGCACACAAGGCCACCCCGCGGTTTCTGACAAGAAAATGCAGTCTAGTTTTAATTGATGGTGTATTATTTCACAGACTTATTGCCTACAGAGCTTTTGCTGCAGTAGTGCTTCATATGTGTTGTGTGGAGACGTGTGTGGGAGTCTGCCCTGGCGTGCAGGTGGTCCGGCATTCCCTTTGTCCACAGGTAATGGACTTACCCAGAACTATGAGGAGGGCTACAACTGGGAATGACCTCAGCACAGAGATACCTTAGCCGACCCTCAGTGTCCATTAGGAGGCTTTGTGTGTGTGTCACACATCAAAGCCAAACCCTCTGAAACACACACACACACACATGCATGGCCTCAACCACCTCACTCTCGTCACTCTTTGAGTAAAATGCTTTTTATAATGGCCCATTCTTCACACTGTCAGCCCTTGGATGCAACAGCGGCTCACAGACAGAGAGAGCCGAGTGCTAAAGAGGTGTAATGAACCAGGGAGGCGATCCCTGCAATCTCCCATTAGAACTTTTTCTTATTATTAATATTTTTGCTGTGAGATGACACTTGTGATTCATGCAAATGTATTATTTCCTTTTTTAACTGCTTTGTGTTTTTTTCCCTATTGTTATTTTTTTCTTTCAAGTCGTCTTGTCTTTTTGAAGCAGATGGATCCAAGTCCCCTAAGGGGAGAGAATCGTCTGTGACAAAAAACAGAGCTTTTCACCAAACGCTACCAGCACTGTGTGTGTGTGTGTGTGTGTGTGTGTGTGTCTGTTAAAATAAAAACAGGGTGTACTTACTGGAGTGAAATGCTACATTTGGGGTTGGTTGACTATGGGGGCAATTTGTTTTTGGTCACCGTTTTATTTCACTGTAAGTGCTCACTGTCAGAAGTTTGTCCTTTGTCTGGTCTTTGAAATGCGGGCTTGTGCTTGCACATGTATGTGTGTGTGTACGTGTGTGTGTGTGAGTGAGAACAGCATTCGTAAGAGAATGGGTGCAGATGTGAGCGCTTAGCTTGGAGAGGTGTGTTGTAGTGTCTGTAAGCGGTGACAGCTGATCAGAGGGTCGAAATCCCGCTCGAACCTCCCCAAACCGCCTACTGCTCAAGCAACCAGCTGCTCTACTCCCCCCATTTATACACACACTTACACACACACACACAAACACACACATTTAAAATGACTCCCTCCCATTCCCTTCACACGCTATCTTACACTCTCTCTGTCCACTAAAATAATTGGGCTCTGGCAGGTTCCCCCGTCCTGCACCCAACAGACAGACAGACATGTAGGACTTTGACAGCTGGTGCGTAGCGGTAGCAGTTTCCCTCCACCGTTGTCCCTTTTGTTGAGCGGGTCCTTTTCTTGGCCGGCTGTGGGATGGGGGCCACCTTTCAAACACAACCCAGGGTTGAATGCACCACCATCAATGTGCTGTTAATGATCCGGCATGTGCACTCGCTCGCTCACTACCGCAGCCACTTTGTTTGAGACTCTCTCCACACCGCCTGTTGTGTATTTTGTATTCGTGTGTGTGTGTGTGTGTGTGTGTGTGTGTGCGCGCACACGTGTGCTGAAGCTTTTTGAAATGGCTTGATCACTTTTGACATTATCGATCTAATCAAACAGGCTGTAATCAAACAGGCCTGGCTTTCAGGCAGAGTCCTCAGTAATATTGCAGTTTTGTTTGTCACATATTGTAGGATAAATGAACATCTGAACCAAAGTTTTCATAAATATCATAAAATGAATGAATGGAGTGTTGTACCTTGCTCCCTGATGTTAAAATACTCCAATTTTAAGTACATTACAATCTTACAAGCCTAATTAAAGTGTTAATTTAGGCTTCCTGAAATTGACTTTTTGCCTAAATATCACCCTTTTTGGCAACCACAGTTGAACTTGATGACTTGACTTAATGACTGTGTGCCATACATCAGTTGTAGGGCATGTTCTAATTTGCCCTTGTTTTAGTGGTTTGTAAGTTTAAAAAGATACAACCACGCATGTTCCATATGGCTCTTTAGTCATGTACAACATCTACAGTTATGGGATTGCTCTGGCTAAACGAGGAATGGTGTTTGTTTTATAACATTCACCCTAGTTAAACAAATGACTCAGATCAATAGGCATAGTTTTTAACCAAATGAAAAACTATAAAGTTATTTGCATTTTGGACTTAGACACATTCTGTTTGCTGTTATGGTATCAAGCCAAATGTAAAAAAAAATCAGAATTTTGGATATTCTGGCTTGTTTGCGTCGATATCACATATTTCCTGTGTGAATGTCCAACTTTACTGAAACAAAAAATCAGTCTACCATACATGATGCAACAAGCAGAGACCAAATTAGTTAAAAAACACTTAGCCGTCATTATTGTTGAGCTTTTCAGCTATAGCTTTTGCAGTACTTGACACAAGCTGCTTTGAAGCCAGCACTTCGAACCACAGCTGAGAGGAATGGGAACAGCTGCCAAGTGCTCAAAGAAAGGAGGGGAGGGGGGGGCTCTTTATATAACTTGTGTCGGGGCCAACTGTATTTGTGGTTTGAGGAAATTTCTCCAGGCTTGAGTCACCGTTCCGCCTCTCTCTCTCTCTCTCTCTCTCTCTCTCTCTCTCTCTCTCTCTCTCCCTCTCAGACGTGGCTGGGTTTGTTCCCCTAGGTCTTTCAGGATGGAGACATTGTACGTGTCCCACTTTTTCTCTTGATCATCTAAAAAAACAATGGGGGTGGAGGATGACCTGACGTGTCCTCGGTGGGGGGTTTTGCTGTGTGTGTGATTGTGCGTGTGCGTCTGCGTGTGGAGCCATGCCGTGCAGAGGAAAAGACTGGCCCTCTTTGATAACCTCTGCGTCTGGTTCTCGGGCTGTCCTCACTTTGCATCCCACTGACCGCTGGCTGCGCCAAAAGGAGAAGGAAATGCGTTCTCTTTATTTCTCCCTTAAACAAATCTGGTGTTTATGATTGATGTTTTCAACTCCACACCCCATATCTTCCATTGTCACTCTAGTTGCTCATTGATGCTCTTTGCTGTGAAGTGCTATAAGTCCTTTTTTTCCCAGTCAACTCTGAATAAGTGACTGAATAAAAATTATAGAGGGTTGCTTTCTATTATCCATTCTCATCAAGGTTCTCAACAAGTGGCACACAGAACTTGGATTTAAGCTGCTGGTGGGCCTGTGCCTGCAATGTCGGACACTATTTTGTTGACTCGTTTCAGTAAGTCTGTCCTGGAATTCCCCCCTGCTCTGTAGTAAGTGATGGATGCTGCAAGTCTACCAAACTGTTGCTTGCACGTGAGCTTAAAGCACACATCTGTGTGTTACTCATCATACACACACACGCACACACACACACACACACACACACTCACACATTTGTGTCTGTGTCGGTCTGTGTTTGTCCGTGTGTGAGAGGGCATGTGTTACGAGCATGATTCATGTTCACAAGGCTGCTAGACATGCTTCAAGGCCAGGTCCTGGAGCGCTCAAACCTCCACTAGATAGGAAGCTCTTAACAGAAGTCTGGCTTCTGATATCACCTCCACATCTTCTTCGTTTGCGATCAAGATGTCATTATCTATGGTTTGTGTTACTCTTGTGTTGCCGCACAATGTTACCGCATGTTGGAGGCTCCAGCCTGTTTCCATCTGCACTACAGATTCCTTGACAAGGCTGCTTGAAATTATTTGGATATTAAGTGTTGCCAAAGTGATTCCCTTGCTCGCTTGCTTGCCCTTGCTAAGATTATTTGTTCAGTAGTTTTTTTTAGAGGCCTTTTGTTCGACTCGCTCTGGGAGGGGGACGAAGGCTCCGGAGACCCAGTAACCTTTTGAGTAATTACCCTCTCAGGTTTCATGTGAAAAGCCCTTTATGTCCTGCATCTGCCTGGCCCAGGCGGCTGGCTAGAAGGCAGGCACGGCAGCAGCCCTTATCAGGTATCGAGATGGCACACTCTTCTCCGAGAAGCCCCTGCCTCGTTTGCGCTCCTTTTCTCCTCCCGAATTTTATTAGGGCCCTCTTATTTTCCACTGAGAAGCACACAACAACAGTCGCCACTCACCCTTCTGTTGCTTTCTTTCTCTCTTTTTCTCTTTTTCTCAATTTGTGTCTTCACTCTTTTACTCTGCTTTTCCTAATGTAGGGGTCCTGTGGTGGAGAAATAGGAAGCATGTGCGAGGTGAAAAGTTTAGGGGTGGTAGGATTCGTGCATGAATCATTAAAACGGCATTTGAAAACTCAGAGGGGAAATCGGCACAGTTTGTTTCACTTTGCTCTTTTGGAAGAAAAATGCATTTAATTTGGCCCGGGGAGGGAGGGGGGGTGGAAGGTGCACTCCACCCTTGCCTCTACCCGGCTCTCACCGAGGGGAGTGAAGTCGGCAAGCGAAAGGGAAGTCATCAGCCATAAGATAAACAGCACAGTGTGCCTCCGGCTGGGGAGAGAGAGGAGGAGGAGGAGGAGTAGGTTGAGTCTAATAGTGCACACACACAAAGAGGGCCTCTGTTGAATCTAGCCACTTCTTTTTGGTCGGCTTCGGAGAGAACTGGGGGAGCGCACGCTGCCGCCGCCGTTCCCTTGGCATCTTAGTGAGGTCAAGCCATCAGGGCCCTCCTCTCACCTCCTTTCTGTCTATGCCAGCACTGTGCTAGTGGCCCTTTTGCCTCCTGTCTGAGGATGCCAGCAGATCAGGACCCTACTCTTCAGCCCCAGTGATGAGCCCTCGGCAGAGACTTATCTATCAAAGGCCGAAGGGATTCATACAAAAATGTGGGAAGCACACAGCAGGATTAGCTTAATGGATTTCCACAGATATGTGTAAGATGCAGGGCAGCTTGGAGAGCTGGCTAATGTAAACATACCATTGGACTGACTTCCCTTTGACCTATCTAACGATGGGTTATGTATTATGTGACTGCTTTTTGCCAAAGAAGTCACTTCAGTTGTCATTCACATTTGACTAAGCGGTTTGGTTCCCTCCACTGCAGTGATGGGGCATCGGTTGCTCCATGGAAAATAAAAAGGCTGTCTTTTATTGCGCTGGCGGCCTTGTCTCGGCACATAAGGTTTAAGAAGGCAAGATGGCCGCCTCTCCTCAGGGTGTGTTTGCTCAACATGAGGTGTCTGGGTTTTCTTAGCCATCGAAGACCCTCAGATGTTTAATTGGTCCCTCGGTGTGAATGTCCCGGCTTTGATGGTCTTCTTGAGTTCTATTTGTTTTACTTGGTCCACCCCGTATCTCTGAATCACTCGGCCACAAACCGCTCGGATTCTCTGGGTAATACCGCAGTTATGATGTCACCCGCGGCCTCAGACACTGATCTCTTGAGACAGATCCGCCGCCCGTCTTCTGTTACAGTCCAGAGGAGAGAGACTTTTAAAGAGGGGGGTTGCCTGACGTTTACAGCAGTGGTATTAAAGCCGTGAGCGCGATTAGAGCTAACCCCCTTTTATTGTATTGTTTTAGTGGCTGCAGGTGTTGGCTCTTAAATAGGATCTTGCCTCGTATGGCTCTGGCCCCCTCTGTAATTCCAGGCATGGTCCTGGCGGTGCGAGAATGGTCAGCAACAGCAGCAGCAATCTTAAGTCTGCTCTGACCTCTGTGCCTCAGAGAGGCTACAGCAGGTTAGCTATGTTTGAGTGTTCCAGAACGTTCTTTCAACTGTGGAATGTAATTACAGCCTTTGATTAAAAGGAAAATCCTTGGCTATGCCTTGGTGGATAGGGAGTCCTTAAAAGAGTGGGATCTAAGGAGGCAAAAAAGAGTTGTTTTTTTGTGAAGGCCTCTTGGTGTTTGCAACGAGGTGTACAACCACTGTTTTGCCATGCTGTTTGCTGTCTGCTATGCTTCTAATATGGCAGCAATAGGGTGAATGTGTAGGCACTGCTTACCACAGAACAGAAGCTACATAGGGCCTGATAGCAATTGCGTGGGACGGGAGTCTGCACTATACATGAACATCTGTTTTTGTGGGATTCCAGGTTTTCTAGCAGTGTCCAGATGCATGGCCTCATTGTTTTTTTCTTCAACTTCTTCCTGATCCTGATTTTCCGTTAAAAAGGCTCCCCAGTCTACCACTGGGTATTTATTTAGATGGCAGGTTATTTTTCCCTGTCAATCAAAAGCCCACTCCGAGAGGGGAAGAGATGAGTCTGTGCGGCCAATATACAGCTTCCAAAACCAGCTTCCGTCTCACACCATATGGACACTTGCGTTGTGTTCCCACCCCAACTTCCCCCTGGGGTCAGGCTCTGCGGGGATGAGGGGAATCGTATGGAAATGGCAATTGAATTTGTGCAGGACGAAGCATGCGTTGCATATAAAGTGGCACGCCCCTTGCTTTGGACCCGAGGCGCTCCGCAGTGCAGTGCAGTGCACACACTCAGGTTTGCTCTGCGGGTTCAGCGGTCAGCATATTGACCCATGTCCCTGCGGAGCTGGACCCAGGAGGTTTCTGATTAGTGCAGTGTGTGTCTCGCTCAGATGAGGCCTTTCATTAGATTAGCACCAGTGTGGGGTGAGAACGGCTTTGCGTTCCTCCTCTCCCCCCCGTGACCCCTGTCACATACAGCACAAGCACCACCCACGGCTCATGTGTGGATGTTGGGTTAAACTGGAATTAAAGATGATTTCCACAGTCAATTAATCTATAAATTGATTTAGTGGAATCGTTGGTAAGATGTCACATTGTTTCAAACTCACTGACAAAGCATGTGCGAGGTGAAATTTTTTTGTTTGTTTACATATCATAGGAATTTAGTTTATTGAAGAACTTATTACATATGTCATAGAAAAACAAAAATACATAATAGTGTTTAAGTTTAGGAAGCTTCTCTCGCTGAAGGCACTTTCCTTTTAAATGTGTTGATTACCAAAATAGTTAATTAAATCAGTTGATAATTAATTCTGAATAATGAATTCTTTCTTGCAGATTTGAACTCTATATTAAAAGACAAATAAAAGCCTTCTGCTCTGTTAATAACTGTGTCTCTCTCTCTGTCTCTCTCTTCCCCTGTCTTTTCATCTTATTTTTTTGTCCTTTTTCACCTCCTTTGTCTCTGCATCCTCACTCTCTCTCTCCTTCGCTCTTTCTCTTCTCTCTGATCTCAGGCATTGGAGGGATGGAGGATTTCATCCTAAAGTCTGCCACCGTCTCCACCAGCCCAGCCTGTCCTCCGTTCACCCCACTCAACTTCGAGGCCACCCCCATAGTTCGAGTGGCCATAGAGCCCAAGCACCCAAGTAAGTGCCGAGGCCCCGGGCGAAGGCAACCTGAGTCCGAGTTGGCCTGAGGTGAAATGCACTTTATGGTTTGTTCTCCAGTGCAGCTTTTTATTAGTCTGCTCAACCAGACTCATTTATTTCACTTCACTTTGTCTTGAAAGAGTCTGGACACTCTCAGTAGATATAATGTTTACTTTGTGTTGGGTAAGCCCTCTGTTTGAACTTCAAACCTGTTGGTTCTACCTTCAATTTTGGATCACTGATTTGATGAAATTTTGAAGAAAGAAATGTAGTGGAGGATCCCGACCAGGACCGTAGCATAGTGCAGTATTGAGCAGAGGTACTAAGTCTAGCCGTGCTATCTTGTTATTGTTAGCAACACACAAACAGTGTGTGCTTGTTGAGCAGCAGTCTGGAGAGTCTTTTCATCAAGGATGGTGTTAAGCAGCTAAGCAACACGAGCAAGATAAGAGCTGTAGTATCTGTTTCCCATGACCCCTCACACCCCTCTCCCTCCGTCTCACTGTTTGTCTCATTGCTCTCATTCTTCTGCTGTTTTCGCATTAGCTGTTTGCCACCCTTATCTCTCTCTTCCTTTTTATTTCCTCATTTTTGCCCGCCAACACCCCCACCCCCCTGTTTCTCTCTGCAGCTTGTTTACAGTTTATTTCTGCTCATCAGCCAGTCCGTCCGTGTGTGGATAACGGCTGTCCAAATAAATTTGGTTCTCCTAATGTTTTGGGCGGATAATTTGACATGGACTCGTCTGTTTGCACACACAGGATGAAGTAATGTGAGAAGATTTCACAGACAGAGACAAAAAGACACAGCCATGTGTGGTTGCAGCTGCTGTCAATAAATTTGCACGTTAATCTGAGTGGTTTGTAAATTCCAAGAAAAATGTGTAACTTGGATATTGATTTTCAGATGCTGGGGAAACATCTTTTTTCTGACCTGCACATACATGCAACTTTTATTTGCCCTGCCATCCACCTCCGCCTCTACACACAAGTATTTCACAGAATACTATGTCTTAAGTTAGTAGAGCAGAGGCTTATTTTGGGAAAACGCATGATGAGAGCGAGTGGCGGGAGGTTGAGATAGAAAAAAAGAAAAAAAGAAAGGAGACAGAAAGAGGGCGAAAAAGAGATGTTTTAGCCATTTTTCGAGTCACAGTGGAAAACCACAGGAGATGATGAACTCCAGTGTATGCTTTTCATTGTCCTTGTAAAAACACTGTGTTCAAGGCCTGCTGTCTGCTGCTGCATTCTTGCGTGTGTATTTCCTGTAGGTAGGGCTGTGTGAACTTACCATCATCTGTCCAACTGTCTGTACAGTTTATGTCGACATGTTACATGCTTGTTTGTGTGTGTGCGTGTGGGCGTGTGTGTGTGTAATGTATGTGTGTGTGTGTGTGTGTACATACGTGCGTGCGCACACAGGTGAGATGCCAAAGCTGGTCCGCGGGATGAAGTTGCTGAACCAGGCTGATCCGTGTGCTGAGGTGCTGATTCAGGAGACGGGTGAGCATGTGCTAGTCACCGCTGGAGAGGTGCATCTGCAGCGCTGCCTCGACGACCTCAGGGAGAGGTAACGCTCACGATGATACACACACACCTTGTTCTACACCTTGTCACTCTTCCTCTACTTTCATTTTTTAACAAAGACTGGTTTTCCCCAATGATATCAGCTGCAGTTGTTACTGACAAGAAACTGAGCAGAAGTGCTGGTGATATTTTTCTCAAATGGTGTTAAGGCACACTTACAGCAAATGTCTTAGACTCTAATATGATGTGTGTGTGTGTGTGTGTGTACTGTATATGTGTGTGTGTGTGTGTGAGCATGTGTTCGTATTTCTTTTGCATATCTGCCAGACCTTTGTCTTCCAGCACTGTCAATTAACAGTGACAGGCTAAGCCTGACTTCAGACAGAGTTGAAATAAAACAGAAGAAGCCTTGACATACAATACTGTCAATTACAGTGACAGACTGAGCACTAGCGAAGACACAGTTGAAATGAAAGCTCTGAGCAGGTTAGCGGATGAGAAACAAAATATTTAAAAAACAAAAAGAATGAGGCTGGAATTTCTGAAATGTGTCACTTGTCATGATGTCGCTTTTTTCCATTATCAATGTATTTTGAAGAGACATGCCAAATTATTATTTGTAGGGATAAAAAAAAAACTTGTCACAGATAAAGTAGGTTGGTTTTAAGTTTTCAGATTGAACTATAACTTTCAGCAAAATGGAGATCATGAATTGAGTATGGTAGATTTATGATGGAAAAAAAAGCAAGGAAAATGAAATGATCTATTGAATACACAGCATTTATACATATTATATCTTTTATTATTTGGAATATTGAATGCTTCACATTCACATTTCAATTTAATGTCAGTTATGGCATTATTACTGTACAGATCGCCGCACTCTCCTGAGGCAGAGACTGATAGTGGTTAGCATGTCTGAATCATGACACATAGTGCATGTCTAGTGGCAGTGGCACCATCCTCTAACGTAGTGCTGGCTTATTTGCATGACTATGAGGAGTTGTGGTGGCGCAGTCAGACTGCAGGATGACTGCAAGGAATGGCGTTTGGGTCCAAAATGAACCACAGGGCTCATTGCTTCTGACAGCAAGTCTGCCGCCACAATAAGCCCTGTCCCTGCAGCTTTGCCCCTGCCAGCAATCACCTGGCCATGATGTATTGACTGGAGGATTGATTGCGATGTTTTACCTCTCCGCCCGGGTAATGGTGGCAGGAGACAAACGGAGAGAATAAGAATAGATAGATGCAGTTTACGAGTTCAGAAGAGGACCTGGAGAGATGGTGTGTTGACTTAGGATGGTGGCAGGAGAGGGTAGGTGGGTTGGGGTGGGGGGTTACCCAACAAGAGAACTGGGACAAGAAAAAATATGGAAACAAAGCAGTGAGAGAAAGAAATGCAGGGTAGGGAGAAAAGTGAAAAAAGTTTGACTTCACCCGGGTCTTTAGTAGTGTTCATCTCATCTGGGTTGTGATTGGTCTGCAGGTAAAATAAAGTGTTTGTTGGTGCGAGAGACAGGCTGACAGCTGCTATTAGATTTGTCAGGGATGCCAGTAAGTGTTCCACTCTTCCAAATATGTGATGCCTCCAGGTGTGTGTGTGTGTGTTTGTGCATATTCTTGGAAATTAATGTGTGTGTCCAACCTACATCCTCCATCTGACACTATCTTGTGTGTGTGTGTGTTTGTACTGCCATTTGCACTGCATGCCATGTGTGTTTTATACTGTACATTCACACACACCAGCAGGCATTTTACTTATAGGCCCGTATACTGTATGTGTATGTATGAGTGTGCATATGTGTGTGTGTGTGTGTGTGTGTGTGTGTGTGTGTAGAGCGAGAGAGAGTGGTGTGTGTGTGTGTGTGTGTGTGCGTGTCTCCCATCAGTAACTCCTGATACCTGTCTCTAAGACCGGGAGGCAGTGTCCCCATCCTCTCCACCCACCTCTCCTCCACCCCAGCTGAAAAGCTGCCGTCACATTTGATGAGCCCCGGCTAACGTCGGAGAACACCTTTCCAAGCACATCTGCCTGACTGACAGTGGACAGGAGGAGAAAAGCGAAGGGAAAAAATAACAGCCTTGAATTTGAGAAGAGTATGCATGTGTCTGTGTGTGTGTGTGTGTGTGTGTGTGTGTGTGTGTGTGTGTGTAGGTGGGCGGTGGTGGGAGTCCACCTGTCCGCCTGGCTAAATGTTGTGCCCATTGCCTGCATATCTTCCCAGTGCTTGTCTAGATATGCACTGGACGGCCAAGGTTGACAGTCGTGTGTCGACCACGTTGGCCAGATAATGAACACCGGGTCTCCCTGCCTGCTCACGGCAGCGCGCTCCATTGGCTCTTAGTGCCAGAAATGCCACAGTTTGTTTGTGTAGCACTGGTGTCAGGTAATTGGTCAGAGCCAGCTCCCGGTTCTGTGCGCCCTTGAGCGCTACCTTGTAGCAGTCACGCACACACACACACACACACACACACCTGCATACGTTTGCCACAGCAGTGCTGGTGAGAGTGGCGTTGGCTTGTCCTCCGTTTCATCAATCACAGGTGCCCTTGCATATGATTAACCCTGCGCCAAAACAATGTAGGTCGGGAAGAGAGCCATGATGCAGGGCATACTAAGCAACTATGCAAATAAAACGACCACCTCGGACATGTATAAACAAAAAGGGCCGGTTTGGGACTGCATATCCCTTTCCAAAATATTAAACCTGCCTTGTTTTGCTTTTGAGGATAAGGTGACTAATCATACACTTCTGCCATTTGCAACTCTAAAGGGAGAGAGTGGGGGGAAAAATCAATCTTCATGAAAGTCAAAGTATTCTCTGAAGGCCCTGACGAAATTTTAATAATGCAGGGATCAGAAATGAGGTGAGTTTCTGGATTGTTAAAGGGGAGGGTGGATTCCACTGGGTGTTACTTCAGCTAGATTGCTCCTCTGCTCGCCTTGCTCATTTTCAAAATGAGCTCTTATAATGAAGTGTGTTACATTAATAAATTAGCAGACTGAGAGTAATAATAATGAAGAGGAATATATATATTTTTTTCCAGGAGAGTCTCAGCTTTCCATTGTAAACAGAGGATTAAAGCAATCCAAATTTAAAAGTGGAAATTGTTTCCCTTTCCAACAAAGCTCATCTCTCTAAAAATTTCAATTAAATTGAAAATGATATTGAAAAAATGCCTGTAGTTATATTATGTGTTTCTCAAGCTCTTCTGCTAGACCCTTCTCTCCGTCGTTCTTTACATAAAAATGGCATCGGCTCAGAAATCTCCCTGAAGAAAAAGGCTATTCAGGAAGGAGACCAGTCCATTCCTGGCCCATTTAATATCTAATACCTCAGACTGGGGAAAACTGCTGCGATGAGCTGATTTCCCTCAGTAGTTTGTGGGAATATCAGACAGGGACATGAGAGTACCTTCCCCTTGCTCTGGGCCAGTGAGTTGTCTGATGTCAGAGGGCAGGGATGTGGACATGGAGCCCCAATGAGATGTCTGTGTTCTGGACGCCTGGCATGGCACTATTTGAAGAGCAAGATCACCGACCGTGAGGCCAGTGTAATTTTTTTTTTCTTTTTCCAGATGAGAGGCATACCGTGCAAAACCCCAGAAATCCATCTACTTGCAAATGCAGCAGATAGTGTTGGCTGTTGCCCTTTTTGTTTTTTTTTTGTTTTGAAATGAAAGCCATCTGCTACCGTGTTTGGTCCACCGGTGTCAGACTACAACACAACACAACACTACTCTCTCACACTTTCAGAGACATTTTCACTTGATAATACTTGACCATTAGATTAGCCATACCATTCAGATGCTTAGTCACCTTCAGATAAACAACATGTTTACCACTTCAAAAAAAGTCCTTTTTTATAATTCAAAGCTTTGTGTGTGGAGTAAAGGTTTGATTGAGTGATTAGATTGCATTAACTAGGATAAAGCCCAAAGCATACTCATGGTCCTTCCTGCTCAACCCCGCTCTTTTTACCCAGTCTTATTGATTGACAGTAGTGTATCCACCAGGGCTTTCATGTCGCTTTAATTGCAGAAAGCGTTATTGTTAAGCCCCAGACGCAGAGTCATCAGGGTTAGCCACTTCGCTTTGACGCCAAAACGCACAGAATTGACATATCAGGCCGTTGACTCCAAAAGGTCTCTCTCCTTTTGGCAATTACTGCTTTCTTGTAGCTCTAACCTGCCCTCCCCTCGCGGTGGCAAGACTACCCCCTGTGAGTTGTTACAGAAACGAGGCAAGGGAATGAACTACATGGTGTTAGCCATTGATTTTCCCGCCTCTCTGCTTCACTCTTATTGAGCAAAGCCGCCAGAAGGAAACATTTGAAAGCCCGAGGCATGACACTTTAAATCTCTGTACTCTAGCCCTGCCCGGCTTTCCAAGGGCCTAAAAATAGATATACAAAAAAAGGCAAGACATTTCACCTGCATGTAGTTAGCAACAGACAGAAAGAACTCAAAGTGACAGCCCATTGGTCAGCCGAAGTGTGAAAGCCTCAGTCTGCTAGTTGCGCCGCAATCGTGTGACCCGCAGTGGCCTCTGTCTGGACATGCAGGGGCACGTGGGGGGCGCGTTCCTCAGGCTTGGGAGCGGTGGCCAGACGACGCTGCTGCCATCTCAGTCAGCAGGTGGAGGGAGGGCAGGACGAGGTTAGCACGCTTGACCTGAAGAGCAAGGGGTCAGACCGTTAACGGCGCTAAGCGTGCCCGCCGAGCAGCCTGCCGGCTTTGCGAGAGGCGTAGCGAGAGGGATTTAAAAATATCACTGGCCGCATTGCGGCGTCGCTGTGAGGTCATGTGTGCTGATACACTGCGGCTCCCCATGACGTGCAGACTGGCTCGTGGCCATGCACTATCAGGCCCCAGAAAGAGGTCAGCTTCAACCCCACCCCCCAAACCCCAGTCTCGGTCACGGGATGATGACATCACAGTCAACAGGCGGCTGGGAAGAAATGGGTCAACTGCCAGATCATGTGACCCACCCTCGCCACACACTCACAGACGGCCCTCCCAATCCCAACAAACGGAGCCAGAGTGAAGCCTGTCCACATAATTATTGTTGTGGTTTCAGGAAACATTTTGTTGAGGGGATTAATTCTCTCTTTGTTTCACGCTCGTTATCATCATTTCCGTTGGCTTGTCATCCCACTTGACAGGCCGGGCGAAGTATTGGCCAATGGTATTGTCTGAGTGTTTTAATAACACACGAGCGCCACATCTGCTATTTATTAGGTCTTTTATACAGTGTTAGAGGGAGAGAAGTTCTCACAGTCTCATTTGTGTTTCTTTCTCTATAAGTATATACTGTGTTAATTAGCAGACCACAGTCATATTTACTCAATGTGAAGTGTTGCCCATTGGTGTTAGCGATGGAACTAACCTGGCGGACATTGAGCTCTACATCACCTGCTGCACTTAATCAACCCGTGCGCTAACACGGCAACACAGCCAATAGCGTCTACTGTATATATTCAACACTGCAGGCAGTCATACATACATCGATCAGAAATTAAGGTTAAGTAATGTACTGTTTCTGTGTGTGTGTTTGTGTATTTCTCATCCATTCTGTTTCAAGGGTCTCTTCTAGGCAGAGGCCTAAATCGGCATTCCCAGGAAGACTCAAGTAAACATTCAGGAGAAGGATTATCCTACCCTCCAACTCTGTTATATTCGAAGTGCCTGGGGCTAAATAGATTAGCAAAAGCTTCACTTTTGTCGGCGGGAGGGGATGGCTAATGTTTCCACCGTCTGCTCTATTTAAAAGACTCACTTGGTCAGCTGTGATTAGCTCGTTAGCAGTGGCCAGAAAGCGCCTGTGTCACCATGTCAACCAATTGTGCATGCCTCACTGTGCTGCAGTCCTCAGGTCACCGTACACTGACAAAAAAGCTGTCAAGTTTGAAAAGCACACAGTTACTATAGTCAGAGTTTCTCAGAGTCCAAACATTGTTGGCTAAGGTCCATGCCGTGATGAACAAGAGGTTTCAATCAAGGCCGTTTTATTTCTTAGAAAAAACAAAAGGGGAGGTGAATTCTGTAATCACTTTTGGATTTTCCTTATTTTTTGTCTGGGGGGAGATTCTGCATGTGGCTGCATATCAAATAACCCCTTCTGGTTTTATTTTACACATTTTACAACTCCTTCAGCTCAGAAGAAATACTTGGTTTTAAACACACAATGTATACTTGAGCAGAATAAAAGTGCAAATACAATCATTGTGCAATTGAACTCTAGATACAGCCCTGGAGCTGTTTTTTAGGTGTATACTGTGTCATCTCCTTGTGCCTTGGAGAACTTGTTTGTTTTCGATCTTTTTTCATTTTAAGTCTGCTCTTGCCTGTGCCCTGTCAGGTTTGCCAAGATTGAAATAAGTGCCTCCAAGCCCATCATCCCTTTCCGTGAGACGGTCATCCGACCACCCAAAGTGGACATGGTGAACGAGGAGCTGGGCAAACAACAGAAGGTGGCGGTCATCCACCAGGTGAAAGAGGAGCAGGCCAAGTACCCCGAGGGGGTCCAAGTGGATCCCACTGGCCTGGTTACTCTCACCACCCCCAATAAAATGGCCACGATCGGAGTGCGCGCCATCCCGCTTCCTGAGGAAGTCACCAGACTGCTGGAGGAGAACGGTGAGCTCATCCGAACAATGGAGCAGTTCAGCCTGGCCGCCAAAGAAGGCAAGGCCCTGGAGATCAACCAGAAAACCCTGGAGTCTATCCAGGGTTTCAAGGAGACACTGGAGAGCCACTTGAAGGGACGGAAGTGGCGAGACGCCGTCGACCGCATCTGGTCCTTTGGCCCCCGCCGTTACGGCCCCAACATCTTGCTGAACAGCGTGGAGGGCTACCAGCGGCCCTTGGTGTGGCAGTGCCTGGAGCGAGAGCGCTCCCTGACCCCCGCGGTGCTCCGGGACTACGACAACAGCATCATCAGTGGCTTCCAGCTGGCCACTCTGTCAGGCCCGATGTGCGAGGAGCCGCTCATGGGGGTGTGCTTTGCCGTGGAGAGGTGGGACATGAAGGCCACTGCTCTTCCCTCTCGACTAGACTCCGTGGATGAGAACGAAGAGGAGGAGAAGGGGGCACAGGGCGACTCCCAGCAGCCTTTGCCTCCTGACAGTGACTCTGTTGGGAAGTCGATGCAGGAGAGCAACGGGGGGCCACAGGGGCCGTCTGAACTAGATGCCTCGCAAACAGGCGCTGGCCACAGCAAGCGGCGGACAGACGGCTCAGCGGACTGCTACGGGCCGGTGTCGGGCCAGCTTATCGCCGCCGTGAAGGAGGCCTGCCGCCACGCCTTCCAGGCCAAACCACAGCGCCTCATGGCTGCCATGTACACCTGCGACATCATGGCTACTGCTGAGGTCCTGGGTAAGTGAAGAAGGTGGAAATCAAAAGTCTGATGGATGGATGGAGGGAGGGAGGGATAGTTAGATGGATGGATGGATGGATGGATATGTGAAACATATTCGAGTAACAAGCTATTGGTACTCTAATACATTCTATCTCTAGACACACACAGCACAGAGGCTAAAAGCTGTCCTGTACATGTTTCCCTCAATGGCCAGTACACCCCCAAACCCCATTTCTTCCCGAGGGGGGGGCTAAAATTTATGTTTTTGAAAAGGGGGGGGAGGGGGGGGGGGGGGGGGGGTATGTTGGGTCCAAACTTGGTCACCCAGTGCAGAGTGAGATTTCCGCTCTGACAGGAAATAGTCATGGCCGTTTCCTAATTGGAAGCTGCTGTGGCCCTGTCATGCTTCGCGGCGGGTGATGTCATGCACCAGGTGGCTGAGACAAAAGGTTGATTGTCTGCTGAAACGCAGAAGTGATATGAGTCGTGTTTGCCAACGGGAAAGGGGACCCTGCCCCTCGAGAGTAGATAACCTCTGAGAAAACAGAATGGACAGGCAGGACTAAAAGCCGATGAATAATTGAGCAGTTGCACAAAGTACTGACTGCTCTTTTATCATTATTTTTTAATGTTTATTCTGATATATCTTTCTCTTATTGCCAGTGATATTTGGCCCTTAGATGCTTGAGAACATTAGAAGCATCATTATGAGCTTTGTTTCATCATTAAATCCAAAAGCATAGCTATCATGCTAATCACTAGCTGCCCTCTTGTAAATTCCTTGGCAGATCCAGAGAATCACTTATGTGTGATATCTAAACTGAAAAAAAAAATGGAATTAATTATGTTGATTCATTCCCGTAATGTTCCTCTGAAGTATTTTTTTGTGACAGTTTGTGTGCACACACAGGTGTTAAAAAAAAAAAACAGTCTGATCAAGTGTGTGTAGACGAGGTGCTAAACAGCCAAACCGTCTGTGTGTAGCTGCCGACAGACAGCTCGCCTCGGGCTTGGAAGGGGAAGGAGGGTCAGCGGGCAGACAGAGAGACGGGAGACGGCCACCTTTATCTCTGCGTGCCAACACGCAGCGCCGGTCTCGTCTCTTTGTTAAAACGGGCCAAATGTTTCGCAATGTGTTAGAGCCCTGCTTCCCCCCACACATCCTCATATTCTCAGCGCCCCCCCCTCCCACTCCCACTGCATCAGGCTCTATTTATATCCTGGAGAGTTTGAACAGCCTGTCGACAGCCCGTTCAGAATGCCTGCTGAACCCCTAACCCTTTGCCCCCCCAACCCACCACCACCCCTTTCCTGCCTCAGGCCGAGTGTACGCCGTGCTGTCCAAGCGCGAGGGCCGCGTTCTCAGCGAGGAGATGAAGGAGGGGACAGAGGTCTTCATCATCAACGCCGTGTTGCCTGTGGCCGAGAGCTTTGGCTTCGCGGACGAGATCCGCAAACGAACCAGCGGCTTGGCCAGTCCCCAGCTTATGTTCAGCCACTGGGAGGTGAGTGAGTGACACACACACACAAACACACACAACCTTGTTCCTGGTAATTTATTTTCTGCTCTCATTCTATCTTTTTCGTTTTGCATTATCTTCCTTTAATCTTTCTTCACACTCTTCTTCTCTCTGTCAAATTTAAATTCAAATACGCTTTCGGCATCAATGCTTAATATACAGTATTGCCAAAGCATAAAAAAAAATGAATGTTACGCAACCATTGTAACATAATAAAAACAAGAAGAAAAGAAAAGAACTATACAAAGTAAATTCAGTAAACAATGATCAGTCGACAGCGATGACAAGCTCAGTCAGTGTTCTCCATCATTCACTCTGGGTGAAAGGAGGTAGAAGGGAAGCTCCTCATCTTAGGCAGTGGGAAGTGTGCGGAAAACAGCAGACCTGGGGACACTGGAGGTGCTCTAGACCAGAAAGTGTCATCACCACCTCCTCGTTCTGCTCTCTAGATAGGTGTGTGCGCATTATCGGAACCGAGCCGCAAGAGGAGGTGACTCTCTGGGATGATGGGCTATTGACTGTTTGAGTGCTGTGGAGAGGAATGAGGTTCACTTGGGTAGAGAGGCAGCTGAATGGCATTGATTCCAACCAGTCAAAATGTCTGGATAACCATTTCTGAAGGGATGTCGTATCTCTTTATCCTTCATACGTCGATTAGACAGATAGTAGTAGGGGTGACATTAACATGGGCTATCCAAGAGAGAGGTTGTTGTAGATAGTACATCTGTTGCATATTTCTCAGCACATGGAGTGGTCCTTAGGCAGTACTTACTGATTTTGCAAGTGGTTTATGTTTTATTTTGATTTACAGTTTTGTCATATCAAGATCTTCCCCTGTAGGCTGTCAGCTACTGAGCCCAGCAAACACAGACTATTCACTCTTTCTGCAGTTTTGACATGTAAGAAGCCTCAGAGCCTTAAATATTTGTACAAAAACAAAGACATTTGTTTAGTCAGTAATGAGTAATCATTTGAGTAGTTGACAAGGTGAGCTCTATACTTAGCGTGTGTAGTATCTCCATAAAATAGTTTTCCTGACCTACGTACACAGTTTGCCTATTCCCCACTTAATTAATTTGATTCAGCACTTGCTAGAACTTTTTTTTATTGTAAAGAGTAAAGAGTCTGTCAGTAACATAAATTACATGTTATGCGTTAGAAATTCTAAGGGTTTTGCACTCTTTCTATATGGACTGTTGATGACATAAAAGCCAATGCAAACAAATAGATAGGGGTGGGCAATATAGGCGATATATACCGTATGCAATATGAATTTTGCCAATGATAGAGATTTTGGGTCATATCGCCATACCGTGATAGGCTCATTGCGTTTCCACAACCATGTGAAAAAATGTTGACCTGTAGCTTCACCTTATTGATAGTACCTTTTCATTCTTACAACGAAACTGTAAGAGCCTATAAATTGAACAGCTACTGCCTGACACAAATGCAGCTTACCAGTTTACTTCTGTGTGAATTTGAGAGTCCAATATAAACACCTTGGAACGATGACTAAACAACTGTTGTACATATTGACTTTATGCTATGGTAACCATTAAGAAACTGTTATGCTGTAAGTTGCATACCAAAGTATACCGTGATATATATCATCTACTGTCTATGGTTCAAAATGTATCGCAATATAAATTTTAGACTATATCTCCCACCCCTATGTATAGACACACAAATGTCCCAGCGTGTGGTTCATTGATTCAGTTTTTTGCAAGGACTCAACATGGTGGCTGTGGCCCTGTATGCAGCACAGCAACCTAATCCATGTTGAGTGCAATTCAGGTCAATTAGAACGAGAGATTTAATGTGTGAGAGCGTTTCTGTGCCACTGGATGGAGAAAATAAAATGAATGGTATGACGTTTGATAATGGAGGAGAGGTCAAATCTTTATGTCACCCCAAAGCTATTGATTTTTTACTTTTGATTTAAAATCACCTTTTTTTCCCCTGTTCACTTAATTTCCACCTGGAGAAGGACCCACCCTGTAGCACTTCATGTGAAGTGAAGACTCTTGTGTCCCGGAAAGAGCCCTCTCCCTCAGACCTAAATGCAGTGTCTATATTATTATTTTCATAATCCACCCTGCTTGTGTGGAGTCTGGTGTCAGAATCAATGCAGGCATCTCAGCTGAAGTCTCAGATTAGGGCGAGAGAGAGACAGGCCAGTCGCCCTTGGGGAGTGACTGCCACTGAGCTGTCTGGTCTATGTAAACACTGGCCATAAGCGCAGGGATCCACTGTCACAGACACACAAACCCCATGCCTACTAGTTGTGCATGCACACACACACACACAGACACACACAGACACACATGTTGAGTGCTTTGTGAATTAAACATGACTGGAGGTCAGCGTGGCCAGCTGGGCACAGCCCTGGCCAGTGCCACTCACCGGAGGACAGGGCTGAGCCTGGGCACGGGCACGGGTCTTGGCACAGACTCGGTTATTGGAGCCCCCCCCCTCCTCGTCCTGCTCCCAGGGTGAGGGATCAAAGGCGCAAGACGCCACATGTGCCAGTGGCTTTGTACCTGTGCCTGGCACGGCGAGACGGCTCGGGCACTCCGAGGCCTTGGCCGCGTTCCACGCCATATGCCGCTTGACTCGCCTCCCCTGTGCCCTGCATCGGCTGTTTCGCCTTCCCTCTGCCTGGTAACGGGTCACTCCATCTGCAGCCACCGTGCCACCCCACACACAGCCCTCGGGAGCCGCCTCTTGTAACGATCTGATTAGCCCCGCGCAAGATGGGGAAGCTCATTAAAACCGGCCTGCCCACCTGCCTGCTTGTTTATTCATCTAACTTTGCTTGGGTGGGTGTGGCGTGTCTGACAAGGTTGTTTGAGGTTACGCTGCTGAAGGCGCCGGGGAGTTGGGACAGCATCCTTTAGTTACAGTGCTATTTTTTGCAAGCCTGTTTATTTTTTTCTGCAAGCAAGATCAGAGCCAACAGGTCTGATCGGTCTGTAGGGCGAACAGATGTGGATTTGGCAGACTGATGTGCGCGCACGCACACACACACACTCAGATTAAGTGGAAATGTTCCTCCTTTGGACAGTTCACAGTGGGATCACATGCGCATCTTAATATATTGCATTTCAGTGGGGGGAAAATGTACCTCATTTTGAGGGTTGAGACTTCAGAGCCCGACGCTGAAATGCCACCAAAATCTTGACATGTGACCTTGAATGAGGTGCCATCGTCACTTAAGTCATCCTCTCAGCGGCCTACCCGTTTAATCACTTTAGCGCTTGAAATAACCCCACAGTAATTGAATTTCAGAAGGTGTGGGGTGTCTTGTGAATGTTATCTGCATATTTTCCCCCGTTCCGACTCCCAGTTAGTCAGCAATCCCAGCAGAGATGGGGGGGTGTTAGCCCCGTGGCGCCGATCCCCCTCTGCCTGACACAAATCAGAGATGGCGTTTGTCTGTTTATCATCGTGACGCGTGCGTTCCGATCGCTCTCCCGACTCGACTTGAGGCCTGGCTGGAATAGAGGGGACTGATGGGGCGCTGTGCTGAATCCTGAAAACTTCACCCCGGAGTCCTGCGGGCTCCGTCTGCACCTTACGTTGGATGTTGTTGTTGCTGATTTGTTGCGCCCACCCCCTCCTCTCTCCCCCAAAAGCCACAATGAAAAATGTTGCATATTATATACGGTGTGTGTTGTGGTTCTCTCTTCCTCTCTTTCTCTCTCTCTCTCTCTCTCTCTCTCTCTCTGCATCTCACTTTGCTCCAAGCCATCCTGTGTGGCGAATCTGTCGGACTGCAGATAGCAGCCGTCTGGGCTGAGTCATCACCCCCCCCCACACACACACACACACACACACACACACACACACACCCACCACCACACACACACACACACACATATATATATATATATATATATATATATATATATATATATATACACACACATGATTCGAATTGTTCGCCTTGGCACTTCCAGGACATGTTTGCCTTGTTCAGGAAAGGTAATTGAATTGAGCATCTAATTCAAACCTTACCCCGGCCATTTCAAAGCTCGCCTAGGAGTTCGGAATCCTTTAAATGTGGCCATTGTGCTGTGGAGAAAGGGCTCCTTATGTGAGACACTGCAAGCTGAGACCTGTATTTGTCTGTTTGCCTGTGCGTGTGAATGTGTCTGTAGTGTGTGTATGTGTAGTGAGTGTGTCTTGTGCATGCATGTGTATGTGTGCATGAGTCCCAGGCTGGGTGAGCATTCGACCCCTCCTCCCCTCGCGCTAGGAAACTGCTGGTGTCAGCTCTTTCAACTCCTACCCCCACCTATCTCTCTCTCTCTCTCTCTCTCTCTCTCTCTCTCTCTCTCTCTCTTTCTCATTCTCTCTCTCTCTCTCTCTCTCTCTCTCTCTCTCTCTCTCTCTTTCTCTCTTTCTCCCTCTCTCCCTCTTTCTCTCCCTCTCTCCAGACTCTTCTACTCATCCTGCTCCACTCCCTAAACTTAGTCCTTCCACCAGGCCTCACTGTCAGTGTCGGACAGTCCTCCGGGGCGCCCCTGTTTGCTCGCTCGCTCTCCCCCTTTGCACACCAGCAGATATGCTCAACAACAACACACCAAAGTGGATCCAGGTGGGCCCCAGGTCTCCACAAAACGGAGCTCTTTATTAGCCGCCCAAGCTATCTATTTTTACTGGGTGTTTGGGAATGACATCTGGACATCGTTTCTGCGACCCGAGAGGGTTCAGCAGGTTTAAGTCAATCTTAGTTTGGCCATACACCCCCCCCCCCCCCCCCAGGGACTGGCCAGCTTGAATAATTAAAAGCAATAAATTTTTTTTTTGTTTATCCGCTGTTTGATAATGAACAAAAAAGGCCACACTCACCTCCAGAACGCTTATTTGAAACATCTGTTAGGGATGGTGGCATAAGTTAATTTATCGATGCGAGGTTGGCCAGGGCCACACGTAGCCTCCTGCTGAAGGCATTAGGTGGATAGTTTTCAGCATGGCTGACATGTGTCAGAGAGGGATGGGGCTGGGGGGGGTTAGGAGGGGGTTATGACAGAGTTATGATGAGCTGGAGGATTATAAACTCCGACACGACTCAACTGAGACTCCCCCCACACACCCCGATATGCCCTGATTTCGCCTGCCTCCCTCCAACTACACCCTCCCCATCCATTTCTATCTCTTTTCTCTTTCTGTTTCTCCCTCTCTCTCTCTCTCTCTCTCTCTCTCTCTCTCTCTCTCTCTTTTGTCTCTCATTGTGGAAATCTTGAAAAAGTGACGAGATGCCAGTAGCAATAAAAACAGCAATTAGACAGCAGACCAATAGTCTTGTCCATTTATATTTTATGAAGTGCGCCAAGGGCTGAGAAGGCCGGCGTCTCCGAGACCTATGATGATTCATTTTTCTCCCTCCCCCGATACCTCCACCCCTCATCACCACCACCACGACCCACCACCCACCCCTCGGCTGTCTTGTGCACCATACCTGACTTGAGTGATGCTGTTCTGGCCTGATGCTGTCTACTGCAGCACAGCCCAGCCCCCACCCCCCACCCCTTCCTCCACTTCCTCCATGTTTACATGAGGACTCTGAAGCCTGTCTTGGCCATGTTCCTGTCACTGTTCTGGTGAGACGCCTTCCCTGTTTTCCTGTGTTTTTGAGAAATGGAAAGGGAATGTCCCTTCCCCACACCTCACCCGTCAAGAACACACACACACACACACACACACACACACACACATCGGAGACTCACCTTGTGTGCTCTCCCACCAGTGTGCAGTATATCAGTGGGTATCTGTCTGTGGTATCTGTGTGCTTCTCTCTCTCTCTCTCCCACTGTCAATTTGTTTGTTAGAGTACCTCTGCTGTCTTTGTGTCTCTCCCACTCTGTCTCTTTCTCCCCCTTCTCTCTCTATCCCTTTTTCCCCCTCTTCCTCTTTACTTCTTTCCTTTCTCTCACAGTCCCTGTCCGTGACTGACTTTCTGTGCGTACATCTGGTGTCTGTGTCCCTCTGCTGTGTGTTTGTGTTTGTGTGTGTGTGTGTGTGTGTGTGTGTGTCTGTCCCTGCCTTTCTGTTGGTGTGATTGTGCACCTCTGCTGTCAGCTGCTTAGGAAACTGTCTGTCTGTTCATGCAAGAAGCAAAGCTTTCTCTCTCCCTGTGTGTGTGTGTGTGTGTGTGTGTGTGTGTGTGTGTGTCTGCCTGCCTGAGCTGGGCTAGCTCCACTTGCTGTGTGCTCATTAGCTTTCTATAGCAGACAAGAAACATGGCTTCACTCTGTGGATGACAAGGTGGCTTTCAGTTTTGTCATATTCACAGACACACACACATGCACACATGTGCTCGCACACACACACACACACACACACACACACACACACTCTCTCTCTCTCTCTATCTCTGTCCATGCTTTTTGTTCTCGGGGCTATGCCATGGGCTTGGATCAAGTGGCAAATGTTCCAGGTCAGCTTAGCATAATTGGGCTGAGGACACAAAGGCGTTGGCAATGAGCTGGTTTGTTGTCTGTGTGTGTGTGTGTATATGTGTGATGAACCATGTGTTAATGTGCACATATAAGCTTACATGTCCGTTATTCTGTTTGTGTGTGTGTGTGTGTGTGTGTGTGTGTGTGTGTGAAAGAGAGAGAGAGAGGCCTGTTAAGGCTCACTTTTTGAATGCATGTCTGAGGCTCCTGGCGTATGAAGCACATGCGATGGGGATGGCCCGTCCCCTTGACATGCGGCCTCCTGTCAATCAGCATTAGATCTGACACATCCCCACCCCCCACACCTTGCGCCACAAAACACACACACACACCTCCTCGTCTCACTCATTAAAAATTTCTGTCCCATTACGTTTGTGTAGGCGCTCCTCCGTACACTTTTGTATGGCCATTATGCTAATAATCACCCAGTAGAAGGCCACAGAGGCCCAGCAATTAGGGGGTGGCTGAATTGAGTGGAGCTTGAGGCTTAGACTTGATTCCAATGCTGCAGGGTGGTTAGCCAATATACAAGTGAAAGCTTATGTTACTTTGTCAGGGGTTCTGTTTGTTTGTTTGGGTTTGTGTGCTGCAGGTGATTTACGGGGCTTGCTTGCTTGGCCTGGACTTGGACTTGAAAGCTCCAGGTTGTCTAGAGACGGGGGCTATGCCTGAGCAGTGTGTGTGCGTGCGTGTGTGTGTATGTGGGTGTGCACACGTGTGTGTGTGTGTGTGTGTGTGTGTGCACATGTGTGTTTTCTTTGTCTGCCCCCTTCCTAAAGACTAAAAAGGAGGGGGGTGGGGGTGCATGCGTGGGAGGGAGGGTTTGTGGTGGAAGAGTGGCTAAAGAAGCGCTTATGCATTCAGAGCGGATGAAAAGTGCCTCGTCACCGAGCTGTGCTATGCGCCATGCTTCGCAGGAGGGAGCGCCCCCGGAGACAAAAGCTCCTGAATAGGGGAGCGAAACCTAAGCCACCAGTGAGAGGAGAGGAGAGGAGCCCAGCAGCCAGAGAGAAAGACGGAGAGGAGATTTAATCAAAGGCCAGGACAACCCCCCACCACACACCACCACCACTTAAAAAGCGTGTACATTCAATACTAGCTGCAGTTGGAGTTGTAAGCGACCTCTTCAACCACCCTTTCACCCCCTCCAATATCTTTCCCAAGATCTCCAGATGCATTGTGACATATGCGGCTCAAAAAGCAGTGCCCCTCTGCAGATTGTGCCTACGGTGGAGGTTTTTTTTGTCCTCCCCTCCTATATTTCCCCCTATAGCTGGAAAATCCATGGCTGTTATTATCCGTGCCATCTGTCTTGGGGAGAGCAGCGGTGGGACCAGGTGGTGCTGTTGGTAACGGGTTCTGAAGTGTGTGTGTGTGTGTGTGTGTGTGTGTGTGTGTGTTTGGGTGTGGATGAAGGGGTGGGGGGGTACTGTAATTGTGCTCTCTGATTGTTGTCTGATTGTGAGGTCATGGCATGGCGCTTGGTGAGCTGTGTGCCACCTCCAGCACCACCACCCCACCCCCACCCCCACTTACGGCAACAGGCATTGCCTCATCGCCCTTGCAGCGCTAGCCTTCCCTCTGCCTCTCTCCCTCTCTCCCTCTCCCCGTCTCTCTCACTTATATTCTTTCTCTTTCTTTCTCCCTCTGCTTATTTCTCTGTCTCCCCATCTCTCTCGCTCACTTTGTCTCTCCCTCTCTCTCCTGCTCTTACTGTCTGTCACTGGAACACAGTCATGCAGCTTTACATAATGAGCTGTCTGTCTGTGGCACTGCGGGGGCCACAGTCTCCCCTCGGCACAACACTCTAGGTTTCCCATTGTTATGACACCAGTCAGATAGAGCCAGGAGAATGAACAGAGAGAGTGATACAGCCAGGCATTGGAGAGGGAGGGAGAGAGAGAGAGGAGAGGGGGGAGAAAGAGGGAAAGAGAGAGCAGAAATCGGGAATGGAGATTTTGAAATGTGGCCAATGTCTTACAGGATTATCAGTGTATCAACGATACATTTTGCTGTCTCATCCCAATTTGTTATTGACAGTGTAAAAGACTGTATGACAAACTGTTTTCATTTCAGTTTAGTGTAATGTCCCCTCAGATGCCCTATTAGCAATTAGGTGTTTTGACCCAACCCTCAAAACTCAACACGTGATTGTGTGTTTCTTCCGGCTGCAGGTGATTGCCAGTGACCCGTTTTGGGTTCCCACTACGGAGGAGGAGTACCTGCACTTTGGGGAGAAGGCCGACTCTGCCAACCAGGCACTGAAGTACATGAACGCTGTGCGTCGGCGCAAGGGCCTCTACGTGGAGGAGAAGATTGTGGAGCATGCCGAAAAGCAGAGGACACTGAGCAAGAACAAATGATGCCCACTCGTTCCATCTCTCTCCCTCTCTCTCTTGCTCCTGTTCTCTATCCCCAATTCTTCCCCACTTTGGACTACCACCACCTCCACCTCTGAGTACCAGAACTCGTCTACCACAGATAATACAACTTCCCTCTCCTGGATCATTTCTCGTTAAGTCAGTCAGGTATTTATTTCAGAAAATCATTACAATAGCAATCAGAAAAACGACACGGGGACTTTGTTTTTGTGGCGTTGCTGGCAGGTGAGCTCTAATGGAAAATGCTCCGGTTTCTACCTCCATAACTTTCACAGGAAGCCGGAGCCTCGTCCCCACACTCGCTTATATTAGAGATTCTCCACGGGCCATAAAAGGCCAATCTCAGAGCCCAACTGGTAATGCCATTCATTGGGGATATTTTGCCTCTTAAAGCACACTTTAGATTCAAGTGGAATGGCTTTGAAATGAATTCGGCGGGCCTCCCCGTTGAATTTCATTACACGCACACTAAAGACCAGAATTTAATTTGGAAAAACACCAACATGATGAAATTGGGAAATTATGGCTGTTTTAATCGTTTTGGGGGGACCAAGATCACACAGACGTTTTATCAAAGGTTCCCTACTGTGTAAGTAGGTAACATGGCTGCTGATTCTTAGTTTTTTTTCCTCAGTAGATGCAATAAATTCACTTAGGTTTTTTTTTTTTTTTTTTTTTTTTTTTTTTTTTTTTTTTAGGTATCTAATAAATAAATAAATGCTGAACTGAAATGACACTGACAACTGTGTGATTTTCTCCTTCCAAGTTGTTAGTCATTCATTGTCATAATTAACATAGCACCTCTCTCAACAACTCCTTCATTTGTTCCGTTCAACGACCAGACTGGCCCCTCGATGAACGCGCACAAGATATTCGCATTCAACTCGGCTGAACCCAGAGCGAGTGCTGAGAGAGGGAGTTTATGCCAAGGGTCAGAGCCGCTAAGTGCCTGTGGGTAATGACCTCCGCGTTGCATTTAGATAATGGGTTTAATTTTGTGGAACCAATGGGTTTAAATTGCAGAGTAGACAAAACCAGGAGATAAGGCTGAGCGATGCGGCAGATAACGGCTGTACAGATGTAAACGGGAAGTTCTGCTGTGATTTAATGCTGATTAAATTGAACACCTGTCAGCGCAGACAGCTTCTTGCTGTAGCTTGACACACACGCTGCCAGCCCATACATACTTACATCCATATATACTTGCACACATTCGTTATGACAATTGTGTCTGAAAGTGTAAGACTAAATTGTTTATGTAATTCTAATAAATGCTGCAGAACAACCTTCATGAGGAGTTCAAATGCAAAACCTTCTTAAGTCTATTTTCAGAAATAGTCAAAAATCTCTAAATCTCTAAGTAACATCAATAAACTGCAATTTGAATATTAATATCAAGTAAAAAATCAATCAATCATCTAATTAGAGTCTAATTAGATGATTGATTAAACTCTAGCAAGATGATTTAAAAAATGTATTTATGTCAATACATTGCAAATGCATAAATGCATAAAAAAATGCATCTATAATGTTTAAACTGGGATATACAATTATTCAGATGCTATTCATATAAACCAATATATATATAATATGTAGTCTGGATTAAAAAAAATAATGTGTTCCAAGCAGTTGAAGACTGGTGACTTTTGTCTCCAACATACTTAGGGAGGTGTTAGGGGCTTGTAGAGTTTGGCAGACGTATCTCATGTGGCCCATGATCCCGGGTCAGTATTGATCGGTCCAGCTGAGCCTTCACCCCAAACACACACACACACACACCTCCCCAGAGCCCTGAGGGGCCAGAGGAAGGATATTAGGGCCAGAGAAGATGGCTATCTGCTGGAAGAAAACAAATAGGACTGGAGTCAAGAGTCACAAGAGGTTCTGACAGATGGGGGAAGGCGAGGTATTGCCAAACTTTGGCTGTAACGTGATCCCTGCAGGATAAAGGTGAAGCTCACACCACTCAGGATGTTTGAAGGGACAGGTCTGACTGGTCATTGGCTAGCTCACCCATCCGTCATCAGGCCAGGTTGTTGCTGCTTCCTGAAAGGGAAGGGATTAAGCTGGCATGCTGCAGTGGCAGCTGTTTGGGCACTGATGCCCACCCTCTCTCCCTCTGTTTCTCTCTCTCTCTTTCTCTCCCTCCACTCCTCTCTATCTCTCTCTCTCTCTCTCTCTCTCTCTCTCTCTCTCTCTCTGCCAGGTGCCATCACCTGCGCCAGGTGAGCAGCTATATCGGCTCAGGTGAGCCATGTCAAATGGGAGCAGTGAACCGCTGGGAGTAGGACATCAATGCTGCCGGCTGTGGGTAAGGCCGCTTTGTTCCCCACAGGCTTTTTCAAACGACCAACTCGATCAGTGTGTCCTCTATTCCTCATGCCTCAATGACACACTCCCACAATCACACACACACACACACACGTCGGGCTTACCCCCCCATCTCCACTCGGCTCAGATTTGCTTGGAGTGTTCCTGAGTTTAACATGGTGTTTCATACAATGAACTTAAAGGAAAGTATGTCATAGGTGAGCAGTCCCAGCCAGGCTGCTGCAAATAGTAAGTAGGACACCTATGGTGAACACACACACATACACTCTCTCTCTCTCTTTCTCAGACACGCATGCACGGACACACTGTCCATACAACACAACACATCCACACACACACACACACATGCTCTTTGCAACAAGCACACATACAGTGCGCACGCCTCAGTCAGACTCGCACATGGCCACACATTTACACACACAATTACCCTCTCAACTGTTTGGGCTGTTATCAGCTATTTCCCATTTGACAGGGGATTGAAATATAGCATGGCATGAAGCATGAATCCTGGAAGCTTTTGTCCTGCAGCCCACAAATAATAACCCACGCTGCCTTAGAGCACCGCGCGCTCCCACATCAAGCAGACGAAAGGGTACACTCAAGCACAGGAACTAGAGCCATACATTATTTATGAATCTGCCAAGCAGTGTCTGGCGCAAAGGATCATGGGAAGTGATTGAATTGCACACCTATTGAAACATGAGGTGATGGGGAGAGCGGGAGGAGTGGCGTGTGAGGACAATTTTCCGAGTTAGAAAAGGGGGAAGAAAGATGAGGAGAAAGAAGGATGGTGGAAAAAAAGGGAACCTAGTTGTTACTGCTAAACTAATAAAGTTGCGTACATTTGGGCCAGAACTGAAGGCACGTTTTACGAGACAGTGGCCGGCAGAGCAGAGCATATCAATCACTACACTGTGCACGCTGTCTCAGACCGGAGAGAAGCCTCCAAGAAAGACCCGTCAGCATTTTGGACCCACTGCGCTGTCCCACTGTCCCTGTCTCTTCCAACCGCAGATCCCCAATTCCCTTCTCAGCCTTTCATCTGGAGTCAGTAACTGGAGTGTGAGTGTGCCGACGGTACCACTCAACACTCCTGTTAGCCTCCATCCGCCCGGAACCGGTCCGGTTGCCCCCCAAACCCTAACAACCCCCTGGTGCGCTCCTGTTCAACAACATATGGTGTCCTGGCTAGCGCTGAACCAGTGGGGAGTTCTAGATCTGTGTGTGTGTGTGTGTGTGTGTGTGTAGAGAGAGAGGGTGATGCTGTTGTTCAGTCACTGACCATCAGACTGCAGTGAACTCTTGACTGGCTGGATGGTCGGAGGGGCCCCATAGAGCATTGTTACATACAGGAAGCTGTTGAGTCTGGCTGACACATTTATTCTCTCCCTCCTCACGTCATTTGAACATCCACACCCCATATACCCCCCTAATACCCCCCCCCATTCCCTTATTTTCCTTTCCCTTGCCTTCGCTTCCACACACACACACACACTTTCTTGCTGAGCAGGAAATGGGTCTGTTTGTTGTTTTCCACCCATTTCAGTGGAGTAGCCCAGCCTGCGCTGGGTTTCATACTGCATGGAGTATAGTTGCCTTTGTGGATTTCACGTTTGTTTTGGAGCATGCTTTGGGAGTCATTGTTGTTATTAGTCTCTCGTTTGTTTTTGTTTACCTCAGCGGAGATTATCCTGGCGTGTGCCAGTGAGTCTGTGGCTGCTAACAGAGTTACACTAGATCAACTACTTGAACAGCAAACTCACCACTACTTTAGGCATGATTCAAATGTCCAGGAATGCTGAGGAAGTCCCTCAGCATATATACTGTTTGTGTGTGTGAGTGTGTGTGTGTGTGTGTGTACGTATATATATAAATATAAATATAAATATATAAATACATATAAATATATATATATATATATACTGTATATACGTACACACACACACACATACATGGTACCAGATGATGAACATAAACATCCCCCATTACCGAAAAGAGTTACGGCTGCTTTACATAAGAAAATACAGATATGACTAGCAGAGCTCTAAGGCCCTTACGTAAATAACATGTCTCACAAAAGCTTCTGAATGAATATGTGTGTGTGTGTGTGTGTGTGTTTCTTCTCAAATCACTTCAAAGTGCAGCTTCTCTGATTTCCTTCAAAGAGAGAGGGTTGGGAGGAGAGAAAAAGAGATGAAAAAAATTAATTGCCTTTGTTGCCGAGGCTCTTCGGAGCAGAACTACCTCTGGCATTACCTCATCGATCTCTCCTCCTGTTACTAAAATCACAGCTGCCATGATTGGCGTTTGGTGGGGAGAGCAGTGATGCGGGGTGTGTGCATGTGTGTGTGTGTGTGTGTTGAGGCAGAGGGACTGTCCATGAAACGGTCGTGGTCCCACTGGCTTGGCAGGGAGAGATCACGGTTGCAGCAGATGGTTGCAGAGCTTTTTTTTTGCCCTCCAAAACCTCCCCCTTCCTCCCCTAGACAACCCCCCTCCTCCTCCTCATTTTCCCTCTCTCTCCACAAAAGCTTTTTTGTCTGTTGTGCCCACACCCTGGGGGAACCTACCTCTAACCCTCACCTCAACTCAACAGGCTTGTGTTTCTGTTATTTTACATATGGATTATTCTAGAACCTCCCGCCTCCCCTTCCCTTCCTTCGGTGGTTCATTAAAAATGGCCAGGAGCATGCTAAGACAATTGGCAACTAATGTGTTTCACAGAGCCCAGGCTCTAGAATGCAGCTTTCTCCCCTTCCCTCTCTGTCTCTCTCTTTATTTCTTGCTCTCTCTCTCTCTCTCTCCCTCTCTCTCTCCCTCTCTCTCTCTCTCTCTCTCTCTCTCTCTCTCTCTCTCTCTCTCTCTCTGTTTTCTCCACTGCTTGCTCTAAGCACAGTCTCCATAGACCCTGCTGTTTCCTGATCCAGTAGATGGTCTGCCGCTATTTTACAGGCTGCTGGATGCTGGACAGACAAGCTCTTAAGCCAGCGCCTGCAGCCTTACAGTCTTACAGAGCATAGCATTTACATTATGTTCAGCACATTCCTCTCTGGCATACCCACATATACAACAAATATCTATCTCGTCGCTGCTGTTGTGTTATGTGTGCACCTATCTGGACCTGCCGGTGTCTGCTGTAGGTCTCGTCTGAGTCAGAGGCTAATTGCCAATTCAGCGTGCCAGGCCTCTGCTCGAGCAGTCGCACTAAGGCCCCCACGCTGCTCAAACCTGTCCATTAAAGGAACATTTGGTGGCAGAACGGGAGGGAAGGAGGAAGAGACTCCCACATTTCCCCCCCTCTTCTCCTCATTCCCTCTCTGGGTGAGTGTGAATGAAGTGCTATTTAAAGGTGCTGTAGCCATCCAGCCGTCTTTCTTTCTCTCACTCGCTCTCTCTCATTTTCTCCCTCGCTCTCTCCAGGCAGCAGGGGCTGCTTCTACCTCCCCACCACCACCGCCGCCGCACCCCCACCCGCCTCTCACCCTGCCTCTTGCTGTGTGCCGAACAAAGGCCTGCCCAGGCTGGAAATCCCCCGACTGCCTCTGGGATGAAGCCCAGCTCCTGCCCCAGCCCCCCAGGTACATCTGCTCCAGTGAGTCATGCTCCAACTTCGCTGCCGCTAAGCGTGGAGCTGCCACGAGTAGTCCAGCCAGTTTTTCCGATGTCACAAGTTTCCTGTTTTGCACTCAGCTTTTTGATGACTTTTTTTGTGCCCTCTCTTTCGCTCTCTCTCTCTCTCTTTTTTTCTTTCTCTCTTCCCCGAGGGATCAAATGATAGCAGAAACCCTGCTCTCATACAGAAGAGCATTCCTCTGAAAGCCATGGTTATCAAATGTACTTTCAGTCCAGTCTCTCCCTCTCCCTCTCTCTCTCTCCCTCTCTCTCTCTCTCTCTCTCTCTCTCTCTCTCTCCTTTTCCCAGTGCATGTACAGTGAGTGAAGCACTGGCAAAACATCTAAGGTTTCCATGGAGTGTTTCTTCTGTTACCCTGTCTGTCCATGAATACAAAGGAATTAGTGTTTTAGCCCTTCACTTCATTTCCTCCCTGTTCCACCATGTAAAAATACAGTTGAGCGCTGTACAAAAGCTTCAAAAATGTATAGATTGTCATTTCATACAGTCGCCACAGTGTACATTTCAAACGACTGAGAAGTCCACTTTAAGTAAGCCTTAATATAAACTACCATAGAGCACTGAGTGTGTGTGTGTGTGTGTGTGTGTGTGTGTGTGTGTGTGTGCGCGCGCGCATGTGTGCGAGTGATGTTTCATGCAATTTGTTGAGGGAGACCTCTGTTTGCACTTTGCTCTGACTAAGAGCAGCCGCTTAGTGTGTGTGTGTGTGTGTGTGTGTGTGTTTAGCCTGCCCATGCTGTCCACCTCTTAGCTATGGCGATGTTCTGACAGCCTCAGAGGGAGCAGGGCGTGAGGCGAGCGGAGCGGCGCTGCCCGGTGCACTTCCCACTGGTGTGTGAAAGCGCCGGACGCTGGAGACGAGTGTGAGAGTGTGAAGCTGTTAGTACGACACGCGTCGGTGGTGTGTTCCCTGGGCTGGGTAGCTAGCCACCTCGCTAGCTGCCACACCGGCTGCCAGGCGAGTGCTTTTCCCCATGAGATATCACACACTGTGGCAATAGCATAGACATCCAATCGACACTGAGTCCACTGCCACTTCTGAAATACACAGGCCTGATAGACACCCCCGACAACCCCTCAGTTCAAAGGCCTCTGTCCCTTCATTAGCCATCCATAAATATTTTCCTCCGTATGCATGAGGGGCACCAAGCCTTTGATCCAGTGGCTCACTTGTATCAATAGTGCAGTGTTAGACCGAAGTCTGTACAGTATAGACAGTATAGTATACAGTATATAGTATAGCAGTGTATACTGTTTGCTGCGTTTGTGCAGTATGTTGTACTCAGTCTGCTTTGTTTATACTGTACTGTAACAAAAAATAAAAACTAAACAAAATAGTACTTCAGGTACTTAAGACT
Source organism: Limnothrissa miodon (assembly GCA_017657215.1). Classification (NCBI taxonomy): domain Eukaryota; kingdom Metazoa; phylum Chordata; class Actinopteri; order Clupeiformes; family Clupeidae; genus Limnothrissa; species Limnothrissa miodon. The sequence continues at coordinate 222,399 of JAGFZM010000190.1, read as the reverse complement.
TCTCTTAGGAAGTTAATATTGTAAAAAAAAAACATCATCTGAGGAGGTCCTTGTAATTATAGCATTACCTCAACGCTTTTGTTCTGTAAGGATCATAACTCATTGTCATAACTGATGCCTGCACTGATAATGAACTGACAATGATAATTAGACAAGAAGTAATACTTGGCGGGCAAAGAGTACCATGGGTTTCAGTTGTTGGTACATTGGCATTGAAGCCTAATGTTGAATTGCATGCAAGTGTGTGTGACCAAGTACTGTTTGTGTGTCTTTGCTCAAGCTTCCATTTAAATGCTCCATGATGTATGCTGTCGGTGGGGCTGTGGGTGCTGGAGTGCACCGGTGCGCTGGGGATGCAGGTGTCAACAGTGCAGTGATTATCAAAGGCTGGGGAGGCGAGCCGGAGCTGTCAGGTGAAGGGACTGGCGTCCTGGGGAGGTGTCTGACAGGCCCGGACAGCCACTCTAATCAGGCTGTGGCTGTCATTGACTCACCGCCAACTCATACACACATACCCGTAGTAATGTCTATGAACATCCACACTCTCTCTCTCATACATATACACGTAGACATGCACATTCTCTGAGCTGGGGAAAGAGGTAGCTTAGGTGTAACTTAACTCTTGGGGCAACTGTCTATTTCCCTCTCCCACTTCTCTCTCTCTCCCTCTCTGTCTGTCTCTGTCTATCTCTCTCTCTCTCTCTCTCCCTCCCTCTGTCTGTCTGTCTGTCTGTCTATAGCATTCACTCTCGGCCTACTTTGCTGCCTAATTTTATGAACATGATGTGACCCCAGTGTTTGATGTGTGTGGAATTCGCAGGGCGCACGACTCAGGCGGCCAGGTCCAGCAAAGCTCTGGCAGTTACAGAGTGCTGATCTGATAGCATCTGGGATTCCGAATAACAAGCCACAGGCGCACACATGCGCACGGAAAAATGTCTCAACCAGGGTCAAAGTACACATTTATACATTTATAGCCACTGCTTGTTTTAGTCCTATTCTATATAAAACTACCATTTTGGAAAAATAAACAAGAAGGTAGCATTGCATGGCTTTTATTCCCAGCTGTACTCTGAGCAAGGAATTTTAAAGGCAGGATGACATCATGGCCGTCCTCCACGCTCTTTAAATGCATCAAGCTGTGCGACAGTCATGAGATCACTGAACCCCGGCTGGAGCTGTGAATTGAAATTACCGCCAGACATGATTTGTCATAAAAATGAGCTGTTTCCTCTTCGATGCAGTGTATTTTCTCTGGCAATACCATTATTCTCTTGGCCGGTAGCCCGGGACTCATTTAAAGTTGGTTGTTGTGGACCAAGGCCCCCCGGGCGTTTGTATAGGGGGGCAGAGCAAGAGATGATGCACGGGGCAGAGGGTGAGTCAGGCTTTAGTGGCTGGCAGGCCGCCCCGTCTCCCTGCGTGTGACTGGTGCCAGGCTGGGAGTCGCCTAATTGACCTCAGGACATTAGATAGATTGGGCGGCTGCATGGCTCTGCTCTTCAGAAGCCCAGGGAAAAAGAGCTCGGCATCCATTAAGGAACCTCAGAGGTTTACAAGGCGTGTTCCAGTTGAGTCGAGACACACAAACGCTGCGCCGACTGAGCAGCAGCAGCAACAAGAGAAAGCAAACAGATTTGCTTTGTTCAAGTAAAAAGGAAATAGCACAGTCTCGTTCACTCATCATCAAGGGTACTTCTGGTTGTTTTGTTTTAGAAGCTTGTGTTGTGCAGTCTTATGGTCATTGTGGAGTCCTTTCATGGGACCACACTAACATATATTTCTGACCATACTCAGCGCCTGTTTGTTTGCCAAGGAGCGCGGTCTGCCTGGGTGACATGGACTGTTTATGGCACAACCTTTGCGGCTGAATACATTTTGGAAGCAGTCTGATGGCCTGACAGGTCCTTTCATCAGAGGAGGGAAATGCTGTCCTGTCATCCTGGAAACATAAAATATCCTGCTGTCGTTACCCATCATGCTGTGTGACATCCACTCTGAAAGAAAGGCACTCACTCATGCCCAGAGAATACAGGGACTCTAGACAATAGACATAAGAAGCAAAAATCCAACTGTGTCTGTGTATACAGATCATTGCAGGCTTTCACAATCTTAAAAAGGATAGCCAGTCTTAAACTTGGTCCAGGTGTAGAAGATTCTAGAAGTTTCTATGAAAAACATCCCTTGCCTTATGTACATGCATCCCTCCCAAAATTAATATTTAAAGGGAAGGGCAGCTTGCCCTATTATGTAGAGCTATACTTGGAAAAAGCCTGTTCATGTATTAATCTGTTTTCTTCCAAAGCATGCTGTGTGTATGTTTAGTGCCACGTTTAATGATTTGTGCAAACATAACACATCCCACCATACACATTTGCGTGTGCGCATACACACACACAAACACACACTGAGTGACTGAGTCCTCATTGCTGGGCAGAGTCCAGGAAGCAAGCCCTGCAGTCAGCCCCGTTGCAGTGACATCGCTCTCTTTGCACGTCGTAAATCACCAGGGTTGTCCTCAGGACAGACAGGTTGGGAGATGTAGGAGGAGCCCAAACCCTTGGATCACATGTGCTGCCATCCCCCACCCCAACACTCTCCAGTTCCCCTCAGCGATAGCCTCCGAGGGTCACCCGCTCACAGACACTCCTCAGGGTCATGTGACATCTTCTAAAGCTCCCCCTCCCCTCCCTCTTATTGATTGCACTTGTCAAGAAGCAAATGGCTTGAAAATTGATGCAGATTTCTCAGAGAAGGTTTTAAAAAAAACAACAACAATAGGGGCTTACTGGAGAGAGGCCACTTTGATCCCGTTTCAAGCACAGGCCGCCTGCTTTGCCTAATAGGGTTGTGTGTTGCACCGGCCGGATGTGTGTTATTTAGCAGCGGAAATCATAGTGGTGGAAGTCATCTCATGAGAACAGTGGACTTGCATTGATCTATATCGAGGGTAAATGGCTCAATTTGCTGCCTTGTCCTGTTCCTTCCAGCCTGGCGGTTTCTTCTTTTCTTCCACAAATTAGATTTTAAACCCATCAGTTAGATTTGATTTCGAATGTAAAGACCTACAGGCGCTTATTTTCTTTGCTCTTGTTTTGAGCACCTTCTCGCTTCCCTTTAATCTGCAATCAATTTGTTTGCAGTGCACGACTTGGAGGAGTAATTGTGCAACTGAGTTTGCCAGAGCCAAAATGAATGCCGACTAGAGTCCTTCTGACCAGCCCAATTATGTCGTCCAAAAAAGGGGAAATTTTTTCCATGTTACTCACCTATGTGTCTCTCACCTCCCCACTCTCTTTCATTTACCCTGTTCTGAGATGGAACACTCTCTCTCTCTCTCTCTCTCTGTGTGCATAGGGACGGCTTAATGTTTGTCCTATCTGTCTGTACACCCACGCAGTTACATCTCGGTGATTTTGCCCTTTTTTGTTAAGTGCAGTGAATGTGTTATCACCACCACTGCATAAGTCATACTATTTCTATGCGGCGGAGAGCAGAGCAGAGCTGCGCATTTCAAAGAGTGGCTTAGACTTTGAGTGCCATCCAGGCATCTAATCGTTGGTTCAGAAATGCAGAGCTTTACTCATTCGTTCGTTCATCCCTTTGTTTTCTCTCAAGGCGGGAATCATTTCGATAATTGTGCCGCTGCTTGGTGTGTTTGCATGGGCTTCTTTGCTGACAGATTCCTTGCACGGTATTGCCGACTCGCCTCCCTTGCATGTGTGCAGTAATTGTTCGACAAATGGGTAGTTTGCCAAAACAAATAGAGAGGGAGGCTTAGAGCGCATGCAGCACATCTGCAGACGGCATGCCCCTGTGCACAGTGACAGCTCCGGCTAGCCAGCACTGTGAGAAAGTCCTGCTTTTGAACAGAGAAGAGAACTCATTTTTCCTCCCCCCCCTTTCTTTGTTCCATCCATGGTCCTTTTCTGTCTACACGCTTGTCTGTCCAATCTGGTGTAAATGGGGGCTCGTAACTCACAGGGGAATGTTATCCCTTCCATTTGAGAAAGGGGCTAGTTTCATGTTTTTTTTTTCGATTCCTGTCATCTGTAATCGGAACAGCTCGTTTTCAGAGTTGCTCTTGCGTGCCGGTAGCTGCCTCTGCCACTTTCCTTGGTGCCTGGTAAACACTTAACACATCAGTCCAGCATCAGAGGCGGCCCAGGATCCAGACACAGGAATCAGCGGCGTTTACCAGCGTCGCTTGTGCCGCTGAGGGTTTTAAGTTGCCGTGCTGAAGGCAACCCCACCCTGACTTCTGACTTCTGAGTCTCAACTCCCATCTTCATTGACCCATGAGGCTAACATGTGAGTGCAGCTCAGAGCTCCGTTGGGTGTGTGGGGGAGAGAGTGAGCGTCATCAAGCGAGGGGTCCTGGGAGCACTCCCCCACGCAACCCCCACCTCCACCTCAGGGGACTCCTACCCTATCTATCAGTCCCACCTCTCCTCCTCCGGCTCCTCCATGAGTGTGCGCTCTGATGTGCCAGGCGTCGGCAGACACTCCCTAATGCAGCTGCTGACCTCCGCTCATCCGCCCGTGCATTACAAGATGGGAGATAGCGCTTTGATGGAGTCAGGAATACGTGTATGGCCCCTTTTACAGATCGAAGAAGAAGAACGACAGAGTGTGAGTAAGAGAGAGAAGGAGAAAAATAGGAAGAGTTGAAGAAAAAGAATATTAGATGAATGCAGGATGTATTTGACCAGAGAGAGAGAGGCAAGTCTGTGGAGGAAGCTGGTCCTGGACATGTCCTTGCTCCTGTTACCTCCATCACGGTTGCCAGGGCAATTAGCATCTAGGCCAGGACGGGGTGGGCCCCTCTGCTCCATCGGGTGAGAGCAAAGAAGTGGGTGTGATTGTGAGCGGTGGACACGTCTTTCCCCCGCCATCCCCGAAAAAAAAACACAACCACACACCTGCGCTGCACACAGACACTGAGGAAGCAGTTTCCAGTGCAGCCGTTCATCCTGTCTCCCTCCCTGATGGACACAGCCTATCCACCCACTCTCTCTCTCTTTCTCACACACACACACACAGAAACAGACATTCCTGTGGTTCAGTGCCAAACAGACAAATGCAAGGATTGAGGACAAACCTAAAAGACCAAGAAAAACAAGGGAAACAGAAGGCAGAAGACATTTTCATTGCACCCATATGCACCCGAGCATCCACTTTAAACAAATAATCAAAATAATCTTGTTTTTCCTTCCAAAGTGTGCTTTGGCAAACTGCGCCGTCTGTATTGTATTTTTTTAAGCTGCAAGCTCTTGTCAGCTAATGTCATAATCCATTTCATAGGCAGCCAGTTGCGGAGCAGAGCTAAGGAGAAGCGTATCCAATCAGGTTGTGGGTGGAGGGTGTGGCGAACTGCAACAAAAGGCTTATGTGTGATTTTTCCCAATTTCTTCCGCCAGCCAAACAGAAAGAGACACACACACACAACCTATGTTCTTTATTCTATTTATTTTCCTGAATCCCATTTTTTTTTTTTGATTTCCAAACCTCATCTGAGCCTAGCGTTGGGCCTCCCGGGATTCGGTTGGCCTCTCGCAGTCCAGTATGTGTGGGCCAGGGTGCTGAGAGCATGCAGCTGTAAGAGGAAGGCAGAGAGGGAACAGAGATAGAGAGGAAAAAAAGACATGCAGAGCAAGAGAAAGAGGAGAGAGAGAGAGAGAGAGAGAGAGAGAGGTGGCTTATGGACTAAAATTGTCTCTACATGGCTAATGTCATCCTTCTCACACCCCAACAACCCAGACATCCACCCACCCTCTCCCTATATTCTCTCCCTCCCTTCCACCATGCACTTAGAGGAGTGCAGACAGCGCCAGGTTGAGTAGCCAGAGGCAAATGAAGGATGGTACCAAGTTTAAACAGCTTTAGAAGAGAAGGTGAGTTGTGTAAACAAACTAGGCAGACAGGTCTAAGGACACCGAGAGATCGGGAACATCCTGTTATCACAACTTTTTTTTTTAGCTGCTACTGCTGCTGCTCTCTCCAGAGCTCTATATTACATCCAGCTAAAGAAGATCTGCCATGTGTTGGGCTGATGGGCTGCAGACTCGACCACCCGTGCTTGGCAGCCAACAGCACACACACACACACACAGACACACTAACACATATTGATGCAGCCCAATGCTGGGCGCTGCCAAACACACTCTATTATGGTGTCTCCCGTGATTTGTCTGTGGAGTTTGTGCTGATATTGATCCAACCATGACAGGTGTACCTTCGGAGAGCGTCAGAGATGGCAGATTCTGCTATTACATTTGTTGCCAACAGGCTTGTATGTGTGTGTGTGTGTGTGTGTGTGTGTGTGTGTGTGTTTTTTTTTTTTCAATCTCTCTCTGTCCTCTCCTGCCATCAGTTCCTCTGCCTCCCAATACTATCCTCCTGCCTCAAATAGCCTCAGTGAATCTGACTGCTCAATTTCATCACTAATGTGGAGGTTTCCGTCATAACCCCATTTGTGGCGCTTTCTGGACTAGAGGTAATAATCACAGCAAAGGGGGCATGATTATGCAAAAATGATCAAATCAAACAATATTAATAACTTTACAGGATCGTTTCTCAGACGGCTACAGCAGTACGTCAGTGACTCCAGGACAGAAGTGTGTGTGTGTGTGTGTGTTTGTGTGAGACATTATTGATTTCTAATGAAGGTGCTAGTGGTGTGTGTGTGTGTGAGAGAGAGAGAGAGAGAGAAAGAGAGAGAGAGAGAGAGAGTGAGTATACATGTTCCTCATCATGAAACAGCTGGATAGATCTGTGTGATCAGTGTTGACCCTGCAGCAGTCACAGGTCAGCCATTAGAAGAGACATAAGGAGTGCCATTCATCTGAGCCGAGCCCCTTCGCACAGCCAAACCCTGTAACCTGCTGATCCCATGTTTTTATTTCGTACCACTGACTCTTTCACGGGCTTGGGGGACACCGGCCTGAGGAGGGAGAGGAGAAAAAGAGGCAACCTTTCCGAGCTGTTAAATTCCTGAGTAATTTATAGCCGGGTGTAATAGGGCCAGTCTGGAGAGCAGCCTGAGCGTGAGCGCGAGTGCAAGGCGAGGCCGGGACATGGCCAGGCACACAGGGACACACGGTCACTGCTGACATATTTTACGCTGTGCAGATATTACATCTCTGCTCCATTTGGCACAGCCCCTGGCAGAGAAGAGGGGGAAAAAAATACAGGGACAGGATTCGCCCGGCCGCAGCAGCAGACGGACCTGCCGGAGTGACATTATTCATCAGGTGCCCAGAAAAGCTGGATCTTTAGTCTCCAGACACACGCACCTCCATCACACTGCTCCCTCTCTCATTCTCTATCGCCCTCTCACTCCCTCCCTCTTTTTTTTCCGCTTTCATTCACTCGGAACCGTGAATGATCTAGATAATGACCTTGACGGGTTACTAATCCAGGAGAGAGATGCCCTGCCTGCATTTGGTGCAGCAATTTTTGTCAGAGTGCAGATTTTGACAAAACTCCCCCTGCTGGCCACCGTCAGAACTGACAGCACCCCACCCACCCGGCTAATTCACTATTTATGCAACAGTAGGACTGTTAATCCAGCACAAATACCTGATTCAAACATCCCCTTAATAGACATTGTGCTTCTCCACTACAAACCGCTTTGCAAAAACGTCAGACTGCTGCAAATTTCCAGAAAAAAAATATATATCAATTGATATATTTCATTCATAACACTCCACTCCAAGGTTTTGTCAAGTAAGTGCTGTAGGTCATCACTGGGGTTTGAGTGTGAAAGCAGATCGCCTGATCCCCATATTTTGAATCCATGAGCAGCATTAGGGAGCATTATCCATCCATGGTATGCATGCGGCGGGGATTAACAACCATTTTGCTGTCAGTGGTGTGGGGGGACACGGACCGAGGCGAGCCGCCACGCGGGAGCAAGCTCTCTGATGAGGGCGGCCAGGGTTGTTATCAGATGGAAAGTGCACTGGGGGAGTGACCCACATGTGGAGAACAGGGCCTGCATTCAGAGCCAGACTGCCCTGCTACTCGCCTGCCTGGCCGCCCGTCGCTGCTCCACTCCCTCCGCTGGGGAGAGGTGGGGAGACGAGCCTTGTCTGGCTTTTCCTTCCCCCTGGCTGCCCTTCCTAGCAGCCAATCAATGGGACCCGGAGTCAATGGAACTTCAAATCTGCTCCCCATCAGTCCACAATGCTGCAGAATGGGAAAGAGGAGGCGGTGGAGGGGGTGGGGGTGGGGGTGGGGGTCTCAGTGAGGTGAGCTGGAGAAGGAAGGGAAGGGAGGGGTGGATGAGAGAGGCTTCTTGAAATTATACAACCTTTACTACTTGTCTCCCCCTCCCCTGCTTCTCTCTCTCTCTCTCTCTCTCTCTCTCTGTCTTTCTCTATCCCTCCCTCCCCCTCCCTCTGCAGCACATAACTAGCTGAGTCCTGCCTCCCTTTTTTCCACTGCCGAAATGAGCCGCAGCAGCCACTGAATTGCAGCACATCTGAGGAGGAAGGAGAGAGAGAAAGAGAGGTGGCTGGTTAATTTTAGTGGCTGACCCAATTCCACGCTGAATGAAATGAAAACATCTACAGCATGGTATTTATTTATACATTCCCTGCCAGTAAAAAAACTGCCTGAGGTCGGATCATTCTAAATAAAAGATGTGTGAGTTGTTTCATTGCCCTACTGTGATTAACAACTGGGAAGTACTTCTTGAAAAAAGCCCCCGCATCGTAACACTTTCACATATTGTGAATATCCAGTTGAATAATATAATATACTGTAGATATATTTCTCAACACAGATGTGTGTGAGAGAGAGAAAGAGAGTGGAGACCTCTGCCGAATTCCCCTAAGTGTTCCATGGCTTGTTTATTGTACTTTAAACCCAGGCTTGACACTGGAAATGCCTTGTCTCCAATGTGAATAATGGACTTCGCTCCACTGCCTCTCATTAATGTTTCTGAGGAAAAGTGTGTGTGTGTGTGTGTGTGTGTGTGTGTACAGTGTGGTGGTTGCTGAGAGCCCTGGTGATTGTTTTTGAAATGTGAATAATTCATTGCCTACTTGCCTTAAAACCTGCTTGGTTTTTGGTTTTGGTTGAGAGGTCTGGTGAAAGGCAACATTTGCTGGACCACAGGAAGAGTTTCTCTTTTGTTTAACTTCTCCTTCAATAACTTGCTGTGAGTTTAGTTATTATTGTATTTGGTTATTATTCTTTCTTATAAACGGTGTTACCTACAAGCCAGTAATATTTTTTTGTTTTTGGCATTTCTTTTTCTCAGGTTATCACTGTTATTCACAACTGATTTTAACCTTGTTTTAAACGCTAGCGGAGGCAGCAGAAATGGGGAGGCCTCAGATCAAATAAAAGCTAATGGCACCAGCAAGACAGTACTTAAGCGCTCCATCAATTGCTCTGAGGGAGAGACGGCCAGGTCTCATCCCGCTTCATTAAAGGCAACGGCGCAAGCGATGTGTGAGGGGCTAATGTGTGAATGGTCCTGAAGCCATTTGTCCTCGCCGGCCAACTCAGGGCCACAGAGTTATGTCACCCGCACCCGATGCGCGTAGCGCTAACTGGGTTCAAAGCTTTGCAGAGGTGGGGGCTTGTTTTGCATTCCAGGTGGAACAAAGGCTGGATTCATACCTCCAATCTCGGCCCAAAGTTTCTGACTCAGCTAGCATCCTCTGCCACCTCCCCCATCCCCCACCACCCCCCAGACCCCTTGTGAACGGTGCAGTAAATTGGGAACTTGTTTTAATGCAGGCCTGGCTGCTGGGATTAAGGCTAAACCTCTCTGCTGTCAGTTAATAGGAAGGTACATCACAGTTGGTGGGGTTGGTGTCTTCTAATCCTCTCCCCACTAAACACACATGCAGGAGCACACACACACACACACACACGCACACGCACACTCACTGCCTCGCCTCAAAATTTAACAGCAAAGGCTTCTCAGCCATTAGAACCCAGAGCCCACTAGTTAGGATCCCAGTAGAGCTGCAGGACTTCCTCCACTGTCCATTGGCTGACCACTGCCAGTGCCTGGCTTGTGCTGGAAGACTGGGGATGATGACTTAATGTTTATGTAAATGCCGTTAGCTGAAAGCCAGCCAGCCAGAGGCAGAGTGTGGCGTGAGAGCTCTCCAAAGTGCCACTGATAAATGCTGCTGAGGCTGGGCTTTCTAGCCCCGTCATCAACCCCATCCCAGCACACCCTCCCTTCTTCTACACCTTTGCATCCCCATCTCCTAAAATCGTCCCCGGTGTTTATTCCCGGCTGGTGTTTGTTCGTTTTGAGTCACAAGGCCGGGGTTCCCTCCTGGCTGCTTTCGGGAGCAGCGCTGAGAGAGCCGAGCGGAGACGTGTTCGGGGAAGGTCACTTTTGGGAGGGGAGGGGAGAGGAGGAGATCTGCAGTGCAACTCAGCGCCTTGAATGAGCCGCACGCTCTGGGAAGCGCTGAATTAGGAGTGGCAGACAGGGTGGGGTGGGGCAGGGTGGGGATTGGAGAATGGAGGAGAGAGAGAGAGAGAGAGAGAGAGAGAGAGAGCAGTGCATTCTGGGGCGAATGCTCCAGCTGCCCTGCCGCTGTGCTGCATGGTTTCTTCAGGCGCCTGGCAGGCAGCCAATCAGAGCCGACGGAATCAGTGCCACTTCAGTTCAGTGTGTCAGCGCGGGCGGCGGGGGCCATGGTGGGAGAAGGAGGAGAAAGAGGAGAGGGGGTAGGGTGGGGTGAGGGGCAGTGCTGGTAGGCGGCTCCGTTCTCCGCACCCCACCTGCAGACACGTCTTGCGTCACTGCTGCTTATGCTGCTGCTGCTGCAGTGGCAACAGAGATGCCCCCGTTCACCTCACCCCTTCCCTCTCTACCTCCTCCCCACACACACACACACTATCACACAGACTCACAATCAATTCACAAGGCAGGGAGCGCCGGCTCATTTTTCAGACGTTGTTGCCCCAACAGACAGCAAAGCTTCAGCATGCACAAAACATGCCATCAAGCTCACAGCAAAGAGCCTATTACTGTATAATGTGAGATATCTCCCCTACCAGTCAAACAAGATGCTTTGTTTTGGTGCTGTTTTATTGCCCCAATAAGTGGCAGTGATACAGTGTAGTAAAAAGCATATTCAATTACAGCGCTCCTCAGCACTGTCTTTTTGTCTTGCCTCCCTGTGCAGACAAAGAGCTAGAACCAGACTGTTCCCCTCTCTCTCTCCCTCCCTCGCTTATTTTTTTCCTGCTCTCCGCTCTTGGTTAGCATAAGGAGGGATGAGGTCAGCCTATCCAAACAGGGTTGCTTCGGTGTGTGTGTGTTTGTGTCTCTCTTCTCTCTTGCCCCATTCCCGACTGCTCAGTTTCCTGTGACCTCGAGGCCGCTGTGTCAGTAGGCTGCTCAGGGCGCTGCCTTAAGCCTCTCGTACTAGCCACCCTGTCACCAGTTCCTCAACAGACAGCCCAGCCCTGCCCGTGTGTGCTGGCCCCAACTGCTTGCCTACAGACGGGTCTGGGTCACGCTACGCTAAGCTCCTCGTCTTCTCATTAACGGCCAGGCAGGTAATCGCGTCTAAGCAGCTGGTTAACTTCTAATGCCAAACAGCAAATATCAGTTACAATGTGCTGTTGATGCCAGAGGAAGAGTCTGCATCAGAACAACATAAGCAGTGCGGGCGCACAGCAGACGAAGCATGCCCCTGTGTATTTTCCATTGAGCCTAGGCTTAGCTTAGGCTGGCTAATTGGAGGACACTATCAGACAGATTTCCTGTGCTGAATGAGAAACTACTCTGCCGCAGTGATTTTAATGTGGAATAAAATCAAGCATGCACACTGCTTGAAAGCCCTCAGCATAACACGAACCCAGATACTGCTGCCCTTTATATGGTATGTGCTATATGGTCACCCCTTCAAATATGTGTATTTAATGTATTACACCATCATATATGTGTATTATATGCCTATTGTATGTATTACACTCATATAAGGGTATTATATCTAGACCTATTATTTGTATTAGATCCTCACATAGGTGTATGCCCATTACATATAGGCATTTTAATTATCACACAAATCCTAAACTCACAGGTTTTAGATGAGATCAAATTCCCATTGTTTAATCCTTATTTCAGCCTGCCCTGAAAAATCCAAATGGAGCATTATTGTGAAACAGACATCATGTGCCGCAGATAGGGAGGATGGCTAAATATCCAGCTCTTTACTGTCACAATTATGATTGTTCTTTCTGCTTTTATTTTATATCACTGGGAGCAATAAAACGTTTCAGCTGCGCGGCTAGCATTTTAACAAGAAAAACATGTGCTCTTAAAGTCATGTCATTAAGATGACCACTGCTGTTCCATATGGGCAGCAGAAAACGCACCAGGCCTGCTCTGAACGTCTGACAGTGACTGACGACGCTCAACCCACTGCTTGTTTCCAGGCTGCAGAAATCCTGCTTTTCAGTCAGCCCCATTCACTGTTTGCTCCAAAGAGAGAAACTATCCTGGGGATTAGCACATACTATAATAGTCAGAAACACTGGAACATTCAACAACATGTTGTGCATGAAACACACACATAGTCGTACACATGAAGGACTAATTAATAACATGCATTTAGGACAAAGAGCTTTGTGGCTGGTTTATGCACCACATGTACAAACTGGTGCTTACAGACAAATTTGGGATGACATTTGTATTGTGTGAATGCATAAGAATACATTTTAAATACTGTGCCATGTGGTTATGTTTTTGGGCAGTTTTTGTTGTTTAGTATAGCATATTTTATGGACAGTGCAGCAGAACACCTGCAAGTATTGCACCTTTGCAGTAAATGTGTTGTTTAAAATACACTAGGCTATGACATTTTCATTGCACAAACATGTTAATCAATAGCAGTAACATATTCCGAAAATCACTGTGTATTAACATATCTCAGGGGACCAAATTACACAGAATACTTTAATTGTTCTTTCTTTTCTGTGCAAAAAAAATACATATTTCAAGCATAAAGGTGTTTTTAGCATAATTTCCATACTTTAATAACAAAATGCTGATTTTTTTCTTGTTGCAGTTAAAAAATAAATAAAATAAAGTGGACAAGAATGGCACATCTCAGGTTCTCAGGTCCTAAGGAGTTAATATTAGCATATCTATTGTTCCCCAGAAGTGAGGTGACAAAGCAAGTGCTTCGCGTCTCAATGGCTCTGAATTGGTTTGAAATTTTCTTTGTGTGGGAGAAGCTGATTCCCCTCCCCCAAGCAACCCTTCAGTAGCCTATATGACCACAATGGATGAGTTTGCCACGAGATGCAGAGAGCGTATACACGTCCGCTATGGCCTCAAATTTAATTTACTATCATCACAAATGAATCGTGCCATTTGTTCCTTACCTATTGTTGGACGCACAACTAAAAAAAAAAGTAGTTGGCCTACAATAAAATACGCACTGTTTTAAAGGATGTGTTCCCGTTATGGCATGATGGAATATGTAAATCCATATTAATATCATTACAGCATATGTTTCTTTATTGACTTCACTTAATCTATAAAAATCTATAAAAATAATAATGTTACATCATACTCAGTTATTTGACTTGAACATGCTCATAGCAGGCTATACGTTTGGATGGATTGAAACCCTTTTGCCAGCTGTCCCTGTCCACTGGTGTAAACATCCTGAGGAAATGAGCTGTGTTTGAACACAACAATTACCTGTTAGTTGTTTCAAGTTGCTGAGCAAGAGGGGAGGAGAGTCTGATGTCAACCAGATAGATAAAAACAAGGAGCCTACTGCTGTCATAAAACGCATGGCCATAAACCAGTGCTTATTTTGAAGAGGAACTTTCAGACCCGTTCTGCACGCACTGGAGAGAGAGAGAGAGAGAGAGAGAGCATTCATCACAATCTCAAACAAAGAGTAGCCTACATGTCCGGGCATGTTAGAAGACATTTGATCCTTTTTTGTTGAAATCGATATGGGCTTTTGCAACCTTGTTTATCTTTTAAATCTTTTTTTATATTAAGTACTCTGTCTACAATACAACAGTTACCTTAAGCACTGGACATATAGCCTAAGCAACTTGATCTCTATTAAGGACCTGTAGTTTGTGAAAGGCCTATCAGACATTACGTCATGTGTATATTAATATTTAGGTTATGGAACAGGTTTCATATGAAGTCATCCAGTAGTGTTCTAATATGGCTGGGTCAAACATTCGCATTGTCCGATATCATATAAAAGCATAGGCTACGACGCGCAAATTAAAGCTTTATAAAGTCTACTGACTGAAAATTAATAATCACTTTGAAGCTGAGCATGCATGGACAATAACATTGTCCACACTGTAAACACATATCTAGTTTTGGAGTAATAGGAATTTACAAACTGAAAAAGTATTTCGGATATGATTTTCAATAACTACTTTGAAAAGTGTTGCTAAATTGTAAAATGAGCTCAAAATTGTCTATCACGTTTAATTGGACAACAAAGAAGGGAGGGAGTAGGGGGCTGGATGTTTAATAGGTTACCTCCCATCCACCTAGATCTGTCCAATCAGACCTAAGTATGCAAATAGAAGCAGCGCCGCACCGTCCCTGCCCAAACAGTGACGTCATTCGCACATATCCCCCAGTAGTGCTGTCTGGTTGCAGCAAGTCAGACAGAAAACAGAAAAGAGCTGAGTGAGCCGGGGAGGGGCCCTTTGAAGGAATATTGCCACCGCCGGCATTCCAACTCACTAGGCTACTTCGGAATACGCATACTGTCCGTCCACAGAAATTTAGGAGCCGGGCGTAAAGATCGTCCGCATAGGTCGGACTGCACTGATTTTCAACTGCCAGGAGAGGAGAAGCACTGATTTGCACCAGTGGCTTGAAACCGGTGTCCCCTCTCTCTCTCCCTGCTCAATCCTGCCCTCCTTCCGTAGTTTTTTCCCCTTTGTCTGATCTTCCTGATCCCAGAGACCGCAAGATCTCTAAAGATGCCTAGTTCGCTCTTCGCCGACATGGAGAGGAATGGGAGTAACGTTAACCAAGGAGACGCATTGGACGACCAAAGAGCTCTACAGATAGCACTGGACCAGCTTTCGTTGCTTGGTTTGGACAACGACGAAAATTCTATGTATGACAATGAGCCGAGGAAAAAGAGCGTGAACATGACCGAATGTGTCCCAGTTCCTAGTTCAGAGCACGTAGCTGAAATCGTCGGCAGACAAGGTGCGTAGTCTACAACACTATTTTCTTTCACCTAACGTTAATTGTGTTAGTTCTTGACTTGCACGTTTTACGCGGTTTACCCCCAGATTTGGCTTTTGTTATGGGACGAGACGTGTCCATGTGCGCAGACACTGTAGCCTATATTTTTCTCTGCATTGCTCTCGCACTTAACAACAAAACAAAGACGTAACGTTAGCGGAATAGTGGTGGCCTTATACAACGCAGACAGTTCAACTGACAGGACCAAACAATAACTGTCTTCCCTTTTCCTTATTTATATCCAATAATCCCACTTACTGTCAACTATTCTATTAACATACTGTTCTATATTTCATACACGTCATTATTGTTATGAAAGGAATAAGGTAGGATACTAATGTAATCCAACTATGTCGTAGGTTTGACATACAGAAGTTTACATACATATAACAATTACTTTTATCGATAGCCTTTTCTGGATTAACGCATTTTAAGCATATTTTGTTTTCTTTACTTTGTAATGTTTTAGTGCCAAACAGTTTATGCAAAGCCACAGAACATGATGAATTCTGCATGTATTTTTTTCCCTCTGTGCTTTTTTTGACCTGACTGCTGAATGACATGGGCACAGGCATGTGGTTTGAATTTGTGTAGTGAAGAAATTACTGAATTTCTGCTCTGGAATATCTGATTTTACAATACTTATGTTGGGCTTTTGTTGGGACACTATGTTGAACCTTAAACCTCACCTATGCTTACAATTGTTTTATTTTTAATATAGGTTGCAAAATTAAAGCCCTGCGAGCAAAGACAAACACCTATATCAAGACTCCAGTGCGTGGAGAGGAACCAGTCTTTGTTGTGACTGGCAGACGAGAGGATGTAGCAATGGCCAGGAGGGAAATCATCTCTGCAGCAGAGCATTTCTCCATGATCCGAGCCTCCCGGAACAAAAACAGCAGTGTGAATGGGAGTGGCACAGTCCCTGGGCCGCCCAATCTTCCAGGGCAGACCACCATCCAGGTCCGGGTTCCCTACAGGGTGGTGGGGTTAGTGGTGGGACCCAAGGGGGCCACAATCAAACGGATCCAGCAGCAGACACACACCTACATTGTCACGCCCAGCCGAGACAAAGAGCCGGTGTTCGAGGTCACAGGCATGCCGGAGAACGTGGACCGGGCACGGGAAGAGATTGAAGCACACATTGCCATGCGCACTGGGGGACTGATCGAGCTGACTGACGAGAACGACTTCCATGCCAACGGTACGGATGTGGGCTTTGACCTGCATGGCCACGCTAGCCTGTGGAGCAAGCCTTCTTCCAGCATGACGCCCAACTCTGGACGCAAGCCTTTCTCCAACTACCGTAACGACAGCTCCAGCTCGCTTGGCAGTGCCTCCACAGACTCCTACTTTGGGAACAACAGCAACTCCCGGCTTGCAGACTACAGCCCTCCTAGCCCCGCCTTGAGCTACACCGCCTCCAATAATGGCAACAACAACAACAACAACATCAACATCAACGTGACCACCAATGGCAACGAGTTTGTCTACGGGAGCGAAGTGATTTCACCCGACTGCACTGACTTGACCTTCGAGTCCTCACCTGGATTTGAACCCACGCCTGCTCCCCCGGGGCTCATCTGGTCCCAGTACGAGCGTGGCATGGTGTCCGCTGGTGGCTCCAATTCTGCCATCTTTCCTGCCAATGCTTCCACTAATGCCAACGGGATGATTGCTAACCAGCGCCGAGCCAATGGGGTGGGCTCTGGCTGCAACACCCAGCCCCGGCTGTCCCCACCCCTGCACCACGCTGGAGGGCCCACCGAGCACCCACTGGCCAGGCGCGTACGCAGTGACCCCGGTGGCGGCATGCTGAGCTTCCCCGGCTACCCGGGCAACGCGCTGTCCGCTGGCATGGGTGCCCTTTCGGGTTCTCACCTCCCTGGGGTGCCATCTGACTCCTCGGCCTCATCCACCTCCAGCTCCTCGTCCAGCTCCTCCTCGGGCACCAGCAGGAAGGGCAGCCGGGACTGCTCGGTGTGCTTTGAGAGTGAGGTCATTGCAGCGCTCGTACCCTGTGGCCACAACCTCTTCTGCATGGAGTGCGCCAACCGCATCTGTGAGAAAAATGAGCCTAAATGCCCTGTCTGCCACACAACTGTTACTCAGGCTATACGTATATTTTCATAAGTTGTATCCAACGTGCAGATAGCGAACAGACCACCATGAACAAAAACACGTACGGCTTTATGAAATCTTAATAACGTTCTTGTATGTATATACATATGTATGTAAAGCTGCAGTATCCAAAAAGGGACACCCTTCAGGGCTCCATTGTAATTGTTTATTATGTACTGTAGCTTGGGACAATATTTTCAACATCTACTGCATGTTTTAAATATTAAAGCCTAGTAATCAATAGTTCTAGTAAATTGTACACAACATTAATGAAGTTATAAACATGGAGTTAGATCTTGATTGAGGTACTAAAGTCAACATGTTGACTGTTAAAGAAACCGGCCTTTAAGTTTCACTGATCGAATGTATGGGTAGCAGAGCTAGTGGTTAGGAAATCTGGAAGGCCTTGACAAAACAGGATTATTGACTTCTGGAGGTGATGATACTGCAGCTTGTGAGGAGAAGCAGTTGAGGAAGAGCAACAACATATCCTACATATATATGTATAGATTAAAATTCCACAAGTTGAAAGTTTTAAATATTAATTACATTAATACAGATTGAAGTATTTTATTCTTTTTTGACTTGAAAGATTATATTTCGTATTGCAAAGATGTTTACAAATATTTTAATTTAAGTTCAGTGAACTTTTTTGTAGCTGGGTTAAAATATCGTTTATTTTTAGTATGGCCTTATGGCAGTGAACACTGTATTATTTTAATATCACACAAATGTGGGAAGAAGTTCAGACCACAAAATGTGTATCGCATTTACCAGTATTCTGTTGGGTTGGAGGTTTTATAGGTTCAGCAAAAAATGTCTTTTAAATCCGCTTCACCCAGCATATTTTTTATTCAGTAATATAAAGCATATTTTATTCTATATTATTACAAAACATTGAAATGTATAAAACTTAGTAAGTCAAACAAAAGGAACCGTTTATGCTTTCTAAAATTTGTATGAATTAGATTGCAGTGGGAATTACAGAGTTCTGTTGCACCACTATAGTTTAGTATTTCTATTTTAATACATTTGTTTACCACTTGTTTATGTATATGTAGGTGAAGTTACTTGAGCGTAAATGTACTTTATTGAGCAAAGTTTAAAAAACAAAGTATATTTTATTTTATGATAAAGGGCCTTTAACCTCATGGTGAAATACTAATATTATATTTGCTGAAACAAGATTTGAAAATGTATCAAGAGTTTTATTTTTCTGACATTTAAAGTTCTACATGATAAAGTAAAACTTAAGTAATGGTGCTACTTCATGTTTTTTTAAGTATTTCTATATAAGTCCAATAAAATGGTACATGAAACCATTGAGTGCTCTAGTTTTTAATGTAGATTTGACCTTGTGTGTGGTTTTTTTTTTTTTTTTTTTGGTTGTCATCACTTTGCGAAGTGGCGTATTACTACATCAACTGGCCAGGTCAAACAACCAAAAAGACCACCTGTAAGTGCATTACTACCAACCATTTGGGTCTCGTTTTCGTCTCCCTTCTTTTTCATTATGTAGTTATCTCACAATAGCTCTCTGAAAACCCCAGTGGAATAACAGTGATCTGTCTTGAACAGGGTGGTGCTTTCTCCCCTGCTCAAAGCCTCATACAGGGCAGGAGTGGTTGGAGTCATCACATATTGTGTAGTTTCCTTTTCTTTTCAACTGTCCTCAGTGGCCTGCTGGCTCTAATGCTTTGCTGTGTTCACTTTGAGATCTCAGAACAGGTTAAGTGCTCACTGTGGTAGGACAACCCAACGGCTGTCTGGAAATTGCAGCACTGCCCAAAAAATTAGACCATATAGCAGTGATTAATTTAGGCCTTTCTCACTCTGTAGACCTTTCATTGTACAGTTAGGCTGTGGGCCATGGTGGTAGCAGTTAGAAGTTCTAAACAGGCATGTCTGGTAGGAATTTGCATATATATTAAATCAGCATTGCACAGGTTCAGCCAAATAATTCCACTTTTTATACTAGCAGTCTCATGTCATGTGGTTGACTTGGAAAGACTGACGCTGAAGCACATGGCCCATTGCTAGATAATAAATGGGGAGAAAACAGCCCTTAATGATAAGTTTAAAATGGAAACATCCAAATGCTGGCCTTGCAGTTTGGCCTCATAAACCATACTATTAGGAAACAATTCCAGTGCCTCCAAAAAAAAGAGCTCACAAGTGTTTTATCCAAATTCAGAACACATGCTACAATTTAGTTTGTAACTGTTTTGTCCTTACAAGAAATATGATTCAGTACTGAAAAATGACAACACAGGGTTTCAGCAATCAGATTTTGTTGTTGCAATTAGATGATGTCTTTGCTACTTTTCTGAATGTTGGCATACAGTAATGCATTCATTTCCAACGTAAAACAGGAGTATTTTTGGAGACCAAGGATGTGTGTGTGAAATTATCACAGTTTAGGAGTGAAAACGTCACTGACATGCTGATGCAATCAATGTGGCACTGCCTAGGAAGGAGGTAATGAACTATCACGCACCCAAAAGGCAGCTGATGCCTACTGATGCACAAATCATCCATACACCCAGGTTGTGTTGGCACAAGAAATGCCATTTACTGTGTCTGGCATCTCAGGCCCAACCCTAAAATAGGAATCCAGGCAACAGAGATGTAACGCTGCATTTAATGTGCAGCTGCCACCACCCCTGCTAAAGAGGGGATGGATAACTCACTCACCCCCTCTGTCTTCCCTTCTCTCTTCCCTTCCCTTCCTCTCCTCGTCTTCTCTCCCTTCTCTGGATCTCTTCCTCCCTCTCTCCTCCCCTCCCCCTGTATCACTTCCTCTCCCTCACCTCTCTTTTCCTCTCCTCTCCCTGTATCTGGTTCTCCCTCTCTCTTCTCTTCTCCTCCCCTCTCACTCTCTCTGCATCTCTCTCCTCCTCTCCTCTCACTCTTCATCTCTTTCTCCCCTTCTTCTCTCCTCCCCTCTTCTCTCCTCTCACTTTTACACTATCTTTGTCTCCTCTCCTCTTCCCCTCACCGCTCGTCTCCTTTCCCTCCCCGGGACTCTCTCTTTCTCTCTCCCTCCCTCTCTCTCTTTCTCTCCCTTTCTCTGTCATGCTTCCACCCTCTCCCTTCAAGCAGAGTTCCATCTTTTATTCATGAGGACCCTAGCTTATCATTGTGCTGTGGGTAGATTCCTCATCATTTTATTTGACTCCTGCCACCTGATAGCAAACGGAAGCCTGCTAACTACTCCCTTCTCCCCTGCTATTGAGTCACCCAAAGATATTAGGGGTACAGTATATCTGTAAAGGACACAAATGTATGGTGGATAATTTGCCTGGCATTTGATAAAGCATGATCATACAAAATTAGAAATATTTGTATTATGTATGTTTGTTTTTAATCCTTTCAGGGATTTTTTTTAATATAATTACATCTGAACCAGAGATGATGGTTTGCCTGTGCATTAGGACAAAGGACTGATTTTCAACTGTTTTCCATGACCTCATATCCTCATCAATGAATGGGAGTGGTTGTGTGTACGTAAGAGTGTGCAAGCATGAGTGTTTAGGTGTGTTTAGTAAACACTGGCACAATCAGACCAAATATTTCAGACGTTAGTGCCCTTTGACCTCTGCACGTCCTCTGGGGAATTGCATGCTGGGAAACTGGGATTCGATCGGTGCCACAGGAGTATTGCTGACTGGCTCTCATGTTGTCTCCTCACCCCTACCTAACTCCCTCCCCATCTTCTGGGCCTCCTGTGTGTCCTTGTCGCAAGCTATTCACCCCAGCAAACATTCAGCATGAATCTGTCTTACGGCTGCGCTGTTAAGGGCATGGTCATAATGGATGCATTATAGATGAACAGGCATTTAGGCATGTGTCTGTGTGTGCATAATGGTTTTCTGCACTTGAGAGAGCACAACGATCTCAGCATGTTTGCCTCAAAATACCCAGAATTGAGACAGACACGGCATTGCCTCGGAGCAGAGTGCAAGTGTACAATGTACAGAGTCTGAGCCACCACAAGGTGACTAGTGAAATAATCACTTTTTATCTTGCTAAGAAAAAGTGGAACCGCTCTCAGTTATACAATTATCATTGCACATTATGCAACTAATAAATATGTGGTAAATCATGTTATAAATTTGCTACTTTAAATGTTTACAATACAGCTTTGGCCAGACACAATCTTCTGAAATCCTATTCCAACACTTCTTTAGTTTAACTAATATTACCAAAATCACAACAGACCTCACTTCAACATGCTCAGCAGTCTATACATATGGATATTTATGTTTTTTTTGACATTATCTGATTGTCTGACTATCCTCCTGCTCTAATCTGAATGATGGCTTCTTCTACCTGATAGGGTGTCTCTGTGTAGCTTGTGTGTTTGATTTTGATTTTGAGCATAGATGCCTTTCACATTCAT
Organism: Limnothrissa miodon; assembly: GCA_017657215.1. Classification (NCBI taxonomy): domain Eukaryota; kingdom Metazoa; phylum Chordata; class Actinopteri; order Clupeiformes; family Clupeidae; genus Limnothrissa; species Limnothrissa miodon. The sequence continues at coordinate 200,636 of JAGFZM010000190.1, read as the reverse complement.
AACAGCACAAAACATATTAAGCAGTACCTTAGTAGTAGTTTTTAAATTGATAAATGAAATAAAATGTGACAACAGTCAATAACGTACCCATAGCTGAATAGAAAAAATGGGAGAACAGAGGAACTATGGTATTCATGTCAGGTTCATCTAAAATTGCATCTGTGATAAAAGAACAGTGTTAGATCAGCTGCTATTGCCAGGAATTTGAAGCTTGACAGATCTCTAGCTGAAGATGCGCTGTGATTTAGCCTTCAAACGTCTTATTTATATGACAATGTACAGGTCTCCCCCAAGTTTGCATGCTGTTCTCAGGTCTAAAAATGGAAACGTGGTTAAAACAGTCAAAAGATCAGTCAAAAGATGGAGGTACTCAAGCAGACTTGTTATGCATATACGATATGCTTTATATAGACGCTGGCAATCATGGCTGGAATGGCACCACACCCCAGAAGAATATACATGCAAGCCAGTGGCACACCCTATATCTACCAGCAAATTAATGTAATTTCCTTCCATTTTTTGTCAGATTGGTGGAGCACACCCTTCAAATTAATTGAGTTGCCCACTGGGCAGAGCAGCGCACATGATAAGTACTATGTGTTTTTGCTCTCTCTCTCTCTCTCTCTCTGTCTCTCTATCTGAGATGTGCCAGAAGCTTTAAGACAAAGCCTTCTTTCCCCGTGTGATGATTAGAAATGTCTTTGGTCACAAAGATTAGTAGGGAAATTGGTTCAGGTCGCTGAATGAGAGAGGAAGACTTGTGAGGTGAATCAGTGGCTTGACAAATTTCTCGGAGTGGTTTGGGAAAAGCAAAGCCCACTGAATGCAAATGGTACGAGGCCAGATGGATGCATTATCACTTAACCAAATGCATTAGGCCTTAAATCCCACCTGAAAAAAAGTAATAGGCATGAAAGGCTCACTACTGAGTGACAAAATTGAACAATAATGGAGAAAAAACCTGCCAATAAAATATATAGACGTTAGTAGACGTGTTAGATAGATATTTTGTAAATATAAATGAAAAAGGAAGTGCTAAATCATGTTACACTTTGCACTGAATGTGTCGATAGCACTTTCATTTGAAAAGCATAAAGCATTCAACATCTATTGATAATCAGGGACATTTACATAATAGACTTAAATAACATTCTATTCATCACAGATGATAAGGCAAATGTACCTCTCAAAATGTGAGGCATATATTATGTTGTTATATTAGAAGTAATTTTGTGGCAGCATCAGTACTTAATTTGCTCTCAACCAGAGGAGTGCAGACTTTGGGGTAAAATGGAAAACAAAATATAGGTCTTCTTGAGGCATCTTGTAAGAGAGCCCTTTTATGCTGATTTTTTTTTTGATAAAAAACTGCAATTAGGTTAGTATCATTACTCCATATCAGTAATTCTAAAGTCCTGAGGAGGTCTGCGAGATTTTGTGTTCTTTGCTGGAAGGATCTAGATGAAAACAAACCAAAAGTACGAAAATTACAGGCTGTCGAGGAACTGTGCATTTCCAAAGAATACAACACAAGCCAAGATTAGACTCCAATTTTAGTTGGAGGGTCGGGTGAACCAAGAGATAGCTAATCCATCTGGTATAATGATCATGTTCTTCACTCCCAGACCTCAGGTGGCAATATTTACACATCTCTGCTTTGGTATTTTACACACATCATTCATTCTGCTCCTAGAGTAAACTCAAAATTATGTTTGTTTTTAAGCCCCTGTTGCTGCATTTAGGGCATTTTGAACTGTACCCAATTAGCTCATTAAAAACCTGTTGTGACCTGGCCAGAGGTGAAATTGTTTCATTCTGTCATAGAATTTTCATTCATTCTTTAACGTTTTTATTAAAAATCTCAAGCTGATATTTCCAAGAATTGGCGTTTGGTTGTAGAAACGGTATTAAACACGTGCCTGGCTCAGTGTTGGATTCTGTTAATGGTGCGGGTAATCAGTGTAAAACTAGTCATTAAGATGAGAGCGTTTGCTTTTTTGTGCCACCTTTGACGCGTGAGGTCAAAGCGCTGGGCCGTAATTAGCGAACACCGTTAATGCCAATTCTTCAATATACTGTGTGTGTTGTCACAAACAGGTCCCTCACTCGCACCCTCAGGGGCTGCCCAAGATATTTATTTTGGTTATGGCTACATTAGCATACTTGCTAGTATTACAAAAGAGGGCTGTCAGATGTGATCCCACTCACTCAGGACCATGGCGGAAGCATGAACATGAGTGCTTGGCTGGAAAGAGAGGTATCTGACTCTCTGACCCCCTGACACACTTTTGATCTGGGCAGAAGGCAGGCAGGCAGCCAGCCAGCCAGCCAGTCAGGCCTGGAGGAGGCAGACACATAGACAGATAGACAGAGAGACAGACAGACAATGAACAACGCAAAAACACACACAGAAACATACACACATGCACTTGCACATGCGCGCACACACACACACACACACATATTTATACACTTACGCACACACACACACACATATATTTATACACTTATGCACACACACACACACACACACATGGGGGCTGTAGCTCAGAGACACTGTCAGAGACAGTGCTGTTTGTGTTTGTGTGCTCCAGTGCCACGCCTGCCAAAGACTACTGCTGTTTGTTATGCTGGCAGCCTGCAGGGCCCCCATGCCGCTGGAGATAATCACCTGTGTTGAGCAAAGGGAGGAGAGGAGACCAACTACCGCTGGTGCTGAGGGCAAAATTAGAGCAGGAATCTGAGTATACTCCCACAGCATAGAAGAAGTGTTATTTTTCTTCACGCCGAAGGTCGATGGCAAGCAGCTTAGAAAGTCGACAAATCATTACTCCTCAGGAAATAACAAAGGGATTCCGCGCCACCCGCACAGCACTTTGAGCTCAGTCTGATCAACACACAGTGCTGACCTTGAAACGCTCCTAACGGAATGCTACTGCCACCACCACGAGGTTCCGCTCCCTCTTACATGGTCAATGTCGCGCCTAGCTGTGGCACTGAGCTGACTGTGTGATCTTCGGTCAGACGGTACCCACAAGGTCCTATGGCCCAGCTTGTCTGGTCCCAGCAGCTAATTAAAACGCCTGAAACATCCATAAGGCTCCTGCTTTGCACCGGTGCTCTCCTCCCTCTGCTAATTAATGACTTGTATAATTTGAGTCGTGGTGCTATGAAGACCTCACCCTCTGCTGGGTGCAGGGTGCAGGGGAGGAACTGGTAGAAATGAAGGTATAGTGGGTGCGAGGCACGAGACAAGCCTGGCAATCTCCTGTTGTTCTAGGTGACATTTACATCATTATTGCTTTCAAATGAGATTAATTATTCAGCTTGAATAATTTGGGCTTTTTGCGCATCTTCATGTAACTTTGTGTGTGTGTGTGTGTGTGTGTGTGTGAGAGAGAGAGAGTGTTTGTTAACATTTGGAATGATTGCCTCCGGAGCCAATTTGTTCTGGACCCTGGACCCGCTGGACCCGGAATCTTTATTGGAGGAGGGAAGTGAATGGGGCGAGTGCAGCCCACTCTCTGCCTTTTAGTGCAGCTCATCAAAGCATTAGTGATTGGGGGAGAGTGCCTGTCAACACTGGGATGCTTCTCTGCCTCATTATGGCTAACTGTGGGTTCGATTAAGGGCATCTCACTTAAGGGGTCGAAGGGAGAGCCATTGTAAGTGTAAATAACGAGGCTATGAAGTTATAAAGGTGAGAAAACAACTTCAACAGATATACAGGCAGCCTCTTCGGTTTTCCCCATACACAAACATAAACCCATGTTTCACCCAACACTATAATTCTCCTCATTCATATCCATTAAGAGTTTGGCTTGAAAGTTTGTAGTCATTGTCAACACCTGGCGAGATTCAGGTTTCAGCGCAATGAGATGATTTGCCTCCGAGGACGGGGAGCACACAGCGCAGAGCATGGAAACACCACGCCCGTGTCCCATAGGCTAATTAACATCAATTAGCTCCGTGCTTAAGGACACAGATGAAGTATGGCAGATGCTTGTTAACATGCGCTCTTTGGAATGGCGAAGGAGTTTCGGGCTCATCTGTGTGCTCATTGGCGCCCAAAGCACCACCACCACCACTACACGGTTAGTCACTGTGGAGGATCTGTGCCAGGAAGCGGAATATGTGAGGGGGGAGTATTGGCCTAAATATAAAAGGGAAAGGCCAGCAGACCCCACAGACCCTGTTTCCTCCACACCACACACACACACACACACACACACACACTTTCTTCTCCCCTGCCCCCAACATTTCCAGCTCCCCACCCCCTCCCCCTTCCTCCTTAAAACACAGCCCTAGTCTCCTTTGAACTGACGGTGCTATTTGCCTCACAATACGCCTCCACAGTGACCCATTTCTTATGTTTATCAAGCTCTGTGTGAAATCATGCAAACTACTGTAGAAGCCCCCTTGGCGATTCCTCCATTCAAGACCGTGGCCTTTAGACATTCATGAACTGAGGGAAGATATGCAGAGGGAGGTGAGAGCTTCTGTTGGCGATGGACCTGTGTGTATGTGTGTGTGTGTAAGTGAGTAAGTGTTTGTGTGCGTGAGTGTGTGTGCAGGGGCAGGAGGAGGTTATCAGTCGAGTAGAGATCGATGGTTCTGCGATGGAGCACAACTCCGGCATTGGAGCGTATCCAAGCCTGATTGGGAGAAAGGCAGACCTCTCTGTCTCCCTCTCTCTCTCTCTCTCTCTCGCTCTCTCTCTCTCTGTCTCTATCCACTTCTGCTTGGGAACTGGCCTACTGTTCCAGCCTCCTCTGCGATCATATCATTAACCACCACAGCACGCCGAGAGAGAGAGAGAGGAAGGATATCTTATTTATAGCTGTGAAATCACTACTCTCATGGATCCCATTGGTATTTGTATATATTGATTTTCTTTCTTCCTTTTTTCCTCCCTCATATAAGACGGGATCATATTCAGAGAGTGGTGGATGCTGACAGATGTAAAAATAAATGAACGCTACCCTTGATTCAGAGCGAACAAGATGGCCTGAAATACCAAAACCTACCAACCGACCATGAAAGTCATATTTTTGCTCTGCATTTATCTGTTTTCTTAAACATGCCCTTCGAGCTCTGGAGACATGTACAACCACATATATATACAAAATGAAAATCAGGTCTGAGTTCAGTGGCTTGCAACAGTTGTCTTCAGGCAATCACCAAAAGAGGAACATTTTGGGAAGTTTGCTGTTGAAGGCTGGTCCCATATGGTTTGTTTGGGAGGAGGTCATTGAGACTGGAGGGGATGCAGAGGACCCTGTTGTTGTGCATCGTTGCTAAGGCAAGACCTCTCTTTTCTCCAGTGCCTCACAGACCCCTCAGCACTCTGCTGCAGCAAGCACTTTCTACAGACTTTGCAAAAATGTGTTGCGGGATTTTGATGAAAATAACAGAACGCTTAATGTGTTTTCTCCTACTTTATGTTTTTTTTTTCTTTTGAGGCAGAGTGGCAGCTGAAAAGCACATTTGTGGAGATCATTACACTTTCTGGTTTAGTGTAGTGCTGTTGTGAGTTATTATACATTTAAAATGATTATCATCATCACAAAAAACCCACATCCACACATGAGAATCTCATCACCTTGCTTTATTGTCCATTTATAACTGTCCTGTGTTGTGTTACAGTGTCACTGAGGAGGCATGGGAAGAAGGTTGTGTCCCTCACTCAGGGTTTCTGAGACACTGCATTTACAAGTTCAGTCAACATCTGGACCTAGACGGCTTCACCCAGAAATTTCACTCCAATTATAATAATTTAGCATACTGTGAGTCCAATAAATTTAGAATGCAAATGATGTGTGGGAAGAGTGATAGGCACAACTCTTGCACGATGAAACGAGAGCAGCTTGTGAAGTGTGCAATTACAAGACCTTTTTTTTCAGGGGGGTTCTGGCCTTTTTGAGAAAATGATATCACATACAGAGTATTTCCTGTCTTTATATTTTTGGACATGCAGCTCACCCAGGAGAGCTGGTGAGACAGATGAAAAACAGTTTGGAAGTAGTCTCTAATGGCATGCATTTTTTTTTATCTTTTTCTCTTCTGTCTCTTTTTTCAATTTCTGTTTTACATAAGACATTTGAGTGGAGCACATCCCTTTTTTATGTGATTGTGTATTTTCTCACAATCATGTTAAATTGTTTCAGCATGGGCAAACTTTTTGGGGTTCTTCTTTTGCCAAATAGCTGAGTACAAACTTTATTATGTTTACCAATTAAGGGAAAACAAATGACACTGCCAACTGAAGATGTGGTACACTTATCGCAAACAGCATAAAAAATAAAATGCCTAATAAGTGGTTGAAATATTTTATGTGAAATGCAAATAACACAAAGCTTTTTAGCATTTTATAACTCCTAAGTGACTTCATACCAAGTTACTTTATTCATACACTGATCACACAATCCGAGAGGATCACTTTTTGCCAGCACCTCTTAAATTTATATTATTCTGGAACATTCTATAATATAGTATCCTAATCCTAGAATTGCACCTGGTTCACCCCTGTAGATGAGGAGAGCTAGTGTTTACAAAGTCACCGTGACGGACAGGACCTCAGTTGACTCCAGAGAGAGAAAGCGAGAGAGGTAAAAGAATGGTCAGTAGTCAGGCTTCTGTCTCTGCATCTATGCAGTCAGTGCACTCAAGTAAGACTCATTGCATCTGTATTTTTTTTGTTCACTGAGTTACATGACTGGATTTTATATGGAATCCACCCACACATGTACTTCTGACTCACCGGCAGTCCACTTGTTCTTGTTTTGTTCTGTAGCCCAAAGGTGTAGTGGGCCGTTAGCAACACAGGCCAGAGACAGACAGAGAAAGAGAGATAGAGAGAAAGAGATAGAGAACCTGATTCGAATAACGTAATGTGCTGGAAAGTAATACATGGTAACACTGATATGACATTTATCATGTAACTGACTCTTGTGTTTATGATTGTTGTCCTTAATGTAATTTTTTTTAAAGGTATGACCCCCAAACATTTGCTTGTTGCTATGTAAAAATGACACTGACAACTAATGACACCAGTCATAAACATTTTAAAGTGTCGTTATTATTATGATGCATGACATGTCTTGTTTATGAGAGGCTCAAGTAAAATTTAACCAAATAAATACATTCACTGACTTGAAGCTTTCTGTGTAAGTTAAGAATAAATCATTTCACATTCCACTCACAGAATGTCATAGGTATCAACACCAGGTACATCACATTTCAGAGACCACTTAATAAACAGGTCAACAACTTTAAAACTTTATAAACAACACAATTTAGAGACACAAAACTTCAGCTCTCTTTGTTCCGAAGATTTCCCCGAGCGCTTAGTGCATGCTTAAAATCTAAATGCATGTTATTTATAAAAGAGCATGTACCCAGCCTCTGAGCACACATGCCAGAGGCGTTAGCGGCTGAAATTTTACCCCGGCCAGCCGCATACCCAACACAGGCAGAGGACCGGCTGCACCGCCCAGCTCTGCACCACCCTGTGGCCCCCCACTGCCTCTGCTGGTCCAGACCAGGAATCTGGCAGCAGGTGGCAACATATCAGGGGGGCTCCTCCAGCAGTGCGCTGTTCCCTCCACAGACACATTTAACCAGCAGGAATGCAAACAGGCCCATCAGGCCAGGGCTTGCTCCTCGTGCTGACCCACACTCGCTCACACACACACACCCTCCCGCAGCAGCTGGGCTCTTACACACACACACAAGCATGCACACACATACCAACATATATACAGACACACATGCACACTGCCACCCACCAGCGAAGCAATGGCATTTAGGGGGTGGGATGGGTTGGGAGGTAGGAAGAGTAGGGTGGAGGACATGCTCATGATGGCTCAGCATTTCCCAGCGATTGTCATGGCCTAAACTTAACTCCAGCAACACTGTAGGCTAGGGGTGGGCAATATAGACGATATATACCGTATGCAATATGCATTTAGTCAATGATAGAGATTTTGGGTCATATCGGCATACCGTGATAGGCTCATTGCGTCTCCACAACCATGTGAAAAAATGTTGACCTGTAGCTTCACCTTATTGATAGCACCTTTTCATTCTTACAACGGAACTGTGTAAGAGCCTAATAAATTGAACAGCTACTGCCTGACACAAATGCAGCTTACCAGTTTACTTCTGTGTGAATTTGAGAGTCCAATATAAACACCTCAGAACGATGACTAAACAACTGTTGTACATATTGACTTTATGCTATGGTAACCATTAAGAAACTGTAATGCTGTAAGTTACATACCAAAGTATACCGTGATATATATCATCTACCGTCTATGGTTCAAAATATATCGCAATATAAATTTTAGACTATATCGCCCACCCCTACTGTAGGCCCTGACTGATGAGAATAGCCCACGGGTCATCTGGAACATTAAACCGGCACTAAGCAACATTCTGTTTTTCTCTCTCACGAGCTCCCTCTAAAGCCCGCTGTATTGCATTGTATTGCACTGCATTCTATTGGAGGCGGTCCGCGCTGCTGAACATTGCAAGTGCTGTATCTACCGCTATTGGCCACGGTGGCGCATTCTACACCGTTCGTTCGCCGTGTAATGACTAATTTTAGCATCCTAAACAGTATGAAACGGATTAATTAAATGAAAAATGTTGCATAGTGGGCCTTTAACTGTGAACTTGCAAGTGTGTGGACTGTGTGTGTGTGTGTGTGTGTGTGTGTCTGCTTATGTGGACACACATTGCTCCCTGATATAATTGAATTGTACAGTACTGCACAAACGTCCTGTTTTTAAATCCTGTCATCCCGGTTTGGTTGTGCACATTTTTCTGACAACCACAGAATAGCAAGACCTGTTATGTGGCCTACAGTAATATACAAGATTGTCAATGTCCTCCTCACATTGCCTGGACAAAGCCTTTTAACTGGCTTTCCAATGCTACACATCTGACAGGAATCAATTTGCATTCAATTAGATTACCCATATACCTCTGCATTAAGGGCAAATGAAATCACATCATATCTATAACATCCATGGTTTTTATGGGCCATTTAAGCAGTAAGAAACCTTGAGATTATTAAATTATACTTCAGCCATCACAGCGTTTTTGGCTGTATTGACTGTGTGTGTGTGTGTGTGTGCGCGTGTGTGTATTTTGGGAGGCTGTTGTAAATACAGTTTGTGGTGAATGTGGAATGTCGTGTAGGCTGATCCTAGTTTGCTGTGCTTCAGACAGCTTCCTCCCACTCCCACCGACAGGTTCACGTCGGAGGAAAAGGAATAATGGCCAAAGATGCAATGACTCGGAACCAAGCTTTTTAGTGGTCATGACCTGAGACCAATAAAGCACCTTTTTTGACAGAGGCATTAAAAAAAAACCTGTTAAGCCTCGGAGGCCAGTGGCGGTGCTGGTGTCAGTTTGGGCTGTGCAAGTTTGGATTGAGTTACCTTTGTTTAAAAATAAAGAACACAGTTCTTGCAAAGCTTTCAAAGGTGGGGTGGTCAATCCCCGTTTGTATTCACCCCCCTGACCTGACCTCCCAGGGAACTGACATTAACCCCTGCCGTAAGTGGGGAGATGACACCCGCCGACAGGGAAGGCCCCCTTTGATCGCATCACCGCACCCCATTAAAGAAGCCTATCTGGTAGCTTTTTTCTTTTTTTTTCCCCTAACTGCCATGCCTCTTTCTCTCCGCGTTCTCACATCTGCTGCTTCAGATGCCAGCGTGCCTATCTCACACCCTCGCCACTGGATCACCCCCCTCCTGCACCTTGTCTGGACTTTAATGAAGGGCCGCCAAAAAGCACCAGCCACCTGGATGTCCTTATTTTTCTTTTTTTCCCCCCTGTCTCTCAGCCTTGGCTAGCCTCAAAGCAACAGTGCCTCCTCTGGGCTAATTTATTGGCTGTTAGGGATATTATGGCAGCCTGGGTCAGTCTGACCTTTACCCGTGGCCCTAAAGCACTGAAACAGTCCAGCAGGCTTTACAGCACACACACAGTTTGAGCCATGATAATGAGGCTTTAAAAAAAAGACTCTAAGCCGCCATCCTCTCACCGATCTGAGCTCACACTTTGATCACCACCATAAAATAGATTAAATAAGGGCTGTATTTTCTGGAGTTTCTTTTAGTAGGATGCGGCAGACAAAATATTTACTTTTACGAGGCTATAGATGGGGCTGCACTCTTCTTTTTTCATTCTTCTCCTTGAGTAGCACTTTAATTAATAGCCGCGGGCGTACACCTTGTTTTGATTTGAGCGCCGAGGTGATGCTATGCACTCGTCTTTGTATTGTGCACCGGAGAGAATGGCCGCTAATTGCGGTGCCGTGGCCGCGCTCTATCCATGGCATTGGTGCCATCTTTGGAGCTCACCAGGACCAGAGACAGAATTGGGGTGAACAGATGCTCTCCTCTCTCAAGTGCTATTGTCCTGCCCAGCTGAGGAGAGATGGCCTTGCAAGGGCTTGCTTGGGTAAGCAGGATGCATGTCTTTGTCTTTGTCTGTGTGTGTGTGTGTGCTGAAGAGGGGATTTCTCTGCTGTGGGGCACCTGGCCCCGGCGCAGATGTGCAGTGACATGGCAGCGGCCCTTTGAGGAATGACATCATCCGAAGAGGAGCGCATCACTCAGAGCACTTGGCCCTCAGGGGGGATGTGGGATATTCAGGGAAAGTGGAGGAGGAGGAGTGAGTGTGTAGAAGGTAATGGTGAGGGAGAGCAGAGGAAGAACAGGAGGTGGTGTGTGCATGTGTGTGTGTGCGTGTGTGTGTGTGTTTTATTTATAGAGGCAGCAGTCCCTGCCTTAGCCGTGGCACCACATGTTTACAGCGCAGCCAAGTTTGTTTTTCTTCCTCCCTGGGTAGGTCCCAGCGTGATGTCGGGCCTTCTGGAACAATCCCTGCAACCTCATTTGCTTCTCCTGATGCCCTTCCTCAATGCCTTTTCCAAAACAGGCCGTCCGCCGCAGATAAATGACTCACCGCCCCCAGCGGGACGGGACACAGCTGACCACACACCTGTAGGCCTCGTGTCCCCAAAGCCCCGAACGCTGCACACCTCCATCTGCTAATGACGACAGTCTTCAGAATGGCCCAGGGCCTCTCCGGAGTCCTTTTGAGCACAACAAGAGGTCGCTATGCTCAGCACCTGACTTAGAGAATAATAAGGCTAAGCTGTAAAAGCTCCATTTTGACGTTATTCCCCACTGCCACAAGTAGCAACCTTGACTTTGAACATCACAAACTGTCCTCCCACCCCACCCCACCCCAAAAAAATCTGTCCTTGTGAACCTTCACAAAACAATAGGGCTCATTTTTGAAAAAGATCAATATCCCACATGGGAGTAATAACGCACCTAAATAAAGTTCATGTCCATTTCTTCAGCAGGCTGAACTGAACACAGTGTACTGTTTATAATTAGTGGTGTGGGTGTGTGTGTGTACATGTGTGTGGAGTCCCAGTGTGTGTGTGGCTCCTGTGTGTGTGTGGCTCATGTGTGTGTGTGTGTGTGTAAAGGGTTAGCAGTTTAGGGTGGCGTAGGGCTAGAGCTTTCCTCCACAGCTCTAGTCTCTGCTCTGGTCCACAGACCAGTGTGGTGAGACAGAGGGGTTTGGAAAACTTTCCTGGATGTTTGGTTGCACAGCAAATCAGCTGTGAGATTGTGTGTGTGTGTGTGTGTGAATGTGTTTGTGTATTGTGAATGGAGTGTATCTGAGCTTCTCAGGCCTAGTCGGGTTGTGGGGGTGTTCACTGTGCTGCCTGGCAGGTGGCCATGTAGGGCTCCCCTCAGCCCGGACTCCTGTGTTTGGCCACGGCCCGTGCAGGTTCCGTCACCACCTGATCTGGCTGTTTGAAATGGTGTGTGCTTTCACAGATGATCGCTTGTCAGGTCGCACATGAATGGACCGTGGTGGAGCCAGGCTCAGTGTGTGTGTGTGTGTGTGCATATGCATCTTTGTGTAGATTAAGCATCATCTGTTTTATGAGAATCATGCAGAAGTCCGTCTGTGTGTTTGTGCATTTCTGCGTGTGTCAGTGATTGTTTTTTGTTTTTTGTTAGTTTCTTTTTTAACTTGCGTAGTGCAATAACTGATTACCTGTTACTCTCTGCAGGGACCAGGGTCAAACCTGGACAGTAGCACCTCACACTTACTCACTCACACTCACAGTTATTCACGTGAACAAACAGAGAGAGCAGTGCTCACTGGTAACTATCATAATGGGCTATGCTTCCCTGTGGCTTTCTATTACTGTTTGATGAGCAGAGGCTCCTAATGTATCAGAGCAGGCGTGTAATGGAGCCGACCCGACAGACACTACTTTAAATAAGAGGACCTCTGCAGACTACCAAACAGGAGAAAAATAGTTAAGTGTTTGAATGTGGAGCCACACGGGCTCAAAGTGTGAATGAACTTTCTGTCACATTTTTGGAGTTGTTTGTTTTGAATAAAATATGAAAATGATGGAAGTGTTTGGTCAGGGGAGGATGTTCATTTATTTAAACGGATCCAAACGGCTTGCTGTGTGCTGTGAAAACCAAAGTTTGTGTAGGACTGAATCAAGGAAGGCCATACTGTATCTCTGTGTGTGTGTGTGTGTGTGTGTGTGTGTGTGTGTCTGACAGGATGTGTTTACTGGGACTGGCAGTGTCCGTGGCGCAGTGTTTGCAGTGCTGATGATCCATTTTTGAGTGGGAGGCATAGTGTAATGGCCGAGCTGGCCGTCTGTCTCTCATCTGTGCAGCGTCCCTCAGGAGACATGCCGCGCCGATGGAGAAGTTATGGGCCCCGGCGTCAGGGAACCATTATCTGCCCCCTGAAAGTCAATGTAGCAGGGCTGCTGAATATATCTGCACACTACCTCGTACAATTACACATCATTTCCTGCATGGCCACCATTTTATTTCCTTGATGGAGCAAATTTCCGGAGTAGGTTTTCGCATTCATCAGAAAGAGGGGGAAAAAAGAGAGAGAGGGATGCAGAAAGAGAGAAAAGAGAGCGAGAGTGAGAGGGAGGGAGAGAGAGAGAGAAAAGAATTGTTCCCTGTCTGCTGTGCTGGGATCCTGCTCAGCGTGGCGCACATATGGATTTCATGAAGAAGTGGTAAAAGTCACTGCTAATGTAACAGCTTCATTTTGAAGCTCGACACTGTTACCCATAAACGTGGCAGGGGAGTGAAAGTAACAAAGCCTGATTTATACAAACGGGGGACACCTTGATTGAGACCCTGCTAACAGGCCGACAGGCCATTGCGAGCGGCGGCGTGGCGGTGAGGGGCCTTTCCTTTCCTCTCCTCGGGCCCGCTGAGCTGTGCGTGACTGAAAGGACACAAGTTTATGTGCCCGCTTGATGATGGCTACAAATTATCACATGGGGTGGATGAAAATTCCCTGCGGTTTTTGTTTGAACTCTCTTGAGGAGAGGGTGAGAGTGTGTTTCTTTCATTAATACCCAAGAGCAAGCCATCTGAAAGAAACAAATCTAATTGGAGGTAAAAGCGAAATCACATGTACTAAATCACCAAATTAACATGATGCCTGGCATTAAACCAGTAACCCAGAGGAGGGCCCTACACAAACCTCTCTCTCTCTATATATATATACATTTATATATATACCAGTGGGGTTATGTGTATGAAACTGTACAAGAATGTTTGTGAAAGAATGCCATTTCTTTCAGTGAAGACAAGCACTGAGTCCATGGGGTGTCTTGGGTCAGCAGTGACTTCTGAATTCCCCCTCGTCAGTGACCTGGTGTGCCAGCTCACTCAAAGGATGTTCACTTTATTAAAGTCATATGCTCCACTCCGCTCCGTTCACACGGGTGCAGGAGAACGCTGCTAGGATCAATGAAGGTCCAACAGTCAGGCCTGATGAAATCACCCCAAACAACTCAATATTATTGAGTTTGATTTGACTGCGGCTGCCTGTTACAGCCAGGCTCTGCGCTGTGCTGTGTGGTGCGGTGTGGTGTGGTGATGGCTACGGTGTTATGCGGGCCCTCTTGACAGACAGCCGGGGTCCCTGGGCCCGGCTGCTTGCTGGATGACAGCCTGATTAGATCTGTTTGCAGGGCTGAGGGAGTGTAAACAAGACCACATGGCACCACATGGAGCTCCTGTCAGCATCCCCGACTCAGAAACGGGGGCGAGGCCTGTGACAGGCCCAAGCTTGCAGGGATTTAAAGCCCTTCGCAAGTCTATTATTTATAAGGATATAAACAGCCTGGTTTGGGATATATTTCAGCCATCTAAAGGTTGAAGAAAAATATATACTTGATTCTTGATAAACATACAGTACATTTTATGCATAAATATGCAGAGTATGGGCGCAGCTGTGCCCATGACAGGGGGCTAAAATAGATCCTAAGTCTTTGAAAAAAACTTAATCCAAAAATAATAAATGAAATATCACATAACAATACTTTCCTCATTAAATATGGTGAACATGACAGGCAATGATGAAATGGCCATTAAAGAGTAATAACCTTTTCCTGTTCTCAAGATGCATCAGATATTACTATTACAAAAACCACCATTAAGGCCAGGAGTGGAAAATTAAAATCAATTATTAATAGCCTGTGTAGTGTGGAGAGGAACTTTGGCCAGGACCGAGAGCTTACAAAGTGTCTCGTGAAAAACACAGAGGTTTCCACAGAGTACAAAAAAGGGATCATGTGATGAAACCATTTAATGGATTCCCTGTCTTCTGGAAAGCAGAGCCTTTCTCAGAACTGTGGAAAACAGATTTGCTCTGTCCAGAGAATTGTCTTAGATTGCAGAATCGCTGTGATAATCTGTGCATGAAAGCTCCTGTGATGGTGGTGGCAGCTTTTATGCTCTTTTTGCTCACTGCATTAAACACAATAAATACCAATCCAAACAAACAAAAAAAAGTGAATAAAAGCAATAATTGAGTACATCTGATGCAAACAATAAGAATAAAAAAAACAGTATTCAGTACGGGTCTTGTGTTAAAATATATATAATTGTGCATAAATGTACAATGCAAAAATGTTAACACCTTAAAACTATTCACTGTTTTAAGTCACTTCTGCACACGGCAAGCAAACAAACAGAAAAAATATTATTTTATCTGTTTTTACCCAAAATATCCTTACAGACCATCTCTGCTAGCCAAACGGGCTTGTTTCCTATTTACAGCATTGGTCCAAATCAGTCCCTGCAACAGGTTCCTCACCACGGAGGGTGAAAAAACAAGAATGCACTCCCAATTTAGGTCCTATTAGCCCACTTAATAGGCCCCTGCTCAACAAATATTAGCTGTATAAAAGGCACAAGTGAATTCGGGGAAAGGGCCAATAAAAGGCATTATCCCAGGCCTTGGTCGGCTGTTGTGTCACACCAGGATCAGGGTCATAAAGCCAGTGGCGAGTGCGACTTTGAGACTTTGAAGTGTAAACGCAACAAAAGGGTGGAGGCGTGGGGGCCGTACAGTACGACCTTGGATCAGGACCTGTCACGCTGGGCCCCACCTGGAAGCAGTTCCCCCTCACGGCCATACAGATTTATTGGAGTCCTTCCCGTGTGTGTGAGTGTGTGTGTGTGTGTGTGTGTGAGAGTGTGTCTTCTCTTTGTGCAGTGCTTTCCTCATTTACCTGCTCAGGGGCACATGTGAGCAAGGTTTCCATCTTGCTATCATTACTGAGAGAAACCAGGGCACTCTGTATTTATTCCTGCTTTTGGAGAGACACACTCCCTCCCACTGATCTCCCTACACAAGCTTTAACCAGACACAGAAGGCGCTTGCTGCCCAGGTGTGTGTGTGTGTGTGTGTGTGTGTGTATGTGTGTTGCATGGAAATGAATGTGCACATGATGTCCCTTTGATGAGGAGGTGGCACACTTCTCCCTTGGGCTGTACCTTGTCTTGTCTTGTGCCTCTGCTGAGGAGAGCTGAGGGCAGGGTCAAAATATTTGCAAAATTAGATTTGGTCCTCACAGAATACAGGTGAATGTGGCCTTTGTCCACAGCTATTTATTTTCTGCTGTGTGTGTGTGTGTGTGTGTGTGTGTGAGGAGAGCTTGTGGTTCAGTGTAGTTATTTCCCCCTTCGGCATCCTAGGCTGTTGTGCACTATAACAGATTCAAGCATTGCCGTTCACCCGAGCTAACCTTGTGCTTCTGTTTAGATTCGATGTCACTGGCCCACAGTGCTTCTTTGTTCAATTACGCTGCAAGCCAGTAGGGTGGTGCGAGGAGAGAGAACAGCACAATGATAGAACAGGCTACAGTAACACTGACCTCCAGGACCCGACTCTTCAACAGCCCTTGATGGAGAAAATAATGAAAGTGACGTGTTCATGCATTCCTGTTTGCTTTTTAAACTGGTATATTGGAGACCTCTCTGCCCCCCATGGTTATATATGTTCAGGAAAGAATGTGTTTGAGGGTATGTGGCAAATAATTTAAAATCAAAGAGTACATGAGCACACACACACACACACACACACACACACACACACACACACACTCACACACACACTCCACTGCCAGGCATTGATAAGTGAAGTCTCATAGCAGCCAGGGCGATCAACCTGTGATTGGCTGAGACACTGTGCAATCATAACTAACTACTGGTCAAAGCTGTGCCCATGGCTTTGCCAGATGAGTCCCACAAAGCTAACGTTGACTACCAGCTACATGTGAAAATTGTTTAAAAAAAAAAAAAAAAAAAAAACTCTTCCCACAATGGGAGTGCATTATTAGGAGGTAGGGGGTAGCTGGAAATCCATTGTGCCCCTGCGGTTGAAAACAATGTTGCCTGTTCCCCGCGTCCCAATTGGCGAGCCTCGCCCACTCATGCTGGGTGCCCAGAATGGACAGCTCTGCCCCTATCTCACTGGGCCACAGGCAGACCAGTCAGATGTCAGTGAACTGAAGCCTCACTCACCAGGAGCCCTTTCTCTCCTTGGCTATTGTGCAGTGGGGCAAAAACCCATTCAAATGCCTGATGGAGGGCGAAAAGGAAAACATCCCCATCCTAGCATGAAGCTGAAGGGGTGGGGGTGGCGGTGGGGAGGGGTGAAGGGGGATGGGGTGGTGATGAGCAAGCTCATTGTCTAAAACGTCTGATTGTAATGCACCTTTTTGAAGAGAAGGCCGCCCTGTTATGGGTTTAAGTTTGGGGTCTTTTTCACATTTAACAGCTCTGTCTTTTGTCAACGTGGATGGACAGGCATCAGTGAGTGAGTGAGTGATGTCACGGAAGCCCCTAAAGCCAGCCTTATTCTAATCCCACATCTGTGATGAGTAAAAGGGCCCTTGAGACAGGATGATGTAGCTCCTGACAGCACAGCCCAGACCCGGGCTGATTAAATGGCGAGGTAATGTTAAATTAGCTAAAGAAATAAGTAAGTGAGAACCCCCCGCATATAATCAGTGTCCGTGCCAAAGCAATTTCACTATCGTTTTTTTTGTCGCCGTCATTGTCCTGTAATCATAACTCATTTGAGCCATCAATGACTTCAGCCTGTTCACTCTGCCCACTCTATGATGATCTGGAAAAAAAGAATATTAAATCAGGGATCTGAGAATAAAATCAAACCTGCTGCCTGTTGTCCTCCAGAGCAAAATGCAAAGCACTATGTTGAAAAGGTTAAGTGTGGATATTAACATAAACACTCTAAGTGACTGTGATCCCTTGACTATGCTGTTCTTCAACATTTTTTTTTCTGCTTTTCAACATGAACTTCAGTTGAATTTATAAGGCTTTGAATTAAGCCACTAATACTTTATGATGCATGAAACGGCCACTAATGAGCTTCAACAAATCAGGTCTATTTGTGGACTGGCCTTAGTCATCTTCAAAGCAGAGAGGTTTGACCAGCGGTAAACATTTTCCCATTATAACATAGTATCCCATGTACTTTTTGGCACAAATATGTGCAAACGTGTACACTTTAGTATTTTGCAGTTTCAGATACAGGCAACTTTCCATGAACAAATTTGAAAAAGATTTCAGTGCACTCTAAAAACTTGCAAGTGCAAGGGGAGATTCAGAATGTGAGTTTATTGCAATTTTGTGTGTAGCCTTGAGATGTGTTCTGTTTGGAGATGTCTATCTCAGTCACTATTAGGCTCAGTCATTGTTAACAGCATGGGGTTCCATCAATAAAAGCCCAGAGAGAGAGAGGGAGAGAGCCCTTCCCAAAGGATGAGAGGGCACATAAAAGCCAGTGTCAGAGGACTAATGGTCTGTAAACGGCACTTTAGTGATTACCTGATAGTGCATTAAGCTCACGCATTAGAACTGAAGTGTTTCCATGTTCTCAGCAGAAAGTGTGAACTGACTATGACACACTGAGAATCTGGGATATTTCAACACAGACAAACATGTGTAAAACACAAAATAATGTCTGGAAATATAGTTTCCTTCATGACAGATTTAAACAGCATCGACAAAACAAGGGTGTTTAAAGACTGGGAGTTATCAGAGTTATCAATTCTCAGAAGATGGTAAAACCAATAGCATGGCATTTAACTGGCTTTTAAGCCCATACTTTTGTTTTATCATAGAGTGAGCCATCACTGTGGCAACATCTTCACCAAGGATTTAATTCACTAATGCCTTCTGAATGTCAGGGCTTCACTTCGTTTGCGTGAAGCTTTTTCTATTCACAGACAAGGCACTCCCTCATTGACTATCTGCTTTTACCTGGTGTTGTCACTGCAATGGAAATAGATATAATTCATAACTCTAAGTGGGCACAAATTATCTCTAGAATTTCCCAGCAAAGCATCCAATATTCTCAGAGGACCCATTCCCTCTATGCACATACATCATCACAAGAGTGCAATTAGAGGATGAAGTGGCGCTTCTAACAATTGCAATTTATCCTTGAAGTTGTAAACCACCCCGACTTTGTCAGTTTAACACACATCGCACAAAAAGCAGAGAAACAAAAAAGTTAAGAAATTTATGACAGCTATTTTGAGTCAGACTCTGGTGCAGATTTGCTGAATGCAAACAAGAGAACCACTGTTCCAGTTTCAGTAAGGTTCTGAAAGCTCCAAGTATAATTGAATTCAGTCGATGTGCAGTAATATGGTTTCAGACATCAGCGTTTCCTGATTTAGTACAGGCTGGCACAGGGGTCAGTGTTTGATAGCATTAGCAGTGTGCTTTATATTCTCAGTTAAGCACAAGTTCACACGATCTTTTGCTATTTATATTTTAAATGGAACACCATTAAGCAGGCTACCTTACAGGTTTAGTTAGTTTAAAAGCACATACTGGCGTTTCTTTGGTACTGGCGCATCGCCTTTGGTTCATTGTAGTGTATTTGAGAAATAATTTATGGATGATTCCTGGCTCTGACGCGCGCAGGCAACTACTTAGACAGCCCTGCGTGACGTCAGAAAGTCTATATATTGACTGCGCTTACGCTTCAGTTCCTCTTTGCCAAGCTCGCCAGCGTCGGCGATTGAGGCCCGAAGCGTACGTTTCGGCTTCTCACTCAGAGAACCGAGGATACGTTAGTATCCGTAACGTTCTCTTTCGTTTCGAAGCCGAAACGTACGAGTGGATCACTACAACCAAGCCTCAAGAGCCCTACACCGAGGAGCCCGAGGTGGGAAGATCCATGGGACCGCTGCCGGGCCCAGAGAGAACACTCTCTGCTACACCCGGCCTGGTGACGTCCAATGCGTAAAAACGCGCGAAGGTGTTGCTTGAGGCCCACGAAGCGCTCAGACAGATATCCTTCATAGGGACGCCTTTCCAGAAGGCCCAAGAAGCCGCCACTCCACGGGTGGAATGAGCAGGCGGAGGAACACCCGCCGCCTCATATGCCAGGCGTATGGCTTCAGTAAGCCAATGCGACATGCGTTGGGTAGATAAGGCCTGACCCTTGGCACGCTCGCCATGGCAGACGAACAACTGGTTCGTCTTCCTGATGCTCTGCCGGGCACAGAGTGACGGGCACAGAACTGCCCGTCTCAGGAAGGGCTGAGAGCTCAATGACCCTCGAACGAGGGTCAGTAGACAGCACTTTCGGGCGAGAAAAGGGATTTGGTCGCAGCATTACCCGCGCGTCACCTTGTGCGAACTCAAGACAGTCAGGACTGACTGACAAGGCAGTCAGATCGCTAACGCGCTTCACCGAGACCAGAGCGAGCAGAAGCGCAGTCTTAAGGGAAAGCATCTTTAGACTGGCACTCGACAGAGGGTCAAAGGGCGTAAGGGCCAGTCCGCGTAGGACAGTGGCCAGGTCCCAAGTAGGGACAGAAGGAGTGGAAGAGGGGCAAAGCCGCCTGACGCCCTTCATGAAGCGCGACGCAAGGGGGTGAGCGCCTGGGGAAACGCCAGCATAGCCAATATGGCATGCTGAGATAGCTGCGAGGTACACCTTCAAAGTAGAGGGTGTACGACCCTGATCAAACAGGTGTTGCAAAAAAGCAAGCACCTCGCCAATAGGGCAGACTAGAGGATCACAGCCTCTGTCTCTGCACCATGTGCTGAATACACGCCACTTCAGTGTATACAACGACCTAGTGGATGTAGCTCTAGCAGCCTGAACAGTCTCTATAACTGCGCCCGACAGGCCGCTCTCTAGGAGACGCGCCCGTTCAGGGGCCAAGCCGTCAGTCTCCATGCTTCCGGCTTGGGGTGCCACAGCGACCCGTGAGCCTGCAATAGGAGGTCCCTCCTCAGAGGGAGGGTCCACGGATGGCCGTCCAACAGTGAGACCAGATCTGAGAACCAGCTTTGAGATGGCCAATTGGGGGCGATCAGAATCACCCTGTGAGCCCCCGCTCTGATCCTGGCTAATACCTGACGCATCAGAGGAAGGGGGGGAAAAGCGTAGAGCAGACCGCGCGTCCAAGGATGCGCCAGCGCGTCTGACCCTAGCGGCGCATCTCGTTCCAGCGAAAACCACGCTGGGCAGTGAGCGTTCTCTCTCGAGGCGAAAAGATCGACTCGTGCCCGCCCGAAGCGGGACCAGAGGCTGAGCACCACGGCTGGGCAGAGGCGGCAGTCGGTTGCACGCGGAAAACCCCTGGATAGGAGGTCCGCGCCTGTGTTGCGAACACCTGGCAAGTGCGCCGCCCTGATCGACAGGAAGTGGCGGGAGGCCCAGGTGAGCAGCTTGTACGCCAGGCGAAACAGGTCCGGAGAGCGCGTGCCGCCCTGGCGATTGATATACGCCACAACAGTGGTGTTGTCTGTACGCACAAGAACGTATTCTCCTCCGAGAAGAGGGAGAAACTCCTTCAGAGCGCAGAAGACAGCAAGGAGCTCTAACACATTGATGTGTAATCTCCTGGAGGCTGTGCCCCACGTCCCCCTGGTGGGGCGACCGCAGCAAACGGCGCCCCAGCCGCTCTTGGACGCATCGGTGGTCACCGTCATGCGTCTGGCTATAGCGCCCAGAGCGCCGCCTTTGGTGAAGGACGACGGCCTGCGCCAATGCGCGAGGGCTAGCCACATGTGTCTGGACACTAAGATCAGACGGGCGGGGTTCGACCTGGAGGATACACCTAGTTCCGCTAAGGTAAGCTGCAGCAGGCGTAAGTGCAAGAGGCCGAGTGGGACAGCGCCGCTTGCGGCGCATAGGAGGCCCGTCAGTCTGAGACACAGCCTGGCCGAAACGCAGGCACCTAGTCTGAAGTGGCGTAGACACGCCCTGACGTCCTGAAGTCTCTTTGGAGTGAGCGTCGCTGTCATTGAGCGTGAGTTCAGCCTCACGCCCAAGAACTCGACCTCCTGAGAGGGAGAGAGCATGCACTTGCTTAGGTTCACTAAGAAACCCAGACTGTGCAGGTGACGCAAAACAGCGTGAGCCTGTGACGTTAGGAGCTGTCTGGAACCCGCCAGCAGCATCCAGTCGTCCAAGTAATTGAGGAGTCTGATCCTCTGAGCGCGTAGAGGAGCGATCGCCGCCTCCATGCACTTGGTGAAGCACCGAGGTGCTAGAGACAGACCAAAGGGAAGGGCTGCGTACTCGTAAGCTCTGCCCTCGAAGGCGAAGCGTAGAAAACGCCTGTGCCTGGGGACTATACCTATGTGAAAATAGGCGTCCTGAAGGTCTATGGTGACCATGTAATCCCCCTGGCGGACTGACTCCGCCACCATGCGCCCCGTGAGCATGCGAAAGGTGAGAGGTTTGAGCGAAGCATTGAGCGCTCTGAGGTCTAGAATAGGGCGAAAAGCGCCCGACTTCTTGGGCACAAGGAAGTACTTACTGTAACGACCTGCGCACGCGAGCGTCGGATCTACGCGCTGAATGGCGCCCTTTCTCAAGAGATCGCAAAGCTGTTGTCTGAGAGCAGGGGCCCTGGAGGAGGGCACCACTGACTCCATGACACCTATGAAGGGCGGGGGTGGCCACCTGAACTGCAGTTGATAGCCCTTCAACACTGTTGAAAGAACCCAACGTGACGTTGTGCACATCGCCCAATTCTGCCGGAGCAGAGCGGCGGGATGAGGAGGCAGCAAGGACAAACGAAGTGCAATGCTGCCTCCGAGTGGCACTGAGGGGGCCGAGGTCAAAGACTGAGGCTGTCCGCGAAGCTGAAGAGCGTCCGACTGACAGGTTAGAGACCCGACATAGTGTGGGGGCTGAGGGCAGGTTAGCCGTGTGTGAGGCCGCTGGGCGCTCACGCGTGGCTGATGAGCC
Organism: Limnothrissa miodon; assembly: GCA_017657215.1. Taxonomy (NCBI): domain Eukaryota; kingdom Metazoa; phylum Chordata; class Actinopteri; order Clupeiformes; family Clupeidae; genus Limnothrissa; species Limnothrissa miodon. The sequence continues at coordinate 177,995 of JAGFZM010000190.1, read as the reverse complement.
ATGCGCATCACTCGCGATGCCCCGTGGGGCGGCCGACCCGGCGTGCACGTCAGCGAAATCCGATGTCGGTGAGCTGTGCACTTCACCTGCGACGCCCCGTAGGGCGGCCGACCTGGAGCGCGTGTCAGCGACGTTGGTGGTCGGCGAGCCGCGCACTGCACCTGCGACGCCCCTAGCTAGCTGGACGGTTGGCGGGAGCCAAGCAGGTTGCGACCCAGTAGCTGGCTGTGGCGCGGCTTTGGGCGCGTCCGCCTTCTTTTTCTGTTGCGTCCGTTGAGGCGCACGAGCACGCGTCTGAGGAGCAGCGGGAGCGGCTGACTGAGGCGGCGCACGCTTAGGAAACACGGGTTGCAGGGCCTGAGCCGCCGACTTCGTCTTCTCTAAGCGATCGCGCTGTAGTTCCAGCGGCTGGCCAAACAGAGCATCAACGGAGATGGGAGCGTTCAAGAGATGCCTCTTCTCCTTCTCTGGCATGGACGAAAGGTTCAGCTAGAGGTGCCTGTCCAGGACGATCAAAGAGCCAAGGGAGCGCCCGTCGGCTTTAATGGCCGCCCTGATGGCCAGCGAGGTGAGAGCGGTAACTCTGCGCAGCTGATGGAGGGTTAAGTCCGACGGCTGCGCTGTCTGATCTGCCACCAGCTCCTCAGACAGAGAGGAGAGGAGAAAGGCGGTATTCATCGCCCTTATCGCCTGGCCTGTACAGATAAAGGCCTTAGAAGCGAGCTTCTCCGTGCGCTGACACGGCTTGGAGGGAAGCTCGGGAGGCGATGTCCAGGTGGTGGCAGAGGCTGGTGCTAAAAAACCAGCGACCGCATCTTCGATGCGAGGAAGCTGCATGAGGCCGGTGCCGCCCGCTCCGTCCATTGCGTAAAATAACCGCGTGCCCCTGGATAGGGGCAATGGCGGTGTAGGGAGCCTCCCAAGAGCCCTGTGCATCAGCCACAACCGTGGGGTGAGCAGGGAGAGGGAGAGCGTCCGGAGAGGGAGAGCGTCCGGAGAGGGGAGCGCACCGGAGAAGGGGTCGAAACGCCCTCCCGGACAGCGCTGAGGCGGAGGCAGGCCTAGCCTGCTAGCCGCCTGCGTAGCCAACGAAGCTAGCTCAGAAGCTAACTGGGCGGCGTGGGTCTTCAACACAGGTGGCAAATCTTCCACGGTGGCGCAGCCTTTAGCGGAGAGGAAGGAAGCAAGCTCCTCCTCATCCACAGCTTCGATAACTGTCGCCATCGTCATCGTCGCCCTGAGGCGGGCAAAGGCAGCGTCGATGGAGCTAGCCTGGTGGGCCGCGGTTAGCTGGCTAGCTGGTAGCAAGCTAGCCACTGAGAAGCTAACCGACGGCCGAGTAGCCACTGAAGACCGGTCGATTAGCCCATCCGGGTGCGAGGACGCCGGGGGAAAATCGATAGACTGGTGGGTGGAGAGAGCACTAGCACCAACGGGGGTAGGGGCCGCCCCTGGAACACCAGTGCAACCCACAAAAAATGCCGCTCTGTTGGCGATAGCCGTAGGGGAGAGGCGTTCGCAAGCCGAGCAAAGATCTGGCCGCGAAAAAGCGAGCATAGCATGCTCGCTCCCCATACAGATGAAGCAGATAGCATGGCGGTCGGAAATCGCCATGGGACGATCACAGTCGGTACAACGACGAGTAGCCATCTTGCGTCTCGGCGTACCAGAAGTCAGGGACCGGCGTGAGCACTTGGAGCAAGACGGAAATCCCTCGGAGAGCTTTGAAAAAAGCTTTTGTGGTGGGCTTTCAAAAAAGCCGTTGGTTTTAGAAATATTTACGAAAGCAAACGAAAAGGCGACTCAGAAACACACGCAGTAGGCGAGGTGAAAGAGGCAAAGAGGACCTGAAGCGTAAGCGCAGTCAATATATAGACTTTCTGACGTCACGCAGGGCTGTCTAAGTAGTTGCCTGCGCGCGTCAGAGCGCTTACTGCCCTTTTTTCAAAGGGTTGGTTAAAAATGACTTCAGAAAAGTAGGAGATGATAGGCATCATCCACTCGTACGTTTCGGCTTCGAAACGAAAGAGAACTGGTATTATTTGCTGGGAGCTTTATATTTATTTCATAACAGACATGGACATTTACTGACAGATGTGAGTGAAGAAACCACCACAAATGACTTCAGCAGAATATTAATAGGCTTTTGCCCATACATGCAATTATTAATGGTATCAATTATGCATCTATAGCGGTTTATCTCTTGTTGGTTTGAAAAACAGGCCTAATAGGAATTAGCATCATAAATAAGGGATCATTTTGTGTGACTGGGGGATTGATGGCGAGGAAATCTAGGTCAATAAATTAAATATGAAAAAGTGGTGGTAGACTGTCTCCAAACAGAGGTCCTTCAGTGTATGTTTGATTAATATAATTTCTGACCAATTAGAAACAGGGTGTTTTTTTCTATATATATTGTGGTAACATGACTTACAGTGTGATCAGAGACCATGAGACAGCTCTGAATCAAGTTGTGCTTGTATACTTAGCATCCTACTGCTAATGTAAAGTCAATATCCAATCTTTGCTTTTTTCGTCTCCATTCATTTAAGCACAGTGATGCATAAACAAATACACACACACACACACACACAACAGGAGATCTTACTCTCTTCAAATGCCAACTAGGACTGCATCTTTAAAACACAGAGGGAAGACGGCTCCTCTATAAAACGACAGACAATGAAAGCAGAAAATGAAAACAGTTTTTTATATAATTTTGCCACTTTTTTTACTTTTATCTTTTTAGCCAACTGTAACATTGACAGAGCACCAGCCACATGTTGACTGGGGCTTCAGTTTACTCGGACCATATTTCCTTGGAGTCTGGCGAACATCTGCAAAAGCATCAATTTAAAACAAGGAAAAGAAGACTGAAAAATTAGGACTAAAATCAGATAATGTATCAATAGAAACGAGAGACAGACACTCACACACACATACGAATATGTATACATTTACGCAAACCTCAACGGTATTCTGGTGGGAAAAAAACAGTCTATGAGGGCAGATTGCATATGTAACTGTTTATGTTTGATTTGACTTGGAGATTGGCCCAAGCCGTCTAAAGTGAGCATTTCTTTTCTCTCTCTCTCTCTCTCTCTTTCTTCTTTTTCTTCCCTGCACTTTAAAGAGCAGGATTCCAAAAGAATTAGTCTGAGCCACTGACCTGGGATGGTTATGGGACAGCTACGGGGGTTTGGATTGGACCTGGGCCAATCAGCAGATATACCGGGATTAAGGTGAGTAAATTATGTCGGATTAAAATCAAGCAGTGCCAAAAAAATAAAAATAAATATTCTACTGGGTTTGTGCTACTGTATTCCTGTGTATGCCCTGTCAATCTTATATCCTCTAAGGCAAGCTTTCTGCTGCACCCAGGAACATGTTATTACTTTCTATACACACACACCCTTCCCCTCGAGCATGGAGTCTTTTAAAAGCGAGTTCTCCTACCTTCTAGACTGATGAGTGACTGGAGGCTAATTTTCCTCATGTCATCTTTGATTTTAATTTTCTGTCTAATGTGCCTGCTGCTCATCCTCTTCCCCCTCAGAGCAAACTCCCTTTGACAGGTCCCCGGCCTGGATTGGAGCTGGAACAGGTCGAGCAGATGTTTCGGGGCCCTTGTGTTACATTTTCTCCGCCTGATATCAGGGGCATGTATCTGATTATGGCGACTAACACGTTTAAGAGATGAAGCATTAATCAAATCTATAGGGAGTCTTTACCTTGACTGACCCACAGCTATTGATAACCTCTGGAGTGTCTGAGCAAGACTGGAAGCCATGTCTGGCATATACCACTCATTCATTTCATCATTAGTGTGGAGTTGGCTGCAGTTGAACCAACGGATGGCTTTCATAAATGATGAATGGGATCTGACTTAATTTAGCACTTTCTCATTAATTGATTCCTGCAGCATGTGTCATTATGCAATTGTAGTAATTTATTCATGGCCTATATGAGCTTAGTAACTGGGTTGTGTAACAAGCCCATCACATATTATCTTTCACATTTAGCCTACCATTCAAAGGTCCTCTATAAGTATATAGACACTTCACCTCACCAAGTTTTTAATATTTAATGATTGTGGATTAAGTCCTTGCTAATAGTTAATAATTCCATTTGTTCAACATTTGGTGTGTGTGTGTGTGTGTGTGTGTGTTTTTAAATTCCACTCAACATACAGTGATTTCAAAACAGTATTGCACCATGGATTGCTTTTTATAAGTTTTAGAAATTAACTCAGCTTCACATTGCTCTCCTCTTGCCCAGAATACATGGAATAATTACTCAGACTAATTACCAGTTTTGTGAAGGCCTAAATGTCCACAAAGGACAATGATTGTTCTTTATGGGAAGGTTTAGGTATGAGAACAGGCAATGGTCATGTTTAATATTAACTTATACAGACCCAGCAAACAGCGTGTCCCGCTACTCTGTCATACGCCACTTGACCATGGTGACCTCAACATAATACAGAGGCATGCAAGGAGCTTTTACATGTGCACTTTTATAAACTCATATTTTTACACAAAAACACTCGAAACAATGCTCACCTACCCTCATATCACAAAAAGGTGTAATAGGTTTACCAAACCTAATCTGTACATTTGTTTTGCCCTAGTTCCCTTCAAATTCAAAGGCTGAATGTCTCAAACTGTGAGAATGTGACAAAGATCAAGGTTACCTACTGGTATGACACAGAAGAAGAATTTTTATGAGACTTGAAGCCTGTACTGATCACCAGTGTTTACAATGACATAAAGAGGGCATTAACCATGGTATGACATGCACACTGAATCAATAACACACTGAAATAGACTGGGTAGATTCCATTCCTATATTTAGAGAATTCATGTTTATGTTTTTATGATTTATTTCATCATGTCAACACGTTAAACTTGCAACAGTGATAAGACTTTGTTACAAAGCCCTGGAAGTCACAGCAAGATTTTCAGATATCAAGAAAACTTAATTGTGTCCTACAATTTTTTGGTGCACTTTTGACTGTTATGCCCAATTCTTTCCAGATTGTGTGCTCCTTTATGTAAAGTGTGCTCTTACTTTACTAAAACACGTTCACTGAAAATATGTGCACAAGCAAGAGCACATTGTAAGAAAATGTGCACACAATTTATTAATTTATTAATATGTCATATGCACCTGACTTAGGAAATTGTGCACACATTTATTAAACTGTGCGAACACTTTAAAAGAAAGAAAATGCGAACACAATGTGATGAGCATGAGCTTACTTGCACATGAGCTAGTCAATCGAGAACATGGTTTAGTTAAAAAAAAAAAGGTAGAATGCTGACATATCAGCCAAGGGTGAGAACAAAAGCCTCTTATTACGTTTGCAATTAAAATGCAGTGGCTTCTGCGTTCTGCTCATGCTGTGCGGTCTCAGCAGGCTCGTGGCGGAAGGAGTTATCGCCCGTCTGCAGCAGGAGCCATGGTTGCTGGTATACTGCATAAACAAAAAGAAAAGAAACGACGAGGAATTATCAATTGATCCTGAGCTGAGGAGCATGGCCCCTGCAGTTTCCTGTGAAAACGATCTCATGTTTTGGTAGGCCTATGATAAAAAAATATGTAGCCTATATAACGTATACTCATACTTTGCTCTCCAAAGGTCCTCTCGAAAGGCTAAACCAGAGGGCACCGCTCACTCTTTCTTGAGTAACATGCAATTATGTTTTGGTTCTGCCCCAACAAACCTTTCATGTGTGTAGCAGTGTTCCACCCTGCACTGTTATAACGTTCACGCCCGTTACACAGATTGTGAGATACATGAAACAGCAATCTTCTACCTCGACACTGTTGATCATAAGCGGTGATGAGCGCCTACCGTGCTGTAATTTTGCAAGGTTGTCTAATCGCAAAGCATGTTTGATCATTTCCAAAGACTTTTGCAGAGGCCAATATTTGTCGGCTGCTTCATGTGATGACAGCCCTGTGGCTTTACAGTCGCATCTGGAATTGTCTTAGGCGATTAATTAACATCATCCAAGTGATGATATGTCAGGTTTGAATAGTTTCCTACAACAAATGAATACTGGGCTGGTTCAAGCACCTGTATTATTTTCCCAGTGGAGGTAGCCTGACATTCCACAACATTCTGAAAATTACTTTGGGTTGACCTCAGGGATATGGACGTTTTTGAAGCATTTCCTCTGAACTTTGAGCGACTTTCTAGTAAAATTCTGCCAAAGCAGTCAATGATAAGACATTTGGAACAGGAAATTTGCCACTTTGCTAGACTTTGAACAAGAGTGTGGGGTTGTTGACCTTAAGTGTATGGCATTACACTCCTGAACTAAGGTATGGCTGTGGAACATTAATTAAATTTGCATGGTTCTTTGGTAGGCCTCCACAGTTGTAATTGCAAAATAGATCATTTTGATCCAGGGTAGCTTTTATGTTCTTTTAATAGATAACAGATGTCACAGGGCTGATAAGATACACCTGACTGGTGAGCACAGATAAGTTTTATATGAGAGTTTGGAGTGCTCTGCTAGGCCCACTAAATCATTTTTGATGCCCAGTTTTTTTTTATTATTATTTATTTATTTTGTAAGTACAAACAGGCAAGCTTGACGTGGTAAGATTTTTTGTCAACACAGACGTATACAATCAGTCTTACATTGCAATCTTCTGTTACATTAGACTCTCACTTTACTGTGGAAATGATAACAGCAATTCAGTCATCTCTCTGATATGGGGCGCATTTGTGAAGCCTACATTCTTTTTTATTGTTAGCTAATGTGCTCTGTAATAACAGTTGGAACGCATGCAGTGAAATTGTGAATTGGCTGAGGTCTAGGAACAAAGTCAGCCAAGCGCAGAGACACAGTGAGATTGAAATGCTGATACCGGTAGGAGTTTTTGTTTGGGTGCTGCCAAACAAAAACCTTTATTGGTACCGGTAGGCATACCCAGTGGCAGGTGGTGTAGGGATGAGCTGTGACTGAGTGTGTGTGAACTCGCACGGCCACCCATGGCTAGGCGTAGTTAGCCACCTTCACAAGAACGCGGGCCAGAGCGAACTGAGCCAGATGCCAGTCATCACTGGACCTGGACTGGATTTCATTCAGACCATTATGCCTTCACATAATTAAGGCATTCAATCTGGATGAACATTTATAACATTAAAGCACACACACACACACACACACACACACACACACACACACTCAGGGAGATATAAAGACAGTGAGAAAGAGAGAAAGAAAATCATATACGCAACATGCAGTTTATAGGAAGAACGAAATGCTGCAGTAGCTGTAAAAATTGGGGCATGCAGTTTGTGGCCTCATTCCTTCTCTCCTGTCACTCTCAAATTTTTTTGTTCACTGTTCACACAACATTCACTAAATGAATGAGAGGTTCATTGAAGTTTCATGAGACTGTGAATGGCTCAGTTTTACTGCCTAATTTCTCTGCCAGTGGGCTCTAATGAAGAGCACTATGATCCCGTTTAATTACATTGCAGCAGCCGTGCTTGTATTCAGCTTAAATTAAATTAAACTGAGTATTTGTTGTCTAATTAGATAAATCATGGCTCATCCAATGATCCCAGAAGTGAGTCATGTTCTATACAAATTACCTCTTTCACCTTTGCATTCCAAAATTATTGGATGGTAAGTGTTGTATTGGCTATTGTTTCTGTTTTGGACATTGTTTTAAACTTAAGTATACTTAAAAGAACATTCTGCTTCCAATCTATCGCTCATGAAGGCTCAGTTCTTTTCAAACAGTCCACACTCTCTCTTGGTTTGAAAAATCTATAATGCTAATCAGAGTTCATTCATTTTCACTTGACTGGAGCTGTTTAGGTAACTCATTATCAGCAGGTGTTCAGGAACACTTATTTGTTCACTGTTTCAGTATTAGCTTCAGTCATTACTGCCAGGAAGGTTCAGTGGGGACGTGCCATCAATCTCTCGCCCTGCTAACCTGACCACTTCAGCAGAAGGAGCTGAGGAGCCATTTCTATTGAGCCAGTGAGCATGTTGCGACATGTCAGTTTAATCTGCTGTGCTGCAGCGACTTGCTCCAAGCTACGAGGAAGATCCACAAGCCAGCATCCACTTGATTCAAGTGTGCAGTTGTTATCTGGCGTCAATGTAAACACTTCCTCCTCCAGTGATGCACTTGAATGCACTCTCTCTCTGGTGTGATCATGGCAAAGATATAGAATAATGTGGGATGTTTACATTTAATCTTCCTAAGGGGAAGGGGGAAGGCTTGTGCCCCAACTGAGCTAACCAGACCCACAAGGCCTCTCCATGGCCTCTTTACAGCATGTGCCAAACACTTAGTGCCTTTGAGTGGCCCTCCATGCACTCAGCACCTCGTTCCAGTTCCGTCCTGGCACCGCGCGCAGACAGGTGCCAAACAGATGCCTTGGAAAAGTGCTGGAATTCCGGGGCCCTGATCCCTGTGTCACCCTGCTTGGATCCGACCCCCTATGGCGAAGAGAGCTGGAGCTGCTTATTGTTCTCATCTCCAACAATGATCCGAGGAACTGAGGGAAGTACTGCCATCTGGGAATGCTGGAAATCATTAGGCAAATGGCAAACAATCTGGGGGACTAGGCACAGCGGAGTCGGCATCATTCTCAAGGGAAACTTCACTCTGATGATTGGGTGTACTGGTGGTTGTCTGCACAAAGCTATGTGTTGTTGTTGCACTGACTTTAATATTTTGAATTTTCACCATTCCAACTTGACCTTGAAAATGGATTAGATATTATCATGTATGCATGAACATACTGTACACATCTGTGTCTGTGAGGAGAATTGTCCAAGGTATCTCTTTCTTGCAATGAGTGCGATTCCAGCTGACAAGAACTTAGCACTCCACCTCTCACATAAAATTAGAGTAATCTGTTTGAACAGCACTTCAAATCCAAGAACCATGTTATTTTTTAACCACCCTGCTTTGGTCTTTGAATAATGCAGCCAGAACATTATTCTAAAAGGGTTGTATTTAAAAGTTTTTTTTTTTTCTTTGGCTGATTTTCAGGCTATAATGCCAGACATCACCATACATTAACCATGGGCCAGATCGAAAGGATGCCCTGCCAAGTCAAACAAGGCCACTGCATCCCCTGGAAAAAAAATGGAGCCTGTTGTTGATTAAGCAATGTGCTTTGGGTGTAATTGGAAATGACTGAACCGAGAGCATATCCACCCGAGAAACTGGAGACACATGTTACCCTGTGCCTTCCTGGTGGAGGGACTTTTTCTCTCTGGTGGAGGTGGGCACTCTGACTCAGGCTTGGATGAGCTGCCCGGTGGTTACACCATGTCTGCAATAAGGGGGGAGTCTTGCAGACTTATGACTGCCGTGGAACATTTCGGTCATGAGGGACAGAAAACGCTGGACGTCCTCTATTTTTTCATGGGGTCTCTGATTGAGTGTTTTGCCTGATGGGTTTCTTTCTCGCAGAACTTTGTAAGAGTTTTCATGTGTCTTTGTGTATATTGTCCACTCTTATGTCTGTAATCGTGGGCTTTTATTAAGGTCACCACGGGCCTCTCTGACCTAGTTAGGGAGGCCTTTGGAGACTCCATTAAGGCAAAGGCTGAGATGTCCTTGAGTGCTTTGAACTCCATCACCAATGTGAGACCGACTACCCAGTTTTGCTCTGTGACCATGTTTGGTCTGCGATGAGGATGCAGTCGCTTATGTCAGAAAGGAGGCTCCTTATGGAAGCCCCATATGGAGCCTGTAACCGAAGATGACGCGTGGTGTTGCGTGTCAGACCGTGGTGAGAGAGAGGGGTGATTCCAGTTCTTGCCTCTCTAAGGTTTCTCCTACCCTCTCTTTTATCTTCTTCTCACTCTCTCTTTCACTCTGTCTCTCTCTCTCACTTTCTCTCTCTAACTCTCTCTCCCTCATGACCTGATTACTCTACATGCGAGGAGCATTTGTTCCAGCAGTAGGCCAGCACAATTCCCACATCAATACATCTCACTTTACATTAAGTCTGAGGGAGGCAGAGCCTTGAATGCAAATGTTTTTTCCATAACACTAAGATGTGAACAGTATGTATCTAACCCTAGCTAGTAAGATTTATTTCCAGAAAATGAACAAAATGAACACAATTCAGTGCGCCCCAGCACAGAAGTCTTTTGAGGCAACTCGAACCCTAGGCACAGGGCCAGCAGCACTAGCTTTTTGATGCCCTGGCAAGTATTTGGATGTGAGGTTTGCCTCTGCAAGCACCAGCAGTGTCTAACTAATCACTGACTTACCACACCTATCAACTTCAAACTGTCAAATAATCATTCACATGTTGGAGAACTGGTAACAGGTATGCTCCAAAAAGCAAAAGTAGAGCACATTGCACCCTGAAATTCTAAAATACTTTTTATCCCTTGTTTTTATGGCTGAGGATGCCATGCACAATATGACAAATAGCTTGTGGTAAGCTGACCTGCTTTTCGCTTGTCTGGTGAAACCATGATTGAGGTTCGTGCCTTCACCATGAAGTCATAATAGGATAACTGCGCTCTTCTCCCCACTGTGCAGTAGGTGCATTTGTCTAAGCAAGGTCTTCTGGAATCTCGGGCAAGTGAGGCGAGATGAATGGCCTTCATCTTTGTCTCCTGTATTTGCAGTGATCACCAGACAGCTGCGAGCAATAATGTCTCTATAACTGTAGCAGTTTAAGCTTACATTCTCAGTCTGTACTATTGCAGAACATTCTGTTCGAATTGTGTTTTTGATTTGAGCCTATACTACTAAGAGCTGGAGCCAATCTGATCAGGTTGGTAACTGTTGAGTGCCCTTCTGGCAGGAATATCTCTGCCCAGCTCTAACAAATTGTATACATTTAAAATGTAATTTATGGGACACTTAAGGACTTAAAGGATTTTTGAAGACAAAAGCTGTGGAGTCTTTTCAAATGAGGTCATTTGAGGCTCTATGTCTTCACAGCATTGCCCAAACCACAGTCTTGAATTCCGTCCCACAATTTTTTTTTTCGGGGGGTGGGGTTGGGAAGTGTAGTTGCAGGTCTTATTGACCGTTCTCTTTGTTCCACTTTTCTTCTTTTGGGCCTAGGCTGCAGAGCCCCAGGGCTTACCATTTTATTATGTCCCACACAGGGGAAATGCGTTTGCATGAGACATGCGGATGGCGGCGGAGCCCAGATTTAGAGTGCACCAAATGTGTTTCCTGTCACTGTAGTTTAATGTAACTTAAGGTGGGGGTGAGGGGAGGGCTCAATAGGTCTGCCATGTCTGTACATGCATTTTGCAGGTGGAACACCACTGCTTCCCAGCGGCTGTGATCATTCCCCCATGCGCCGACCGGACAGAGTGTCTTGTTTTTAACCAGCCACCTGGTCAGCATCTTGACAGCATTACAGAGGCGGTGCGGTGGACCGGCCGTGTTGTGCTGGAGGGCCCCCGCTGGTCCCGGCGGACTTGTTTAGCAGCTCTCTTCCAGTGTGGAGTTTCACGTCTCCCTCGGGAGCGCTGGAGGGGTCATTGAGCTGTGCTGTACACAGACGCTTCCCCGCTCCACATGGAAAATGATTGGCATGATGGGAATTTAAACGTCTCACACCCAACATTAATAGAAACCTGTATGACTCATTTGGGTGAAAAAGGGTAAGAAAGTGAGAGAAAAGCAGACAGAGAGAGAGAGACAGAGAGAGTGGTCTCATCCAGCTAGATTCACGCTTTAATGAGGGCCGTCTGACATTTACCTGCACTCCTCACCTTTCCACGAACAACAGAGGAGCTGTGATCAGGTGGGAATATGTAGGGGGCTCGGTCTCAAAGCTCTTTCAGTGGAGGTGCTCAAACACTGCAGGAAAGAGTCCCTCTGTTTCCAAGTGACCCTGTGAACCCTCCCTTAATAATGGCCTCTCGTCCACGCCAGAGCAGAAATTAACTAACATTTGCTCAAAACCAGCTCCGCCGCCACCGCAGCCACTGCCAGACCAAGCCAGTGCGGTAATCACGTCCATCTTCACCTTCCCCACCCCTCCCCTTCCCCTTCTGCACACCTCAACACCATTACCACCCCAACTAGACACCCGACTGCATCTCGTTCCACCAAGCACTAGTGGTGCATAGGTGAGCGGCGTCTGTGCTACATCGGCCCCCGCTCTGCATGTCTATGCACCCACACGCTCTAAATGGAGACGGTAAACAATGGCAGTGGTTTCATTGACTCCCAGCCCGACTGCCCCTGCTGCTTTGAAGTGCAAACCTTGTCAGTGTTGGCAGCGGTGGCAAGCAGCTACTGTGGTGCAGTCATGAAATATGGATCGCGTGGGCTGAAGGCTGTGAGACGTGGAAAGAATTATCCGTCACAGACAGGACCCAGCAGGTGAGCTCTGGTCGAGCTCACGGTAGAGACACACCATCACACTCATAAAGGACGGCCGGCAGAGTTCCTGTGGAGACCAACACAACAAAACATGGCGGAGGAGGATAAGATGTGGTCTGAACATTCATCTTATTGAATAATATTTAAGTAGAAAATTATAGACTTATTACTTTGAGAATGTGCTGCTTTCTTGCCTGGTCTCCAAAAGTTGAATGAAACATAGGCTAAAGTTTAGTAAACAAAAACAAATAATGTAATCTGAATGGTCCCCTCAACTCTTAATATTTCTGGATTTATAGATTAATTTATATCTCCACCATTAGATACATTTAAAGCTGGATAGTTAGTAGCCTAGAAATTGTCGGTTTGAATCCCAGCTGCATCGTTATATCCTTAAGTAAGGCACTTAACCCAAAGTTGCTCTAGGGGAGACTGGCCCTGAAGTGATTGATAGTCACTTAAAGTGTAAATTGCAGGTTGAAAAGTTACAGAGTTAATGCTATATGGTTATTAAACATAAATATTAGAACTACCAAACCTAGTTGTGTATGGTCATTTTTGAATATAACAAGAAAAAACTGTACTTTTAACCACTACCACTCACTTCCACAAGGTGGAGCGTTACGTCACGAGAGGAACTCACAGCAAGAACTGCGTTAGTGTTAATTAGTTTTGAGAGGTTCTGTACTTAGTTTTAGCTTCAAAATACGTTTATCTCACGGCACAGCCCACACAAATAACTGTCAAACATAACGTGAGGGCAATATCAGTACATTTATTTTCTTTCTGATGATGGGCATTGCTAATTAAATCACAAGGAATATAGGCTACCACATAAGGAAACAGTTAGCCTACTTGACATTTATTGCATCTTGACATGATGGCTTGCCTGTAACGTTACAATGTGCATCACTACGGCTCTGAATAAGACTACCGACACCATGTAAGTAATGAATTCAGTCATTGACCCTCATTGCTATTCTACGTTATGGCCAGATTTTGAGAATATTTAGGCTCTCTTATATTACCACTCCAGCTAGCTACTCACCAGGACAGCTGACCAACACGCCATTCATTCTCCTCACACCAAGCTTCAATAACTCTTTCAGGGCCATGATTCCTGACAATTTCCTCTCTCACGCTTGACAGGCTCAACACTGTAGGGCTACCGTCAGTAAAGAATTCGTTGGGTTTCCACCGCTGTCTCCCAGTCATCCTCGTTCTCCATTGCATTGCGTTAGCGCGAGAGTGGCCTCACTTATGTTCTTTATGGGCGCCTATGGAAGAGTATTGCTTAACCCACAAATCTATAATATTAGGATTTCGGTTTTGATATTAGGAGAGGTGAAAGTAAGCATGTCTATAAATGTTACTGAGAAATTTGGTTTTGATTAATCACTGTTTTGGCACATTAACCTACGTTAAGCTTTGTCTGTAGGCTACAATGGGCGCCTATGCAGAGGAAAAAGCGTAGGCTAGGTATCATCCATAGTTTTGGGAATTCGGTTTTGATATTTAGAGAGCTGAAAGAAGGCCTAAAAAGAGACGTCCATGAGAAATTTGGTGATGATTGATCGCTGTTTTGGTACATTAAGCTACGTTTTGCGTTTACACGTTAAGCATTTTAGGTTGTGCCGATTCTTATGAGTTCCTTTTGTGACATAACGCGGAAATAACAAACTCGCTGCCTTTTTTCAAACCGCAATAAATGTTATTTTAACACATTTCAAGACAAAAACCTTCATATATATACACATTGAACGCTTTATGTACACATTAATTGATGGTGGTGGTTAACCTGAAATTTAACCTAATAAAATTAAAAATGTAAAAAATGTCTGCTAATTGCATAAATGTAAATTAGAAACAGCTATATTGGCCTTTTAGTGCCTGGCACTGCTATGATTTTGTTTGTTGTTTTGTAGCTGCCCTGTACTCTACCAAGCCAGATTCCTCACCAGATTCCTCTCTGTCTTTCGCTTTCTCTTTCACCTTGAAAAAGAAAAAGACAAATAGAGATAAAAGAAGAGATCAGATTATATAGAAAGGGAGTGAGTTATCTGGCCAAAAGTGAGATTGAGTCAGGGAAAAAGCAGTTGAGCCTCCTCAGTTAGAGCGTCGTGTCCAAAATGAGCTCATTTAAGAAGTCAAGGTTCTTATTCTCAGTCCTCCCCTTCCTTATCCTACTCATTTGGCCAAAATTGAATTGCAACTCATTTGAACTTTCCTCAAAGGGCTGCATTGCAGAAGGCTTGTGGTTGAAGGTGTCCAGCCTCTCCATTTTTGTTCTATTCCTGCCAGCCATTTTTTGATGGTGCCTTATGACATCGCCAGTTAGTTTGATGTTGATTGATTCCATGGCTGCCCACATTTTAGCTTTTTCACATGATACTATTTATCAGAGCCATTTTTTCCTACCACACCAAATGGCCATAGGCCTTCACGCATGCCTTCCCCATGAGTTTGGCCGCAGGCTTTGTTTTGGAGAAGTTTCCTTTGCCTTCCCCTCCTCTGCAGCTTGTGTCACGGGTTTTATTTGTATTTTAAACCAGACCACTAGCATAAAAAAATGTATTAATGAGAGGAAGCTGTATGTCTATCAAGAACAAAAAGACCCAAAGACATATGCATGTTTCAAACAACCACTCAGGCATAGACAGAAGATTGAGAGAGAGAGAAAAAAAAGCGAGCCTGTTGTCTTTGTCTACCCTCACTTTCAATCGATCCACAGCCTCAGCTGAAACTGTAGAAATGTGTAGACGGACCGAGCAAGTTGCTGTGACTGAGACTTGGCAGGTACATTATTGTACAGGCCAGTATTGAACAATGTGCATTCAGAGCTGCAGCCAGGAGTCATCATCCCCTTGGTGAACCGTGATGTAAGGGCCGATCCAGGCTGGGGCGCTCAGTAAAAATGGCCGCAGAGCCCACAGTCTCACCAGTGCACCATGAAAGTAAAGCCAGCCTGTCTTTCCTCTCCACACACACACACACACACACACACACGCCCCTCCATCCCTACAGTCTCAACAATCTCTGTTTGTCTTGCAAGCAATCCTTTTCCCAGAAAAAGCCTGCAGTAAGGCTATGCTGCTTCTCCAGCTTTGTAATCAATAAGTCTCTCAGAAGAACTGAAGCCTCGCATACAAAGAAAAACGAGAGGAGTGTCTGGCAGGGGTGGCAGTGCAATGAGAGACAAGAGTGGTGTTTTTTGAGGTTTGCGCGCTGGAGTCATGTACATCTGGAGGCTTCATCAGGCGGAGTGGAGTACTGTGGGTGCAGGGCATTGCCTCCATCCCACTCGCTGCCTCTCCTCTCATCCAGGCCAGGAGCCAGAACACTCTCCTTTCTTTCGCTTTCTCTCTCTTCCTTCTCTCTCACTCTCTCTCTCTCTCTCTCTCTCTCTCTCTCTCTCTCTTTCTCTCTCTCTTTCTCAGTGTTTTAACGTGTGAACAAGGGAACAAGGATAGCTGGGTGCTTAGGGTCTTCCCTACATGCAGATAATGTTTGAGAACTCTGCTGAGCAAGTGCAAAATGTCGTACATAAAATATGAACAATTTACAGTATGCAACAAGAAATATTTGAAGATGTCACCCACTTTACTTTCATAAGTTGCATCCCTTTCAGTATGATAGTTCCACTCACAGTCTTTAACTTTATTCTGACATTGCCCATTAGTGACTGAGTACTCATGCATTTGTATATTTTTTTGTGTTCTTCTCTCTGTCTATGGACTGACTCTATGAAACGCCACGGGATTAGAGTGTTGTGTGACTTAGATGGCCTCTTGCTTTCACACTTTAATCCTTTGTGCTGCTTCTGTGCTCTAAACAAAGAGGAGACTCAAGTTCTGAAATTGAACAGGGTCAGCTGGTTAGGAGTATCAATGCTGTGGATCCTGCTCCCACCCTTCCCCCTGTGTTGTGGAGTATGTGTGTGTGTGTGTTTGTGTGTGTGCATTCAAACGTGTTTTTGTGCCTGCATGGAGCAGGGCTGCTCAGCGTGCTTAGTATGCGTGGAGAACCCAACTTTCCCACTGGTCAGATGCTAATGCACTGAAAAGCCTAAGGGTCAGAGGTCGCACAGACCCATGGTGTGACATCATGACAGCTCGAGAGAGGTCAGGCAGAGGGGGTGTGACGATACACTGGGATGACAAAGAGCCTGTCGATACAAATAGAATTCCATCACACTGAAAAGGTCCCAACAAAGAGTGGTGGAATCTGCCAAGACTTCTATGGGCTTTTCAAGACACTGCAGCATTTGCTTTCGCATGAAACAGATCAGCAAATAAAAATGGCCTCTTCTTCCATGCCATTCCATTTTTGGCTTCAGGTTATTGCAGTTTGAGTTATCCTCTCCATCAGTCTCTTAATGATCCGCTGAACCACAGCAGAGACAACACATTACAATGCATTGCACTTATTGTTATTGTTGGTTCCCCTGAAGCCCCTAAAGCTGCTCGACCTCTCATTAGAGACAGTTCCCATGCATGATTGCTTCTCTTAAGTGTTGCCACTCGATTCGTTCCCCCCCCCCCCTCTCTGGAGAATTGCATCTTTAAGGTGATGCCTCCTTATTGATGACATTCATGTGTGTTAGTCTGCGGGGGTCGAGGTCCTGGCAGAATCCCGTCACAGCTGTCTCGCGGTCATCGGCATAGAAGCGGCTGACGCACAAAGAATCTGTGTGACGTGCTAGCGTGAGCGAGATATTTTGAGGGGGGAGCCCAGCTGGAGGGATAATAATACACCCCCGACACACACACACACACACACACACACACCACCGCTAGCATCACCACATCTTCCTCAGTACTCTGCCATACTAAATGGCCTCTGTGATGGCCTCTGTGCCCAGTCCCTTTCATCTGCTGCCATTCATAGGAGGGGAAAAGTTCTTCAGAGACATGGCCATGGTTGAGATAAATGTAGGAGATATGTACTATCCCTCGGGGCTTTGCGTGACCTGTAGCTGAGTAATGTCTCCAAGTGTCTATTGCTAGAAAGCCACACTGAAAAGACTGGAAGAAAGTTTAACATCCCTCCTTTTTTCTTTCTTTCTTCCCTTTTTCTTTCTCTTGCTTTCACTCTGAAGTACACACATGCACACTCTCTCACACACACACACACACACACATACACACACACACACAAACCTACAGTATGCACATACATGAAGACATGTACTCATTCATCTTCTATATCTATGACAATTAAACCATATCCTAAATCAAAAAGCAAGATCGAACAATCAGATAATGTATTCAATCAATATGCATACAAACATCTTCCAATTTCATATCAATACTAGAAACCCATACCAGGAACAAAGGGGCAGTGCGGCATGATCTATACATTGATATCCATTCTCTAATACATAACTAAACAAATGAGAAAGCTTTACTCAGGCAGAGAGAATGATTTGTCACTGGAATGAAAACCATCTACCCGTAGAGCTCACTGCAGTAGTGACCTGGAAGTGGAAATGTCAATGAATTTAATGGGTCGATCAGGATATTATTTTGCAGGCGCTCTCCTGGATCTCCTGAACAGAAACTGAATTAAATTACTGTCATTTTGTGCTGTTTTTTTTTTTACTTTGCAGTATCTCTGCACAGTGTGCAACTTGACTGTGATTGCTGCTGCTGCTGCTGCCGATGATAATAGTCTCGACTTTATGAATAATTGCAAGCAATTAAAGCTCTTAAATTCCTCTGCTTATTAAGGGAGATACTGTCCTGCCAGACGAATACTAATCATTCCTCCTCTGTAATTGCTCTCCAAGGCAGCACGTATTATGTAAGTTTATATAGAGCCTTATGCTATAGATTTCATAAACGGCATTCATTTCAAGCCTATGCGATTCGGTCTCGTACTCAAGACTGTCTCGAGTCTCGTTTTTGTCAACTCTCACATCCTCCATCTCGTCTGTCTGACTCAAAACATACGGTGGCAAATCTGTTGGTCTGCAGATAAGGAGTGAGACATCGAGGATATATGGGCTAATGGTAGACTGAACCAGTTGTTCCTAACAGACCGCGCCAATATCTGGGGTAAGAGTAGTGTGAGACGAGACAGAATGACTTTCCTAAAGGAAAGAACATCTTCAATCATGTGGTTCCACGTGTTGCTGCAGTGCTACAGCTTGAGCTGGTTGTTTTTGACTGTGGGTTGTTTGGGAGAGGGAAATGACGGTTGCCAAAAGTTCAAAGGCTTTTCATCCTATCAGGAATGTAATTCATTCTTTGTGACTTTAGTGAATGAATATTTGATGATATTCTGTATCCCACAGATCTAAACCCCAGTGTGTGAGGTGAGGAGAATGCATGTTATCAACACAATTTGGGCTGCATTTATTGTTCTTGCCTGATGATAGTGCTTTTGTTGTGTAACACAGCTTTATAGTTGGAGAATCTTCTCTCTTTCTCCCCCTCTCTCTCACATACACAAAAAACACATTCACACACACATGCACTTAAACACACCTGCATACTCACACAGCAAACACAAACAAAAGCAGACACTCAAGCACATACATTCTTTAGTGGAGTCCTACTCATAGCATACTGGCTCATTAAGGGTAGTGCTATGAGCCATGAGAGCTAAGCTGTCCTTCCTTCCTTCTGCTCTCTTATCAGGAGTGGCATCCCACTGGCACGCACTTCTTCATGCCAGCCTTGGCCATGTCGGAAAGAGAGAGAGAGAGAGAGAGAGAGATGCCACACTCCAAAACCCCATCTCCTCCTCCTCCTCCTCTGCCAAACCTGCTGTCTGCTTTCCGTCTGGCACTGAGCGATAACGCGCAACGGCAACGCCGCATCTCTACCTGAAAATCCCATCAGCAGTTGCTGTGGCGCGTGGGTGTGTTGAGAGCGCCTGGGCGTGTGGGCAGGCCGGCTGGCTGGCTGGCGGGCCGAGGTCTCTGCAGTTGTGTTGTGATGCCGCCTCGTCTCCTGCTGAAACTGCTGTCTGGTGTTTCCTCCCAGTGATGGTGGTGATGCCTCTGACAGGTTTACCTTGTTTCAGGTCGAATGTGATTTTACCCCGAGACTTGTGGGAACACGGCAGGAACACATTGTCAGGCGTTCGTGTTTTGATGTGCCTCTGCCAAAAATGAATGACATCCGGCACTAATGTGTCTTGACAGAGCCTGCTGGCATTTGCCACCGCACAGACATGAGGACTTAACCTTTTTTAAAAAAAGTTTTTAAGGCTTTTGAGGAGGAAAGTAATGTCATCTCTAAATGCATCCGCAGTATACAGTTGAACTGAAGTTCAGCTCAGGGGTTTTTGTAGCTTTTGAGAGCTTTTTATAAGCTTTGGAAGTTGAATTCCTCTCAAATTGTATTCTTTGTGCAGTCTCAAAACACAGTCTCAGAGACACGCAATGTTAAGAGATATATTTTGGAGTGTCTATTTGCACCCTGAATACAAATAGGCTGTTTACACCCATAATGCACCGCCACATAGCGCACATTCATGTCTCTGTCTGTGGAATAGCTAGTTTAAGTAAGAATACTCTTGAGAACTAAGGTGTTTTGGAGAATGTTTGGAGAAATAAGGTGTTTTATTTGGTTTTAAACTACATTTAGTGAATACAACATTTAGTTTGTAAGGAATAGATCACAAGATTAATTAATATCCAACATCATTTAACAGGTTTTTGTCATAATTTACAAAATACAAAACATACAGATACAAAATTCAGTTTTATACTTTGGCACAAGAAATAAGTGTCCATTGTATTGGCCTTGATTGACATACAAAGGATGAAATTTCCAGAAAAAAAAAACTGATTCCTTTTAAAAGGTGCAATACTATCAAGTGTTCTTAGACTGAGCCTTTCAAGATGTCTAGATTTTGACTAAGTTCGAAGGAGGGGGTTTGAGACAAAACGTCTATAGGTCTATAGGTCCTAAACAGACTAAATATCTGTTATAGTTTGGCTTGTCAGACTGTAGCCAATAGCCTACTTAGGACATAAAAACAGCATGAGGCTACAACTACATTATGCCGCTGAGATGCCTGCTTAATAGCAGGATGAGTAGATATGGCATCAGAAGGGATGGTATCCAAAGGGGATGGCATAAACAGTCAAAACTGTCCAGTTTACCCCCATTCAGAAACAGTCACCTCCCCTATCCATCATTTTAGTGCTAGATTGTGAATGTGACTGATAGGATGGGCTAATGAGGGTGACAGGATCGGCCAAAGTTGCATTGCAAGGTGCATTGCCCATTGCGAATTGCAGCACAAATTAGAGCCCAAAATTATATGGTTTGTAAAACGTGCTTTAAAAACATCCATAGTGCCTTAATACTGTTGATGATGAATGGAACCTCTCATTTTAATTAGCAGACTGGAAGAATGTGGTAAACACAAACATTTTATATTTTTAGTCTCACCTTCATTGCCTAATATTTGTTATAGCTATACCTGCAGCAATAACAAGCTCAGTAACAGGTGCAAGCGCACTCTTTCATTTTGCACAGACGTGCGCATAAAGAATGACTTTTGCTGCTACTTAAAGTTTAACAAACATTTATTTTTTATAGCCTACCATGCCATTAATAAGCAATGAAGTCTCAATTAAAGTAGCCTAATCCAAAGCCATGTTAGTGCTATGCCACAACTTAGGATATGATTTTGGCGTCATTGCAAATCATTATAATCATAGTCAGTTATAAAAGAAGTGCATTTTTTTTTTTTTTTTTTCATTTTCAAGTTCATTTTTCACTTGTTTTCTCAGTTGAATTCAAATGGACAACATGGTTTGTGTTTTTTTTATTGAATAAAAAAACCAATGAAATGATGAATTGCCAAAAGATTTCAAAGTATCATGAGCATGGATCTGCATGTGGGCCAATCCCAGTGGGAAAATGTGTTTTCTGCATTTAACCCCAATTACTGTATGTAGAAACAGTGATACATGTAGCCATATCTGTGCATTGTTTGTGCATAAACAGTAAGTCTAAACAAATGATTGTCCACTGGGTGTGCTGTCATTAGCACAAAAATATCTGTCCAATAAAAAACAATAAAATTCACCAGCCCCCTTGAGATTTTTCAACAACCCCTGGACATGACCAGTGGATTTGTTTAGAGCACCCACACCTCACAGGGTGGAGGTCGATACATAGATGTAATGATTTTGTTGGTTCAATGCCTTCCCTTACCCCCTGCTCACTCCATATTCACTTAGAAATATGAGCAAGAGAAGCTGACAGAGTCTCCACTCTGCTGTATCTGTCGAAGGGGTAGTGTAGTGATGGATAATAATAGTCTGAACCTCTTTCATGTCTGAACTGCACTGAAATGTTTCTGTCTCAACAGGTCTCAACTTTATCTTGAATCTAACAAGCAGCTTATCTCAAGTGAACCTCCCACTCATTAATGAAGGGATGATGCTTCTTTTGTTCTTGTCTGTCTCTTCTGTCAACAGCATAATCTATAACCACAATGTACAAACAGCTGTGTGTTAGGGCTGCCCTTTGCAGCCATATTTATGATGTGAGTCAACAAGTGATGTCTGACTCCACTTGGGTTCAGCCTAAGAGTTACGGGTGTAAGGAACGGGTTTATAATTAGTAAGCAGAGAGACATGCAGATTATAGCTTACGGTGGAGCATTCTGACCCATTTTACTGGAACTAGGGCACTTCCCGAAACTTTTCCTGGCCATAGGTGGCGCACTGCGTCTATGTCCGTTCGGTGAACGCACTGAGGTGAGAAGACATTTCTGTGCTAGCGAAACCACAACAGAGGTAGATGTCATCAACTCTAAAGAACTGATGACTTGCTAGCTAGCTTACTTGAGCAGTCAGAAACCAACCAGATTTTATTCCACTCCAACTTACACACACACACACCACACACACATATACACAATCAAAAACATACATACAATGTGTTTTTTTTTTTAAATGTACATATATTTGTGATTATAGACCCCTGCCGCTTTGTTTGTGTTGTATGTTTTTTTTTCAGTTTGATTCATGCACCCCTCACTGTAGCACACACCTTTAAATAAACATACACAATCCAGTCTGCACACACAAAACACACATAGAATACACATATATACCCCCCCCCGCCCCTCCCCTCCATACACACACACACACACACACACATAGAAACACATGTACTCTTACTCAGTCTGATTGACATGTACCACCACCCCCCTGCCTGCACGCACACACAGACACACACACACACACACACACACATACATACACACACACACACATACACACAAACACACACAAACACACATGCAGTGTGAGAGAGCTGGGTTTGTTTTGTGTTCTCCTTTCTGTGTTTCATATTTTATGATGAGAGTGTGAGGGCCTGGGCTGTGTAGCCTGCAGACATGAAGAGTTGGCGGCACTCCAGAGAGGGGCAGAGAGAGAGAGAGAGAGCGCCTGCACAGCATCCTTAAACTGCTCCCTCTATCCCTCCCTTCCTCCCTGCACGCTACATCAACCACTCCCCCTCACACATGCAGCCCCTGATTTATTGTAGATTTCAAATGAACTATCAGGGAGGGGAAGCTGCTTTCCGCTTAGACAAAAGAACCTACAAAAGCTGAAATCAGAGGGCTTCCAAAAAGCATGGTTATGTTTGTGAAGTGCTCTGCTCGTTACTCATTGCGGCAGTTCATCTGAGAGTCAGGACCGCTGTGTATACATTAGCTCGTAATTAGCCTCAGAACATCTTAGAGCTTGAAAATACTTTCGAATAATTGTCACCATGAAATAATAAGCCACTGTCAAAATGGCCTTTTTAGTGCAATTAATAATCTTTGGTCTTTACCCTGCAAGTTTATTATTCTGTCATCTTTTTGGGGTGAAGATAAATTGTAATAATGTTAAACAGCTAATTTGTTGTAGAGAAATATGCTTTATATAAATAACACAAATGAAAAAGAATTTTATACAGAAAATCAATTTCCCTCTGCCTAACTCACTACCAAGAAGCATATTAAAATATAGTCTTAAAGTTGTCTAATATTACTCTTTTTCTGTGTGTGTATGTGTGTGGTGTTTGTGTGTGTGTGTGTGTGTGTGTGTGTGTGTTGCTCTCACACTCCGCTCTTGGAGCTTGGGGAAAAGGACACAACAGAGCAGGCAAGCTGGTGACTCTAACACAGCAGATGGAACTGGTAACAGGCTGAATAGTGGAAAGGGGGAGAGCGATAGAGTGAGAGAAGGAGAAAGTGAGAGAGAGGAAGTGAAAGAGAGTGAGCAAAGGGCTGAGGCGATGAAGGAGAGAGAGGAAGAGTGGACAGAAAGGGAGAGAATAGCAGAGAGATGGAGAGAGAGAGAAGGAGAGAGATAAATTGGAACAAATTCAGAGGGGAGGGGTAAAAAAAAAGGAAGGAGTGAGAGAAACGCTATCTCAGGAGGGAAAAAGAGATGTAGAGCTGAAAGAGAGAAATGTGGGGATTGCTCTTGTCGTTTTTCTGGGGGGCGTCAGAGCGTTGGCGGCGGTGCGGTGTGGTGTGGTGTGGTGCGGTGCCCATGGCTGGGTAAAGCAGGGCTGAGCCAAGACTAACAGCAGGCCACCGGGGCACCACACTGCTGCCACTGGTGGGCATCTGGAGTTGAGAAGAGAATGAGATGTAAATATGAGAGAGAGCCTGTGTGGCTCACCACACCTTTACAGCAGAGCCACATGTGTGTGTGTGTG
>JAGFZM010000190.1:138648-153935 GCA_017657215.1 Limnothrissa miodon | reverse complement strand
CCTATGTGGCTCACCACACCTTTACAGCAGAGCCACATGTGTGTGTGAGTGTGTGTGTGTGTGTACAGATGAGAATGAGATGTAAAAATGAGAGAGAGTGTGTCTCAGGACACTTTTACAGTAGACAAATGTTTGTGTGTGTGTGTAAATGAGGGCAGAGAGAGATGTAAATCAATGTAAGGGCTACCCGTGGACTACTGGTCGAGGCTTTGGCTTAAAACTGAAGGGTTGCCGGTTCGATCAGTGGAGCAGAGCTGAAATGGCCTTAAGCAAAGCACCTAACCCCTCACTGCTCCCCGTGCACCGCTGTAGCAGGCAGCTCATTGCTCTGGGTTAGTGTGTGCTTCACCTCGTGTGTTCACTGCGTGGTCTGTAATTCACTGATTTGCAATTGGAATAAACACAGAGACTGAACTGGATCAATACTGTATAATAGTATATACACATTACATATGTACTTAAATATAGAGCAAGCAATTGAGTGTATGTGTATGTGTCTGTGTGTGTACTACATGAGAATGAGATGTTAATGTTTGAGAGAGAGAAATAGAGCCTGAGAACTGCACCATTACATTGATTGTGCACAACACTACTGCAAGATTTGTGCAGTCTCACTGTCTCTCTCTCTCTGACACACACACACACACACACACTGTCTCTCTCTCTCTTTATCTCTCTCTCTGTGTCTCAATCTGTTGTGTATGTGAAAGATAATGGATGACAACAGAGGAGAACGCTGTTTATGACTGCGTATAAGCTTCCTTGGCAGTGTCAGGTGTGAAAAGAGCCTCTGAAAGACACTTCTGGTCCAGCTCAATAAGCCCACCATCAGTCCTGATTTCTCCTGCTTCTTGCTCCAGGCCATTCACGCCCCTCTGCCACACTGTTTACTGCCCCCAGCCCAGCCATGGTGCCTTAAACCCCTCACAGAGGTTAACGCTGCCAGATCGTGCTCTCTCTCTGTCTCCCTGACCTTGCTTGATTGCTTGTGCAGATGCTTGTCACTGTGTTAAAACCCGCCTGTATCACCCTCTCCACTGTCTGCCTTTTGACGTTAACGCGCTTGGGCTGCCTTTGACATTGACTTAATAAAAAACACTGCCACACAACTCCACCTGCTCCCCCACCTGTCATCGCCTGTTAGGACCCTAATGGCTTGGACTCTCACTTTTGTCTACATGCCTTTCACTTACATATATGAGGGGTCTCTCTCTCTCTCTCTCTCTGTCTGTCTGTCCTAATCCGCTCAAAGAACTTGCCTGAAAAACTAAGCCATCACTGGAAAGTTTTTCACTTGGCATTGTTCTCTGGACCCTTAATTGTGAGGATGTCTGCTGGTAATTATGCCTCAGATAAAACTCTCAATTTGTTTTGACACGTCTTTGTGTTTGAAAAAAAAGGGGAACCAGCCCAGTGTCAAGCTCCAGCCTTCTGCTTTATGTACTGTATGACATAATCCCCGTCACAATGTTATGAAGCGTGTCATTATGACAGCGTGTGCGAGAAATCTTATCATGCTGTCTGTCACATAGTCATTTGTATTGTCTCTTGTCTCTTGGACAGGGTCAACGTTGTCCTTACCCCAAAGCCAGGTCGTATATATTGTAGCCTGGATCCTGGTGCCACTGGATGAAATTAGGTCCCAATAATTACATTCAGCATTTGTGCAGGCAGTCATAAATGGAGCAAGTAGCAATTCTGTGTGACGCTACACATAAATGAATATGTTTAGTGAACAGCTGTACGCCAGTCTGGCGTAAGACCATCATTTTCATCTTCTTTGTTTTAAAAGCCACATCCTCAAAACTTTTGCCCCCTAATAAAAACCAAGCCATCCAACATCAACAGTTCCAATCCCATTTTTATAACCGCGGCCATCTGGACCCTGTGAAACACGGAGCAGCTGCCCACTGCCTCTCAGCCATAGGGCACAGTGTAGCGTGGCATAGCACAGTGCAGGCTGCTAATATCCCATACATGTCCCACAATGTTGCGAAAACAAAGTCAGAAATTTGTAAAAGTTTGCCCGTGTGCATAATGACAACAAAGAGCCAGTGAGCTATGGAAAATGCAAAGTTGCAACCACTGCCACAGCAAAACATGAGGTAATTTATGACTGATAGCCTAAGGCATGTTGATATCTAAAAACGCAACTATATTTGACAGAGGACAGCTATGGGTTGATTAAAAAAAAACAAAATATAAGCTTTGAGGAAGCTACTGTGCAGTGTTTTTTGAAACTATGTTCCATTCTTGCCCTTTCTGCTCACTATGGCATCAAAAAGACAGGTACCTCAATATTTAAAATGCTTCAAACACATTTGTTCCAATCCAGCAGCTGGATGTGTAATGGCATGCGATTTTTTAATGTCGGATTAGTTAGGCATAAAATCATAATTACATTTTATAGGCCAGGTCAGGCCAGGTTTGCACAGACCGTGCACAGGCCAAATTTCAGCACTTTTTCAGGGACTAGGGAGGGCATTGGGATTTATAGTAAGTGTCCCAGTGAAGAAACTATAAGCCTGTTTCGACTTTAAACTTTTTAACGTAGTCTAGAGAGGAAGGACCCACACCGCCATAGCCTCTGTTTCCCACAGTCTCTAGGCTGACAATTTTTTGTCATGCCACCCACGGACGCTAAGCCTTTCGAGACATTTGAGTTCACTGAGGTGTGGCCGGTGGCTCGCTGTCATCTGGAGCACCAGACAGTGTTTGCTGACCAGCACGGTGGGGCAGCGTTAGAAAAAGAATGGATGAAAAAGCACTGAAGTTTGAAGACTTGGCTTCCTCAAGCCCTGCAGGTCTGTGAAAGAAAGAGCTGGACGAGCCTGCATCCATACACCTTCTCGCTCGGCGGGAGGTTCGAGGGTTCGTTAACTTTCTGCAGTTTGCATTAATGAGATCCATCGCAGATTGGAATGATATTTCATCGCAGTCAGTGGGAGGAATTCAATAACATGGTTTTACTCTGCTTGTTTCCGAACTCATAATATATTGAGGTTTTGTCTGTCTGCAAAAGTATTTAACAGATCAAATGGGCTTTTATGATAAAGAGGGAATACTAATAGTATTTAGGGAGCTAATTAGAGTTTATTCATGTTTATGGAGCCTCACAGAATATAATACATGCACTGCAAAGCAGCATAATTACATGCATAATGTATGATACACAAAAATGCCTCACCGAGAGAAGCACTCTGCAGACATTAATGCAGTCATGCCCTCTTGTCTGTAATACATTGTATTGATTTTTTTCAGATGGACACAGCATGATGTTCTCTTTGTGATAGGTTAATGTTATGGTAATGTAAGAGATTGATATCTTATATTGAGTAATGTTTTATTTTTGTTCAGTACCTATTGTGGTATTAGAACCTGATGCCTCATGACAGAGATGTCCTATTTTCAGCATGAATGTTTATGAAGCGCAGTGTCTTGCACCAGTGTATTGGAAAAGTCTGCCCTCACCTTATTGTTTTATTCAAAAGTAATGTTTCTAACACATTTGATTACTTGTGGGTTACTTTCCTACATTTTGAACTGTCAATAATTTTCAGTTTTTGAAACCTCACAGGAGTAATTTTGCAGTATTAACTGAACATTAACTCAGCATTGTCTGTTGTCAAAATCCCTTTAAACTCCCTCAAAAAAGCCACAGAAGTGGCTTCAACACCTCCACACATTTTTACTGTGAAGTCATGCTGATCTTTGAATGGCTATGGCTGCTAAATCAAATACTTGACATTGAACACCTGGTGAACATCAGTGAATAAGCAATTGTCTATTTGTGTGGAATTGATTATGCACATGTGCCCCTGTTCTACTCACTACAGCTAATTTTGTATTTTTTTAGGTCTACATGTTTTATTTTCTGCTAGGCCTAGTTTCTGTCTGACATTGCAGACATGACCTGTAGACCTATAGAGCTATAGATCCAGCAGGAAGTTGATGATTTTGCAAAATCAAACATGATAGGATTAACATAGTAAAATACTATTGGACTTTAAGCTGTAAAGAGAAGATGCACAAGAAAAATGGCAAACCTACACACACCCATATCAGTGTTTTAGATATTCAGTTACTGAAATTGTAATCCTGAATATTTCCAACATAGTGTAACATAACTATTAGCCTATTTGTATTTTATGTAATTAAATTACATAATTCCATTCAATGTAACTTGTTACTCCCCATCACTGAGTGTACAGTTATTGATACAAAATGTTTTCAATGATGCCCTGTACCATAGTCAGCCTTAGGCTAATTGACATGTGCGATTTCCTGGCAGCACACAATTAGGCAAACAGTAGATAAAGGACAACATTCAACAAACAATAAGACCTGACAATACAAACTATACAAAATAATGTGTGCTATTTTACTGTACGGTTGCATTCACTGCATGCATAGCAAAAGGTTACTATGTGACTGGTTGATTTTATACAGTTGTAGCCAAAGCAATTTTGTATCCAGAGGTGTAAAAAGAAATGAAATTTTTCAAAACGTGAAATATTTAGTTTAGGCTATCTAATACTACAATGATACTACAGATATGGCTTTTCCCTTGTTTAAACAGTGATGCAATGGTCTAATTATGTTTTTTCCAGCCTGTCTTAACAGGTAATAATTGGGATATGTGAAAAAATCATGCCTAATCTATAGTCAGGTAAAATAGATCTAATCCACAATCAGATAAAAACCTGTCCCGCTGTGAATAGGAGGAATAGAAATCTATTTGTTTGTGAAGTATCGTGGAGAAGGCAACATTCACCAGATTTGTGTGAGAGAAGAACATGTCACATACAGTCCTTTGGAGATTTTAGTGGATTTTAGTTGGTATACATAAATGCCAGACAAACAGTCTTTCAATAATGTGCTTCAATGCTGTCTTACATGGACAAAAATATATGATTTAAGGGGAACCATAGTGTGGTATACCTAATTTAGACAGTCCACCTACGTAAGTTGTCCTTATTTGCATAAAGCTACATCTGTTTGGCTCCATGAAGAATGTTTTTTTTTTTCGTCTTTAGAAAAACACATATTGCACAGCATATTACATTTCGACTACAAGATATCTAGTATAAATAGCGAGAAATATGAACTGCTGGCAGACTGAAAAGAAGGCTTGTGAATAGTAAGAATTCTTGAAAAAAAGCCCATTACCAACGTATCATAATATCTCAAGTGTTTCTCCTCTGAATTATTCAAAGGATGTGCGAGCAACTGTACAAATGTGGCATTCCAATTAGGACCTCTGCGTTTCATTTTTTCTTTTCAACATGTTTTACTTTTTAAAGGAGTGAAGTGCAACTTCATTTAGATACTACTGACAACAAACGTGTGTAACACCAGGATCATAACCCTTCTAAATGTTATTCCTGTTTTCATTTTACCTTCCTTTTAAAGATACAATACAGGTCCAAACACACACATCTATTTACCACAGTGCATAATATAACACCCCAACTGAATGCAACTTGGCCTTCATTCTACTTCATATCCACCTATTAACCTACATATAGTGTTCTTATAGGTAGGAGGATTCAGATACTACTGTAGCTTACGCCCCCACACAGCCTTGTCAATGCTGTTGTGCGGCTTTTATGCAGTCCTACACAAATAAAGCCATGTTTTGTAAAACATGTTCGGGTGAAAAAGCTCAATCTACAGGCAGCGCAGAGAGACCAATGATACACCCCGAACCAAAATAGGCTGACAGTCGCTTGTGTCCTGCAGTGGGAGAGCTGCACCCTCTCTCTGCTCTGCCACAAAACCATACAGATGACTGAACTTCCCCCTGTAAGTATAGAGCCCAGGCCCAAAAGCAATGTATAGCAGTGGGAACATGCTCAGCACTGCGTGGGTTATTCAAAGAGAAATAAAAGACCAGAGCAGACCATGATCATATATTTGAGGGCCCTTTGTTGGCTTTTCCATGATAGTCAAGCTGTGTTATGATTTTAAACACTTAAGCCCATACAAAGGTGCTTAGAATCCTACATTTATGATCACCTGAAGACCCATTGATGTAGTATATCAGGTCTGAGAATATACTATTGCAAAATCTGTGTTTTCGCCCTTGTGAATGTGTACATGCTCTTGGGCAACGTCCTTCCAATTGAAGTCTGATGTTCCAGGCCTTGAGCGCTGCCATTTGAAGTTCTGCCAGGTAATGTGTGCACCGTCATTTGTTTGTCCTGAAATACCTCTTGTACACGGTTCAATCTGGGATAGTTTGGATCATATATCAGCCTCCTTTCCAAAAATGTGTCTGGTAAATATTTGTCTTTAGAAAAAAAATAATTGATTTTTTCTTTCTTTTAACTAGAATTGTTCTTATAGAACTTTCACCGTGAATATTTAAATCAATAAACATGCTTTGAGCTCACTAGACAAGCCCCATTTTGTTAATGCTTTTGGGTAAGGGGTTGGGGGAAGGGGCTGTTTGTCCTTGAAGTGTGGGCCGGGAGTTACTGCGGGAAAAGGGGGTTGTAGATTAGATCTGGCATTGAGAATGGAATCACGTCATGCTCTGATGAATGTGCCACGGTGCTGGAGCAGAGGGGTAAAAATATCAGACATTTCTGCCGCGGGGCTCAGGGGCCACTGCACTGGGAGCCGCACAGGGGCCGGGGTCAGAATCTACTTTTTGGAGGCCCACCTGCTGTAGGAGAGAGTCCCGGATAAAGTGTGCTCGCAGGAATCATTCAATCAAGTTTTGTTTTTTTTTGCAATTAGTCATAGAATTCATCAGTGTATTCCAGAGCTATTTAAAGTGTCCACTGATGAATTATTATACCAAAGACTGAACTTGTGATGCATTTTTGCATGCCAGTGTTTTTGAATTGTTGTCAGACACTGACCGAAACATGGTGATGGTTTCCCTCCAAAGATGAGATTTTGGTTTGACATGAGAACATGCCATCATCCGATTTAATAAATGCAGCAAGGCCACAGTTAATCATATTCATCTCGACTTAGCAGAAACAATTAGTGATAACAGCAAATGCAGTGAGACTCTGTGCGCCCATGTGACAGGTGATCCCGCTGCTGACCCGGACCAGGTCTGGCGTTGATCCGGCTGGTATCCTTGACAGCTGTGGTGAGGAAGGGGGGTCCACAGCAGTGGGGCTCAGTGAAGGGAAACACCATGCGGGTGTGGGGGTGGGGTACAGTCATTGCTTTGAGCAATGACTGTCAGACGCATGTTGGTGGTAATGGTGGTTTATGAAGAGAGATAATTAGTGTCGAGGCGTCAAGTGTGACTGACACGACTTCATATATGTGTGTCTAAGTGTGTGTGCATGTGCTTTGCGTACACTTCGCAGGATTGAACTGGAGTCTGTCAGAAAATTACACTTTTGCTTTATCATAAAGTGTGTGGGATCTCTCCTAGATCTTTTTGGTGTAATCTGAATGGCCTTGTGTAGTGCAAAATGGCACTTGAACGAACCTTTGAATTCTTCTCATTTAAATTAGCTTCCATTGATGTGATATGACCCATCAAAGTGCTGACACAGTAAATCAATTGAATGCGCTCTGGGGGAGAGGAGTGAGATGTGTGTTTGTGTGTGTGTACGTGTGTACTGTATGTGTGTGGGAAAGGAGGTTGTGGTCCTTTAAGCTCTTAACAGCCGCTGTATCTTTCATTACTAACCTTTTTTGAATCTCAGCATCAGAGAATCTCAGAAGAAAAAAAAAAAGAGACCCTGAACATTTCCAGCATTTTCTGAAATCCCCGGGAAGCCTCTTAAGTTCTGCCTGCCACAATCAAGCCCGTTAATGTCCCCTATTTAAGAGGTCGATTAAATTAGTGCCCTTCTTATATTGGAATTTGTCAATCATGCCGCCTCAGTGGAATGGTAATAGATCCTCAGAAGGCGGCTAAAGAGGAAGAGGAAGCCGGCGCTTTTTTTTCTTCTTCCCCTCTGGCGCAAGATGGCAGCCAGGGGTTTAGCTGGAGTGTAATCCTGGAAGTGCAGGGCTGATGTGGTACAATGACAGGAGAGGCACTCTAGTTCGACTGCACACTCATGCAAGCAATTATTCTCAGTGGCCGGGCCTAGTGAGCTGAGCTTTCCCGCTCTCTCTTTCCCTCTCTCTCTTACTCTCTTTCTTTCTTTCTTTCTTTCTTTCTCTCTCTCTCACTCTCTTTCTGAAGTCATGTTGCACTAATAAAACTTCTCACCTGAATTGTGTTGAGTGGGCCGGGATTGCGACAGCGGTCGTTTCCATGTGAACGGAATATCAATGGGAGGGACTCGGTAATGAATGGCGGTGATTGCGGCACTGGAGTGTTGATGGAGAGAGAGAGAGAAAGAGAGAGAGAGTAGGGTAGATATCTCCTGCTGTCAATTTGCAGACACCATAGATGTGTGGCTAAGCATTTACAAACACATACACACACACACAGTTGCTGGCTTACACATACACTGCCACAATGGCACGCAGAAGACAATGCATAGACTCCTGACACAGACTACACACACAGACACATTCACACACACACACTCACATACACATACATACAGACACACACACAAACACAGTGTTGCTGGCTTACACATATACTGACACAATGGCACACAGAGAAGACAATGCATAGACTCTTGTTTGTGCAGAGCACACACACACGCACAGACATCCACACTGTTTCTCTTTTGGCTCTCTGGGGTGTAAATAAACTAAAGCTGATAGATGCTAGCTTGTGAAGGTCATGTCCCATATTTTTGTGTGCATGGACAATGTGCATGATAAAATGCAGTTATGGCTTTGCCGACCTCTGACCCACTCCTCCTTATTGCCGTATTGGTCAGCCAGGAGAAAGTGGAGGCAATGAGGGAAGACAAAATGACACACAATGTCATCACAAGGCAATCTCCTTAAAAAGGGGTCAACAACCTGTCATTTTTATTCACTCGCTATGTTTTAAATACTCGTCTAAGAATTGAGATGAATAATGGCAATATCTCAAGGGATAGATGTCTCTGTGTGTGTGTGTGTGTGTAAGAAGGTGTGTGTGTAAGCGCACAGACAGAATAGTCGGGCCAGGATTAATAAGCGAGAGGGTGCTGGCCAACGGTGATTGTGCAGGAAGTGGAAGGCATCCCAGCCTGCCTCCCTCAGCCCCTCACAGCCCACCTCCTCCATCTGCTCCTTAAGATGCCATGGAAGCGCTTCATTTCCATTTAGCATCTCCAAACACTCGCTCCCTCTAATCGGCCTCAAATTTGTTATTATTTAGATAGCTGCCTCCAAATTGGCCCAGAGTTAGGTGAAAAACATGGCTGATTTATGTGAGCATTTTTATTATCAGCATTAGTGAAAGCATTGATTTTATTTTTTTTTATTATAATTGCCATGGCTGAGGTGTTTCGAACGCATCTTGGATTTATGATCATTTCTAATGCATTGCACTAATGCATTACATCTTAAAAGCCCTCTCTGACTTGGGCACTAACTATCGGAAGGCACACACGGCGGTATAGACACAGCCAAGCCTCTGACCATGTGCGAGCACTCATACACAGCCCACAGACAAAGGATTACCCATCAGCCCCCCCCCCCACACACACCAATCCCAGCATGCTGCCGAGGCGAGCCAGGGCATGGGGTGCATAGGGGGAAGGTGGGTGATGGGAGGAGAGGGGAGGCTGGGGGGGTGGAGGGGGTTGGAGGGGGCACGAGAGGCAGAGGAAAGAGGGGGGTCGATGGGGGAGGTGGGGCTATGAGCGAGTGAGGATGAACAAAGAGGAGTATCAGGATCCTCCTTGCACTGTCTGGAGCACCAGACCAGACTGCTTGCCAACCTGAATGGAACAGTAACTGTTTCCAGGGAGAAAACACATTCTTCAATGTTTTTACTTCAGAACACTTTTTAATGTAGTGTTTGCTTTTGTCTCTTTCGTAATCGTCTAAATGTGTGTTTCAATGTGTGCGTTTCACGATCATGAATGTGTGTGTTTGTATTTATCAGACAGTCTGTCCATGTTTTTGTTCTTTTGGTATTGTGTAACATTCATTATGAGACATCTTTGTTTTATCTGTGGGCTTCTCAGTCTTACATCATGTTTGAGGCTGCAATTTACATTCTGTTAAATCCCTTTGTCCTGCTCACTAATGGATGCCTCCATTAAAGAATCTACCTTTCTATATGCCACACACACACACACACACACACACACACACACAAATACACATCATACACTCACTACAAATAGTCTTTCACATTAGCATCCTTCTGGCTGGTAATGTGCACACATGTACAGACTGTTAGTCACACAAACACAGACATAATGCACACACACACACACACACACAGTCAGACTTGTTTACTTATACATGCACACCGAGACCCAGAAATGGATGCATTTCCCCCTCCCCCCTGCAGACAGTATGGCTTTTTGCCTCAGAGACAATGCCAATAGCCGTCGAGTTCATTCCAATAAAGTAACACATCTTCTCCATCTGATCGAGTTAAGCTTCCCATTATTACTTCTCTTCTGGCTCCCTGATGGTTCACACACATATATAATCAAACTAGCAGTGAGTACAAGATCAAAAGAAGCTTCTGGAAGCTCTCATTCGCTACAATGAAAACATGAACTCATGCCAAAGCTCTGGACAGTATTCCTGCATTAGCACAGTATATAGGTCAATTGTATGGAATACCGGTATGCTGCATTTGTGGTGAGATATTTAATTCATTTCCACTAATGGTAATTATGTGGAGTTTTATGTGTGTTCGTGGGGCTTTTTGTTCAGTCTTGATGAACACAGCCCAGCGTCCTTTGGAAGGATAGTGATTAATCCTGTGTCAGTCTTAAACAAACTAAAGATAAATACTTGCCAGGTCCCCCGCTGCAATCCCAGATAAGACTTCATTACCACAGAGATCCCAGCCAGTTAAGCATGGGGGGAGACTGTATGCAGGGTCAAAACTGATTGGCTCATCAAAGCTGCTCGCTGTGCTATGCTTTCTCCAAATGTATTATCAGAGCCAGACTTTTATTCAAACAGTTATTGTGTTTTTTTTGTGGAGGACAATATAGACTAATACATTTGGCACATTGTAAACCAGTGTACTCTATGTGTGGGGCTCTATAGCCCAGCACTGCCCACTACTGACCAGCCTTGGCACTGCAGGAACACACTGTATTACTCAGTCAGTACATTATGTCTCATTCTAAGCTGGAACAGAGGATGGGACTGTGTGTGTGTGTGTGTGTGTGTATGTTTATGTGAATGCATGCATAAGTGTGTACATTGGTGTGTGTATATATGTACGGCTGTGTGCACCTGTGTGTGCTTGTGTACACGTCTATGCTGTGTGCGTCTGTGTGTTGGTGTGTGTGTAAGTGTCTGTGTGTGCACAGCAGGCCAGTGGCTGGTAGAGGAAGCCAGCTGCAGTGTATCCATTAAGAGTTACTGGAGAGAGGAGAGGAGAGAGCAAAGCTCTCACAGATGCTCTCCCCTCTGTGGGGTGTTTGGTTAGATGGGTGGTTCCAGTCCTGCCCAACTTACCTAGTGCTCCTCTCTCCCTCTCTCTCTCTCTCTCTCTCTCTCTCACTCACACACACACACACACACACACACACACACACACACACACACAGTGTGTTATTATCAGGAGGGCCACCAGCATCACCCTTCGTCACCACCACCACCAGCAGCACCTGCAAAAGACAAAAGACAAAAGAACAGCAGCTTGGCACCTCCGCACCCAACAGCAGCTCATTTAAATCAGGGTGGCGCTGGGACAAACTGAGCGGAAGCCGTTTTTGTGTGTCTGAAAGACACTGTGTAGTCTTGAGACAGAACAGAGAGCGAGGGAAGTAAACGAGAGAGAGAGAGAGACAGAGAGAGAGAGAGAGAGAGAGAGAACAAGAGAGCGAGAAAGAGAGAACAGATGTGTTTTCAGTTGAGATGTGAACAAAGAGATGGGAGGGGCCCACCGTCACATTTCTCAAGGCCAGCTCACCCAGCAGCAGCGGCAGCAGCAGCAGCAACAGCAGCAACAGCAGCCCGAGACAAAGGAGGCTGCACTCCTCTCTCTCCCTCCCCCCCCCCCCCCCCTCCCTCTCCCTTGCGGCCCCCACCCCTGCGTCCCTGGGCCTTTGACAAGCTCCTTTCACTGTCTTAATAGAGTGTAACTGGCAATTAATGACTAGAAGCAGCGGGAGAGAGTTTTTTTCTCTTTTCTCTGGGACTGTACAGTAACCTGAAATTCATTATTTCAAACCATCTTCCAGCCCCCCCCCCCCCCCCCCCCCCCCCAACCCCTTATTCCCCTTGTCTTGTCTTGCATTTCAAAGGCTTTGGCTTGCCTCAGCAGATATTTTAATGAGCTCCTGGGAGTCGGCGCGAGACAGGATGCCTGCTTGCTCACAGCACCCCTGGCTCTCTCTGAGACGGGGCTCCTCACTGGACTGGGCCTCCGCTTAGACCTGGAGTTGGTACTGTGCCACCCAATCAGCATTCAGATGCAAGTGTGAAAGACAACGCTCCACATATTTACTGCATGGCTCAGGGACCCAAGAGTAGTGTGTGTGTTTGTGTGTGTGTATGTGTGTATGTGTGTTTGGATGCCATAGCTCAGTCATGATATCCGCTGAAGCTCGTGAACAAGACAGCAAAAAGCTCTTGTCTGTCCTCTCTCTCCTATTTACTGCCGCTTAATTTTTTTATGGCAGCTTTTTACTAGGTCGATGAGCCAACAAATGTGCACAATTACATGGTAAATCATTACTGGACATGCATATTGCAGCAAACAAGCGCTGTCCAAACAAGAGGTCCCTGGGGCAGAGGATGCGAGCTAATTCATACTTTCATACCTTTACTGTGGAGATGCTCTTTGATTATACATTTTCTGTACAGCATTTGCTGGGTCTAGCGGCGACAAAGCCAGTGTTGAATGAAAGTGCAGGGAGGGAAAGAAGCCCTTCAGGCAGCAGCTCAGAGCAGACACGTTTATGTGGTGCAGAGAGGTGATATCAGGTCCCCATGCGGCGGGGCTGCAAACAGGGGAAAGACAATGAGGGTTGTGTGTGTGTGTATGTGTGTGTCTTCTGGGGGCTGTGTGTGTGGTGTGGGTCGACTGCAGAGCCGACAGACAGAATCGAGTGAGCGCGTGCGGCCGACAGCCTCCAGGGAATAACAATGACCCCAAACACACAGGCACGCATGAATGCACATGCAAACACAAACATGAACACATAGAAAAACACACAGGCACGTGTGTGTGTACGGATAAACACAGTCACACACACGGATGTACACACACATACACACACAGATGTATTGCATTGTCACCATAGGTTTAGTCTTCAAACTGAGAATATTAATTGCATAGGATGACATTGCCACCACTGACCCACACACTCTTATTTTAAAGATTTTTAAAGGGGGTTTGAAGGTTACACCACTATTCAGACAACATAATCAAGGCACATGAACTGCTCTGCTTCAAACCGTCCCTCGAAAAAGAGTAGCTCTGACTAAGGCATTACTTGTACTCCGTTGGTATTTTTTTATTTATATTCAATTATATCATAAATTATATTTAATTATTTGAGTATTCAAAGAAAGGTTTTTTGAAGGTATTTGATGAAAAGGCCTCATATGGTGGCGGCTCTTGTGTTTGTCTCCTGGTTCAGTCGGCCAGTCTGTGTGTGTGTGTGTGTGTGTGTGTGTGATGCTCAGGGACAGAATCAGTCATGATGATGGCATGGGTGTTATCATCCAGGCACACCCGGCTCTGCTGAACACATGTCTGTCAGACCGACTCAATCAAAGAGGGATTAATTAAGGGATTTGTGCCATTGCACAGACTTCATATACTGTACACTCTCTCTCTCCCTCTCTCTTCAGATTATATTCCTTTGCAACAGTTGTGAGTGACACAAAAGTTTTGTACCCCCCACCCCCCTCCCCCTTAGTCTTTCTCATCAACTTCAAAACGGAGAATTTCAAAGAAGTCAACTAGAGGAGGGATTTGGTTGCTTTTATTGCGTTTGATCTGATTCCAGTTGGACGCCCCACTTTCCCAGTCCCCCAAGTCGTCTCGAGCCCTCCCAAGATATGGACGCTGCAGCGCTGGCCCTTGACAGGAGTTGACGTCTGCAGCCACCGTCCTAGTCCAACAGACCATGGGGTAGTGAGTGTGTGTGTGTGTGTGTGTGTGTGTGTGTGTGTGTGTGTTGGGTGTGGGGGGGGGGGCATGGTCAACCGCCTCTGTCCACTGACCCGTGGCTCACCCCCCACATTGCCATCGTTGCCGTTATGTTTTACGGTCAGTTGGGCTGGGTAGTGGTGTTTCTTCTGTCTTGGCGTGGGCTGATCCTCCAGACAGCCTCTGTGTGCAGGTGGAGGGAGGGGAGGGGGGTATTGGGTGAGCTCTGGGAGAAGAGA
This sequence comes from Limnothrissa miodon, assembly GCA_017657215.1. NCBI lineage: Eukaryota > Metazoa > Chordata > Actinopteri > Clupeiformes > Clupeidae > Limnothrissa > Limnothrissa miodon. Next base: position 139,520 of record JAGFZM010000190.1, on the reverse strand, counting down.
CTCCCACCCTTACATCTCATTAAGCAGCTATAGCGCTTGTCTCGACTCCTCCCATCAGCCCCTGCGGCACTTTGCACCCCTGTGTTTGCTAGCTGTAATGTGTGTGTATGTTTGCCCTTATAAAATCGCATCCCTGAGTCTGCTGGAAACACAAAGGGGAGAAGACAAAGGCAGAGACAATCACCTACTGTACAGTAAATAGTTCTCAAGATAGCACGCTCGTGAAGTGAATTTCAAAACTTTATTCATGTATGTCTGTTAAAAGTGTGTGGGCATGCAATTACGAACTATTAAAAAAATAATATTATGTATGTTATTTTGCTACTTTTAATCATATTATCATTTAAATTATATAATAAACTTAGGGTACAGTATTATAAAGGGTCACATACATGCATCGCAAACTTTTTTTTACACTTTCACATATATAATTAGGTGATTACAGTTATTACATGTTGTCATTACACTTAAATGCTCTAATTGCAATTTCATTTTTTGCTTTTTGCTTTTTTTGCTTATAAGGCTGGGCTCTGTGATAGTTGGATTCAATTTCACTGTTTTCCAATCTGATCTGGATCTACTGTAGCAAAAGCTAACAGATGAGCTTTTTGTAGCAGACATATAACCATGGTAAAAATAGTGCAGTGGAAATGATTCAGAACAGTTTCCCATAAACCTTTGTGGACATGGCAGGCTGGAGAGAGGAGGGTCCAAGTGTCTGACTGGAGACAGATCACCTGAACCTGTGTGGAGTCTGCATAGAATGCCAATAGGATCTGGGAGGCATATTTATGACCACAACAGATCTCTTCGCTGAATGAGTTTACACAGCTCACTGCAACTGTCTCACAGACACACACACATGCGCGCGC
>JAGFZM010000190.1:119450-138638 GCA_017657215.1 Limnothrissa miodon | reverse complement strand
ACACACACACAAGCACGCACACACACTGTGCCACTGGGATGGTGTCTCTGCCAAGAGGTGTCCCTCAGCTCTTCAAGTGAGACAGCATGTCCAGACTGCTTGGGCTAACTTCAATGGATCTTCAGACTCTCATCAGTCCAGCATGCCCTTGATTCACACGTGCTCTGAAAAGGTCTGTTTTGGAAAAAGTTATACAGTAGTTCCTCCGAGGCACTCGGCTTATAATCTTTCAAAAATACTTCTTTGATAATGGCCGCTCAGCAGGGTGTCTTTCATGGCTGTTTGTGCTGGAATATCAAATTGTCGTGGATGCCATGACCACCTGACCGCTTCACTGAGCAGCAATCCATAAACACAGTGTTGACAGTTTGAAGTAATGCGCCATGCCTTATCCGCAAAATTCCGATAAACTCTCCAACCCGTTGGCCAAGGCTGCTTTCGTACAGTACTCCTTGGGCTTTTTAACTCAACAACTTCATTTTTGTTTTTGACGAGGTGGGGGGGGGGGGGGCGGATGGCTCCCTCTTTTTGTCTCACTGGAGACCCATAAAGCTTTTATGTTTGGTGCTGGCTTTGGAACAAGGCTTTTACTCTAATGAGCGTTTTGCCAGTCGTGAAAGTCACCTTAAATAACAGTAGCTCAGAGTTTTGTTTCCAGTTATTTATAAGGAGGAACATAGCTGGAATATGCCTTGAGGTCACAGTTGACTAGATGTGCATCAATCAGCACCATTGCCTAGTAACGCAGATAAACACGTTTGACAGACATAAACTATGCCTTTCTAAATAGACAGCCAACTAGCACTTGTTTATCTGGCTCTGTTTCCTACTCCCATTCCTCTATACGGTACTCTGGATTGGGTCAACCTCTTCTGCAAAGCCATTGGGAAGAATAAAAACAATTACTGTAAATATAATTTATAACCAGTGACAAGACTATAAAACCATACTTCAGATCTTGGAGTTGTCTACTGTAGCTGTTTTTGTCCAGGCCATTCACAAACACAAAAAGAAAATCACAACTCCTAATCTATACTAGTATGTATTACATCTATTTTTGAAATCGTCAGATATGACTTTGTCCTCTCTCTTGGGTGAACACAGATGCATCAAGGGTCACTATAAGTGCACTTCTGGATGATTTACAAATAATTGCAGTGTACAGTATAGCATGATGGAGGTAAACACTTTCTGGATGTGTATGATCATTGACTTTGACACCTTTAAAACTCTTTTGGTGTGAATTATTGGGTGCTAATGTCGATTCTCCCGTCTAATTGTATGAAAACAGATCCGGTTCGTTTTCCCAGGTACTTTCATGTAACAGCTAGCTCTGTCAAATAATGGTGCCAGAAGTCAAGTAATTGGGTGTTTGAGGATGAAGGTAAAATAGCGCTTTAAACCTGGCACCTCGACTCACAGAGCCACCTTCTTCTCTGAGCATTATCTATTTAGACACGAGTTTGACAGAGACCGAGACAAGAGACAGCAGTGTGTGGATAGCGAATCACACTTGCCAAATATCTTTACAGACACGTGCGGTGAAGGTAACATGGATGCCTGACTGTCAATATGCACACACAGTCGTATTAACAGACATGTTTAGGCCTACCCTTTAAAGTTCTCTGTTGTCTGTCTGTGTACATTGCTGTACCAACACACACAACCTGGTACTAGATGGAAGGGCACTAGTCTATCCACAAACTGGTAGAACGATTATAAAGCTGTTCAGCTTTTTTTTCAGCTTTTGTGAGCGTGGCAGACAGAGACAACGCACCTTTCAGTACCCAAGCGAATTGAAAGTCAGAAGTCTATAAAAATGCTGATATTCATATACATGCACACACATAATAAACAGACACACACACACACACACACAAACACAACATAAACAGGGATGCAGTCATAAGCGTATCGTCATGTGCATTTTACCAGAAAGTCCTGGAATGAGATTCAGACTTGTTTGCAATTAAATTGGAATCATTTCAGCAGTAATGACCCTTGAGGGAGGAATATTTATGGAACCATTTGTGTATCAAATGTAAAAAGCATGCTGTGGATTTCTGTGTATATCAGAGAAGAACACATGTGCATTTACTGGGTGAAAACATCTAGGCTTTTGCGGAAGGTGTCATGTTTTCACATCCCCAAGAGCACATCACTCTGTCAAGTAGTATTAGCCTATAAAAAACGTTTTTACTGTTATGCTGGCTTTATCGTTGGCATATTAAGAGAGTGCACTACATGTGCTCGATGTGCTTGAGCTGAATGAACTTAACTCAACTATACTCTTGCTTATTTATGTATCCCTCGCCTGTCCACCAACAGTTTGGCTCTCTAGATAAATTCATTGCCAGAGATCTGTCTCTAAAACTTCCATATAGCTATCTATGTTCTGGGTTCATTTCATAGTTAATTCATAGCTCATAGCTATAGCCTCATTCGTTTACCACTGTAGCTAATTACCGGAAATTACCTGACCCTAGGCACATTAGAAATTTCTCTTACGCTAGGTCTTGACATGATGTAGCTCACATAATTGCTTAAGAGTAGCAACAAAACAGCACAATACTGTTGTTAATACGAGTCATGTATCTTTTACTTTTTTGCCTTGTTGCTTGCAGCGTTTCTCAATTGAAATTTTCCTGGAGTCCATTAAACGGTACACAGGTAGGACTACTCTCATTTCTCTCATTCCCTTCCTCTCTACAGTCCAGGCCAATCTGTGTCTGCTGATACCCATAATGACATCCTCTTGGAATTGTTTCCTCTTCCAGACAGCCGTTGTTTAGTTTCCACTTCCATTTGGTCTGGTCAGCACAATTATGCCGATACGTTGTTTTGTTTTTTTCGCCGTGGGCAATTTTCACTTTTTCTTTCCCTCCATGCCTGCATCCCGTCAGTTCTAGACCATTGACTTGCCTGCTACTCTGGCGTTAGCATAACCTCCAGTGAGGACAGTCTCTGTGCTCGGGGGTTGCGCAGCACAGGCCAGCGCTCACATGTTTCGTGCACTCGATCACTCGAGCAGACCTGTTCCTGGCAGATAATGCTTGTGCTAATTCAGATAGCTCCCTGGGAAGGCCTGCGGGTATTGTACAGAGGCTTTGGCAGCCAGAGGAGCTTGTCTAAGCCTGAGGAGAATTCCCTGCTCTCCTCTAAACCATTGGACTTGTTGTGCTACGGCCAGCCCCTGCACCTGTGAAAATACTTTGGCCCTCTGCTCCCTTTTGTTGATCAGACGTCTTTCGGATGCAAATGGTGATCACTGAAATGCTGTTGCATTGTTCCGTGGCCGTGTGAAGCCAGGCTCTTTTTCACTGTTTATGGCTCCAGCACACATACCCTGGTGCACATCTGTTCAACTTTTCCCAGAAAGAGGGGGATTAAGGGTTTCTCCATTGACTACTCTGGGCTAGTAGCCTAATCACTGGATTGGCCAGAAGGATGTTCAGTGAATTGACTACAAGACTTTCTGACATCAATTACTCAGAATATTCACTGAAATACAACATTAGCTGATATATTGGTCTCCAATGAGTTACGTTAGCCAAAGCTAGTTAAAATAATAACATTTATATGGTGTGGAATGCAAGAGGAATGTATTTTTCGGTAGCACATGCTTTGCTGACTTCATGAATTCCCACACCTTCACACACAAACACACACACACACACACATGTATTTTTTAATCCGTTTCTTCTCATTCACCCTCTTTTTCCATTCCTTTCCCACCACCCATTCCTCCTCCTCCTCTTCTCTCCATTCCCTTCATGACCTCATGACAACCTCCTTGCACACCTGCAGGCTTCCTGCATACAGTCAATTCCCAAATATGAGACACACTGAAAAGACCTCAGGTCAAAGTTTTATGCCTATAACTAAAAAAAAGTCAAAACCATGCACTGACCTTACCCACCGTATATTAACTTTACAAATGTATCAAGTGCAGTTTGCTAAACTTTATTAGAGTTGAATCTAAAGGGATATGCATAAAAATGCATTTCCATAATTTGCCCCTACTATCCTGCCTCTTAAATTAAAAATTTAAATAATTTGATCATCAATTTAAATTAAATTTATCTCAGTTAATAATCCAAAATTTGCACATGCTTTGCACCAGGATTCAGGACTCAAGTTTGCTTCTCTGGTTGTCTCATCTAATGGCGAATGTTCCACATAGATGAGGGTGGCAGTTGCAATGATGTTTGTATCAGTAATTTCTAATTCATTTCAGTTAAGTCCTGTGATGTTTGTCGCACAGCAGTGTGGCACTACCTGGTGTAATTAGGCAGGGAAACTCAGACCAGTGAATCAAAACAGAAAACAGCTGCTCCAATCAATCAGTACGCTGACCTTCCCCTCACAAACAGACCGACCAGCAAACAAACACAGCACACAATTATACTTTGGATTAGAGTGTGTTCGGGCTAATTAAAATGGAGTCACATGCTCACCAATTTCAGCCAGACCAACCAACGTGTTTGCGTTCACATCTGGATCCTGGCATCTAGGAAAATGATAAACACATCATTGTGATGGGGAGCCAAATAATGGATTTGTTATTCCATCCAATGTCTTGTCTGAGCACTCCTCACTGAATGGTCATTAATAAATGTTCCACGTTTATGTCAATTTGTCTGTCTGACAGATTTACTTCTTCTGCAGTATTGCTTGGCTGTGTTCCATACAAACTTGGAAGGATGAAACAGAGGCCTGAATTCATTTAAAACTGGGAACGGGAACAATGGAACTATTTAGAAGTTTTTTTTATCACTATTAAATATATGTTAAGTAGGAACAGGTCACAAGATATGTTTATCATCTCCCTCACAGATTTGAAAAAATAATGTGTTGTGTTTATTATAAACGCACACATCTCACATCTTATGGAGTTGGATGGCTTCCAGATTTTTCTTTTTAATCATGTCCTTAGGTTTTTTATGGTGTTCTGATAGCAGTACTAGTAGAGTGGTTTAAACTTTAGTCCACAGAATCCCCTTCTCTTTGTCCAAGGGCCAACAAATAACCAAACTCTCTCTCCCCATCATTTGCTTTTCAAAAGCATATGAGTAGGATTGTTTGTTTATTTCTCGTCCCATTGGTCTGTGATGAGACATCTGTGTGTATACCAACGCCGCCATCTCGTCTCATTGACCTTTTAGCGGCTAAAACAAGCATTATCCAATTAGCGTGCATAGCCGCGGTGTCACGGGTCAGATGCAATTATGCAGTGGGAGATGGGGCGCCCTCTCCTACCTGCTGAGGGGAGAGAGAGCACCGCTTATGGCCTCTCCTTCTTCACCAGCACACTCAAGAAGCCGCCCACCTTATGCCTGCCTGGACATTTGTTTATACTGCTTATGGACGTTCCAAACTGACCTATGGTATCCTACATCCCTATTCATTTCAATTCAATTTTATTTATATAGCGCATTTTTACAAAAGGTATGTCTCAAAGCGCTTAAGGCATTTCTCAAAGAAACAGATTTTTACATTTTGCCAGCCTTAAGACCCCTAGTTTGACATTATTCTTTGCTGTGTAACCTTAGTGTGAGGCAGGAATGAATTATTAGTTCACATAGGGATTATGTCAAAGTTTAAGAATGAACTAGAAGTACATTCACAGGTGGAATAGCATAAACTACATATTTTGAAAGCTTATAAATTTAACATGCCCTAAAACAATGGCCTTTAGTGGATACATGGGACTGAATAAAAACAAATCGTTTTCATACAGATATGTAAAGTTTAAGATGCCAAAACAATGCATTCTAAGAATGCATGACTTATTCTTAAGGGGTTCAGATGGATTTTCTCCTGACTGATAACCTCTTTGAGCCAAACCCATTTCATGTCTTTGAAAGTACCCAATGGGATTGTGTTCTGCAAACCATGTTGAGCTTTACTGTGTGTTCTTCCAAGTGTCCCACTGCCTGCTCATCTCAGCTCACTATCAGCCTCCTCTCTCTGGGAATGTGAGCCCCGTCCAGCAGCCCCAATTTGACGAGCTCCTCAGTGGGCCAAGACAAGGCCCCCTCTTTCTTTCCTCCTGGTAGAACCGTCTCTCTCTCTCCCTCTCTTTCCTTGTGGTTGAACCCTCTCTTTCTTTCTTTCTTTCTTTCTTTCCCTCTCTCTCTCTCTCTCTCAGCTTGTTATCTCTCCTCATACCTCCGGGCGTGTGGCACAGTGCTTAGTTCCCCGTCTCCCTCAATTTCCAGGTCTGGGGGAATTTGTTCATTACTGTGCCCCAGTCTCCTTGGCTCTGCTGGCAGCCACTAGTGCTCCAGCGCTGCTTCTCTGCCTCGGCTTCTGTTCTGCTGTTGTTGCCGCTGCTGTTCACAGCGTGCGGTATCTCTCCCTGCACATGCAATTTTGTCGCTTCGCACCCAGAGTAGAAGAAAAAAAAAATAGCCACCCGTTGGCTTCGGCTGCCCGTTTTTCAGTGTTTTTTTTAATTCCTCTTATATTTGCCATTTCTCTCTTTTTCTTGTCAACCCCTTTTTCCCCAATGCGCCACTGAAGACCCTAGGAAGAGAAGAGTGGCCCATTGCACAGGGAGATGATCTGGCCCTCTTTGGCCCAGTTTTAGTTCATTCAGTATCAGCGCCCACTGAAGCACAAAGTGGGACCAGTTCAGACCACTGGGGGTCAGAGGTGGCTGACCCCCCCTGGCCCAGCCTGCCCCTGGCTTTGCCTGGGTAGGTTCCCGTTGAATGGCCTCATTGTCTGCCTGCCGTTGAGAGCAGCCCATAAATCTTGTGTCTGTCTCATGTTGGAGTTGCATTGTGGTGCAGCGAGGGAGATGTCAGCGAAGAATGAGCCTGCCTTTCTTCATGGTGCACTGAACACTTTTTTCCCCATTCAATCCCTCAGCTCCCGACTATACATGCGGGTCCACAACAAGAACAAGAGGTAGGTGATCATTGTCCCAATCAGGACAACCCTCCGCTCTGTCACACAGCATAATGAGATATTTGGCTGGACCTACATTAAGAGAAGAATAGCTTTGGTGCCTTGGCTCTTGCTTCTATAAGAGCAACCAAGCAAAAAGGACATAGGCGTTACTCGCAGAGGTCAGCTGGACTAAGCTGCTTTGTGTCCTGGGCCGTTTCGTTGCTCTGACCGCTGACCAGTCAACGCATATTAAATCTCTCAACAGCACTGACTTTCTCATTCATGTGGAATTTACATTCATTTTCAGCTTTTTTAAATACGTTATAGAATTCCTCCTGTCTTTTTTCTTTTCTTTTTTAAATCTTCAGTCTCCATAGCAACAGCTACTTTTGAGTATTGGTGTCAATTGTATTTCACCTACTGTGATTTTTATTTAGAAGTAGACTAAAACCAAATTTATATTTAATTGTTGCTTTATTCGTTCCATTAGCAGATCATATGGTTGATTATCCCGTCATTAGTTTGTTCATGGCTAATTAACATTTCTCTTGAGTTAAGAAAAAAAAAAAAAACTCACCCTACCAACCCAAGTAAAGTAAAGTAGCAATGATGGGTGTCCACTGTACCGTAACTCAGATTGATTAGAGCGTCCAGTGTGGAGTCTTTTTGCGACCCAGTACTTGCAGTCTCTGCTATTTAAGCTGTAATTCTTAGGTCATTCGTTCTCAATGTTCCACAGGGCCAAAGTTGTTGAATTCACAGAGAAGAGGGACCAGGCTACCCGGCGCACTCATCTGTGCATGACTGTTCTACTGGCAGAGGTGTGAATACCATGTGAGAGGACAAACAAAATGAAATGTTCAGTGTTTTCTTTTTATTTGCATTGTGGGTCATGGCCTACTTGTTAGGACCATGGAATTGACACCGAATGGTTGCTGCTTCAATCCCCAACCAGTTGACCAAGGCTGAGTGCCCCTGAGCAAGACACCTAGAACTGAGTGCCCCTGAGCAAGACCCCTTCACTGCTCGCCTGAGCACCACTGCCATAGGCAGCTCACTGCTCCAGGTAATATGTGTGCTTCCCCTCATGGTGTTTCCGTGTGTGCTGTGTGTTGCACTAATTCACAATTGGGATGAATGCAAAGCCTGAATTTCACTCACAGGATCAAAAGAGTATAAATACTTTTTTGTTTGTTTTGTTTTGTTTCCAAGGATGTTCTTAAGACAATTGCTTATATAAGCTATAATGAATGTCACACTACATGGTAGTGTCTGTAGCCAAGGGCATTGTGTCTGTCACCACTAACTGCCATGACGTGATGCCACTGGTGTTACATCACCAGTTGAGAGTGGCTATCTTAATGTGTCCTGGCAGAAGATATCAAAGAGAGATGTCAGATGCTAGACTTCTGATTGAGCTCACAAAACTTTTAACTGGCAAACCTCCATTCAAGTAGGCTTGTTAAAACCTTTTTATCACAGAGGTAAAAGCTGAGTGAGAAGTGCAAGTGTTTGACACCAGCCGTATTTTATTTTTGCATGGGGTAGGGGAAAAGTTCTATTCATTGGGTAAAGGGGAAAGTTGAACACATATATACTGATACCAAAGATTGATCAAAGAGTTTATACTGTGACGTAATGTGATACTTCTGCTTATGCAGATCAGAATTATTCATGCATGCTGATGCTCCTATAGTAATGTACTGTGTTGCTCTAGTCAGTATTTAATGATCCTTATGTACTGTATATCCAAAGGCAGTGGGCCTTGAGGATGTCCATTTTCACATCCATAATGACAGTAAAATTGTGTTTTTATGACTTGAATTATTATGTGAAACTTGCTTCATATAATATAATGTTCAGGTAGATCTAATGCAGGAATTGCTCAGGATTAGATACAACTAAGAGGAACAATGATAGATAAAAGCACATCCTGGTTTTCTTTAGTCAGCCACCTCCTTGCTGTCTCTCAGCCAGAGCTCCCGGCATCTAAAAAACATGCTTGCTTAAAGAGCCCAGCTCCAGAGGGACGGTGCGCCAGACAGTGAAGCTGCGTGAGGCGGTCCTCTCCGAGATAATTTGATCTGTGGATGTCAAGCCATATCTGTCTCCTTACCATTCTTACGTAAACTCACTGAACTAGAGTCACTCTTGTGAGTTCAGGCAAGAAAGAAGCATTCAAATGAAGGCAAACGAATAACCGTCTGGTGCATAACGTGATGCAGATGTTCAGAATGCATTCAGTGCAGTGCGGCGCAGGAGTTGTTTTTAAACTAGGCGTCGGGTCCTGTGCTGTCCCCGTGGGTTTGCTGTGCTTGTTGACTGCTGCATAGGCCCAGTCATGAGGACTTTCTCTTGATGGTATCGCAGTGATGGATGATGGGAATATCCAGAGCCCTCCAGCAATTCATCATCTTCTCTTCTGTCAAATTGCATTGCAGTAGTACATGCAGCACAAAAAAAAGGTGGATGATCCCTCTCATCCACATAGCCACAGTCTGCACATTGTCTGCTGAACAAGTGCAAAAAAGAGGTAGTTTTCCTGGCATTGCTCTCCGCTCACTGACCTTCTAAAGTCTCTCAAAGCCAAGAAGCATGTTTTCAATTCATAACATAAAAGGTAGAACTGAGGAGCTTGGTCACGGTTGTCTTGGTGACCTGCTTAGGAGATGTGCTTTGGGCTTTTGGGAGTGATTTGACGGGGCTCTCCTGTCATTTTCTGCCCCTTGTTTTCACTGCATATTCTGTGGCTATGATAAAACATAAATTTGATCAAATACGCCAGCGCTGACATAGGGAACACCATACAAATGGATCACTCATTCACCTCAGTCTGCCTCAAAACCATTGTATTATTTTAACACAAAATGGAGCAGAACAACAACACAAATATGAACACATTTACATTTATGTGCACAGTGCCTGGGTGTGTTTGTGTTGTGTGGGGCTAACCCAGTTCTCCCAGTTGGACAGCATTTATGCACAGTGGCGCGTCCCTTAATCTCCTCCTGGAGAGATGACATCACCAGTTCAGCGGAGGTGTCCAAACAGCTGTCTGTCCAGCCCCCAAAGGACACACAAGCATAATTGGGTCGACTTTCATCCACCACACTACCTCTTCTTCTGTGTAATGAAAAAAAAACATGAATATTAATTAAATTTGGTAATTATGATAATGATTTAATTCCACAAATGCATGTTATCTGAATACATTAGCGGGGGAAATAAGTGGGTCTGCCAAAGAGTGTTGCACCGAGGTCACCCGCTTTTTCAGACTGACTGCGCATTTCATGCATTTATTCATTGCTATAAATTGCATTTTGTTGACTGAGTAAATGCAGACAGCTGAGACTTCTGCCTCAAATCCATTTTGGACGAAAGGCATTGTAATTGGTTGAGTGTAAATGGACCTCAGATCTCCTCTGATATGGGTGAAACGGAGAGCAGGGTTGCATCGGGCCGTGACTCTGTTGAAAAAGTAGATTTGTCTTAAATGTGAGACATTAAGGAGTAAATATGCAGCTTGAGCTTGAGATCAGATAAGAAGGGACCCGAGTGCCTGTCGTGAAGGCTGGTGCAGCTTCACACGCTTTGACATTCAAATATTGTCGCTCCTCAGCGGGGGTCTGTTATTATATCTTGCGTATTGAAATTTTGAAGCATATTTTGCCCCCCTGACTTTTTACGTTTTTACAGCTTTCTATTTTCCATTAAAATTCATAAAATAGTATAAATAGGGGCAGTGCTGTATTTCTATTAGCTTTTAATTTGAAATGGATAACCTTGAAAAACAGAAAGTTCGCACCAAAGCTAAATCACTGGATAAATTATGTTTTCATTGCCTTAAATAAACACCGGTTCAGTACAAGAGGACTTGTAGCAATTATGTGTTTTTATGAAAATTATTCAGTTCACTTTTCTAAATTTAACATTACAGTGCCTACTAGTCAAACATATTCATTAAATCACTGTAATGGATATTCCTGAATGTTTCAATCTGCGAAAATGGAACATGCATGAGGCTAATAATCAAAACAGACGGCCAAATGTTTGACACTGGTGGGAGTTTGTTTTTCCAGCACACAAATAGGGTATTGGGGCTCATGCACTACTCCCCAGGGAGTCCAATGGTCAACAGGACAGTTAGGAAGAGCTTACTCAGCACTTGAGTGATCTCACTTCCTTACCCACCATCGGTCAACATGGACCTCTGATGAGAGAAAACAAACAACGATGCCAACAGCTAAACAGCCAGTTCCCTTCATTGCTCTCTCAAACCCACAGCTGTTTCCTCCTTGTTGTCAGTCAGTCTCTGAGTCTCTGTGTGTGTGTGTGTGTGTGTGCTGCTTGAAGTGCAGGTTAAGTTCAATTCTCCTCTTATCTCTTCCTTGACACAATCAGCTCTGTTGCTCTTAGATAAACAGGTCACCCTGTACCAGACATTTGCAGCTAAAATAAGACTGCAGTATCAACACATTTCAGACTGAAAGACTTTAACACATATCAAAACAAAGATTAAATAACTGTTGTTTTTCACGACTTACTTCAAAATGACTGTGGCAGACTTTTTATTTCTGCTGCTTCTGTCTGAGGCTTTGGATCTGAAGCACATTCTTTGGTGCTTGTTGACTTTGCTCTCTACTTCACTGAAAGGCTCCATTCACTTTAAAAGGGAAATTTTATTCACAAAACTGCCGATGACATTAATGAGTTTATTTGCATAATAATTGTCGCCTCCTGCAAGTTACACGAACAGACAAAGGCCGCATTCGTCCGGAGTGAGGTGGAAAATGGTGAACAGGATCTCTTGGGTCACTTCAGGTTAATATGATCATCCACAGGTGGAGACAACATGGCTGACTACGACTTGGTTCCCAGCTTTGATGTCGGCAGATGTAGTGTTGAATAAGTGCGCTTTTGGCTCAAGGGGCAACACAGGTGGATCTGACATCCTCACGTGTGCATGTACTTTGAAGTTAAGAATGATGAGCTGTGACATACTTGACATACTGTGACATACAGTACAGTATGCATACTTATGTGTGCTCCTTGACAGGACGTGTCTGAATGTGCATGTGCACATACATGTCTATGTCAATACGACATGTCTGTCTCTCTGTGTGTGTTTGTGTGTGTGTGTGTTTGTGTTAGTATATGTATGTGTCTCTTTGCGTGTGTGTGTCTGTGTGCACATATGTCCATGAGGCTAGGATGTCCCTGTCTTTGTCTCTCTTTCCATGTGTGTGTGTTTGTTTGTGCTCTCTTTCTGTCTGTCTCTCTATACATGTGTGTATGTGTTAGAATTTGTGTATGCTTGCGTGTGTGTGTGCGTGCTCCTCAGGGACGTGACTGAGATTAGGTGCAGTCCTCCCAGGCAGGCTCTGGTGGTTTCTGCAGCTGATTCCTGGCAGAGAGTGGGATTGGGTTCCAGTCGGTGGTGATGGATAACGCTGACCGAGCCACTTCCCTTCCTCCCTAGCGCCAACAACCCCCCCCCCCCCCACACACACACCCACCACCACCTTCTCCCTCTCATGTTCAGCCAAATGGCAAACCGCTCCACACATTTCAGCTCAGCCCTGGGCGCTGGTCAAAATACCATCAGGAGAACAAGGCAGTCGTCAGACCACATGTCACCAAGTAGACAAAGAGGAAGATGATGTCTTGCATGCTGGAGATGTATGGGATACTCAGTGAAACAGAGTTCAAGGGATGCAAATAAAACAAAAGTACTTGAGAAAATTAAGCAACTACTAGAGACAGCTGCTGTTCATTTTTTCATATGAAAGAATGTTTTGTCCAGCTACAGCTTTTATGACAAAATAACAATGCATACACATCTTGCAACACTTACAGTGCTTTTATTACAGGGAATCTCCTGAATGGCAGTGTAACAAACTAAAAACCAGAATGCAATGCCATGTGTTTAATGGTCATTTAAAAGTCTTGTAATGGCAAAGCATAGCATTGAATAGCAAATGATTGTTGGCTGAGTGTTTCCTATGTACGCCAACCATCATTAGTGCACAAAAAAACAACATTATGCACATATGACCTTCAAATGACTCTTAGACACAGAAAATGTTATGTGTCTAAGTAAATGTAAAAGTATGTAAAGTATAGGTAATGTAGTAAGGTGTAGTATGACTTCCTGACACCTACAGTAGACATAAAAAAGGCTTCTAAATTCTACTTCAAACTACAGCAATTCAGCAACATGCACAACATCCCCTCTCTGTGGGTCTTTGCTCTAAATATTACTTGTGTGTAGTATTTAGCGTTGGTGTATTGTTCCACACATTCAAACCAAATTAACAAACAACTGAGACAGCAGCCTACATACCACAGATACTAATTAGCGTTATAGCTAACTGCCCCCTGTTGCTACAGTTTGCAGGCAAAACCTCATCTAAAACAACAAAAAATGGTACATGGAAACACACTTAAACTGGAGGGTGTACAGTACACCTCTGTATCTTTCTTCTATAATGAGAATGACCATTGAAAGCGCAAGCTAATATTCCACAAGGCATGTTCTTGAACCACTTGTCTTTATGAGACCAAGACCAGCTTTGGATCAGATTATGTGCTGTGTGTGTTGTGGTGTGGGCAAAACCATGATGACTATTCTTGCCTAAAGTGAAGCATGGTGGGGGTTTGGTCTGGGGCTGATGAGGGCTGCTGGCACTGGGGAGCTGTGGTTCCCATAGGAATCATGAATTCCAAGAAGTGCATGATTCCCTCGCTGGAAACCTGATTAATGAGGAGGGCAGCGGGGGGTCACGGTGCAGTTTTTAGAGTGTGTCTAAGTGTGGCTTTAGTTGTATCAAAGTTTAATTTCTATTGTCCTTTGGGAAGATATGACATAATATTTGCAGAAATGTAAGGGTTGTACTCACGTTTGTGAGATTCTGTATCCCAAACCTTATTGTTTAATTTGTGATAGCTCAGATGAAAGAAGACGAACATTACCGTTTGGATCAAGTATGGTCTCTCTAATTGTGCGCAATGACTAATGGGCAACCCAAGTTAAATAAGCATGAGCTATCAGTGTCAGCTTTAAATAAATGTTTCAGCAACACAGATGTGCGTCATAAAATGAAATTCCCTACATTCATTTCCAAAAGGGCTTGTACATCAAAATATACTACATTAACTGCACTATAGAGCTGTAATTTTTTACTCATATGTAATTGAAATACTACAGGGAAGAGGGGTCTTATTTCCCTCTGTAGTACTGGCAGTTATTCAGTGTTCATACAGCTTTAATGCAACCTCCCATATAGCCCACTATATACTATGTATTTGTTGTTGTGGTTGGTTGCAGGTTGTGTGTATAGCTCAGATTTGATCAAGCTGAATTCCAGCCACTTCTTGAATGAGCTGTTGTCCATCAAGCATCACTGGTTTAAAATGTACATAAATCATATATATATATATATATATATATATATATATATATATATATATATTCAGCAGTACATCCTTATCTTCTGTGTATAAAGATTTAGTACAACATATAAACACCTTGTGTGATAGGGTATGTCCAGGGTATTTGCACTGAACTCTAAAGGAAGCTCAATCAAAGGACAATCAAAGGATTCTTGTTTTGAAAAGAAAGTCCGCCTTGTGTGGAATACTCTAGGTGAGTGATGAAAGAACTGCTGTCCCTCCCTGAGCAATATCTTAAACTCCCTGGACCTCCCTGGACCTCCCTGGACCTTTTGCGTGCACATAATGGAGTTCAGGGCCGGCCTGACCTCGACGCTTTGACGTTTTTTGTGTTGAGCTCCAGCGGTATTAAGAGAGCTGCACAGCTGGCTTTATTTGTATAGGGATGACATAAAGCGCTGCTGACCTCTCTCCCAATGGCTCACAAACGCGAAAGGGGCCAGGGAGGCAGCAGCGGCAGCAGCAGTAGATGAAAGAGGAACCCAAAGCTCTGCAGCAAAGCCCTTACGCAGCACGACTGAACCAGCCCCTGCATTAAAATGCATTAGTGGTCTTGAATATGCAGCAGGCCAGTAAGAGGCTGGTTAAGTTCCACTGCGGGATCAGGTATCAGTCTACTGCGTGGTTCCTGTCAGCGGCAGCCAGCCGCAGTCCCCACTGGCCCTAGCAGGGGTCAGCCAGTGGCTAGACAGGCCATTAACCAGGTATTAAACCGTCGCCACCTCCCATGTGGCTAAAGCCATATCGGAACGCTATCAGTCTTTAGCCAGAGCTAGCTGCCAGCGAGAGGCGAGGAGCACAGTGTGTCTTTGATAGATGAGGAGGTCAGCAGGGGTCAGGGCGCAGTCCTCAGAGCCCGTCTGGCCGGGTTTCTTGTGCGTAGTTGGAGTGTGATGCCCGTGTGATGGTGGCCGACCATGAGCCCAGATAAACACTAGGTCACATTTTCATTTAGAGGTTGTAGAATTAGGTCAAGCAAGCTCCCCTCTCAGCTATCACTAGCGGGAAGAGAAGAGATGTGCTGTTTGAAATAACTGAAAAAAAAACTGGAACATCAAATTCACCATTATTTAATGTAACCATTAATGTAACTGAAAAAACTGGACATCTTTTTCCAGCGGAGAGCAGGGATTGGGTTACACCCGAAGACCTCATGATGTTTTGGACGGAATCCCTGACGCCCTTTCGCCACTGAGAGCGGTTGAGCACAGATGAATAAATCCACATGGTCTTTGTAGAGGAGCCCCTCTCCTCAGGGACACTACATTACCTTTACCAGAGTGATTATTAATGCATCAGTCTAGTGCTTTAGGAAGATAATAGCGTGAGTTCAGTCCAAACTGGCTCCTGATCAATATACTCAGAGTAAAAAATAAAGATGGAATATAGTGAACGTCATGCTTATTTTGGGTTTATTTTTATTTAATTCTGGCAGGTGTGAGTGATATGCTCGTGAGAGGTTTATGGAGGTGTTATGACGAGTTCCTCACAAAGTGAATCCTGCCGTTGTTTTCTGTCGATCTGAGAGCAAACAGACGTCTCGGCGTGTGAGAGAATTGCAGAGCAAGGGGCTGGACTTGTAGCAGGAGGTGAGCACATGTCTGCTCCTCACCACGGCCGCGGGAGGAAGAAAAAAGAGCAAGAGAGAGAAAGGGGAAGGGGGTGAGGAGGCATTCACATCCGTCGTCAGCGCTGCTTTCATGTGGGCCCTGGGTGCATAGGCCCTGTCTCCTGTGGTAACAGTGCGTGCCTGTGTGAGAGCCCAGGGTCCGGGCTGCTGTCATGAAGACACAGCCTGCAGACGCGTGGGGGGTGGAGGGGTTTTTTGGGGGGTGAGCAACGGAGATCCTTGCTGGCAAACCATCCAAAAATTGTGTTCCAGCTTTCTTCTGTGAGAAAAAGAGAGCCTGTTCTCACCTGCCATGAATTCAGTGGGAGAAACGAGGAAAAATAAATAGGCACCCTCTCCCACTGCTCCAGTCACAGATGGATCATTGGGAACATTTGAAGTTCAGAAAATAATTTTTTTCCCTCTGAAACAGTGTGAATGCGAAGGGTGGGTGTGGGTGTGCAGGGTGAAGATTTAAAGTTCAGACAGAAATAGCCAATCAAACCAAGGGCTTTTTGCTGAAATTATCGTGACTTGGGCTGCGAACTGGTAGGATGTTGCTCCCGGTGGCCAGTAAGCAGCTTGGATTACTTTTTTAACAGTGACCTGAATTGTTGATAATTTCCCTTCTGAAAGATTTACATTTTCATATTGACATTTAAGTTTATACTGTATTTGAATTGGAAATTGACACATTTGATTCAGAGCTAGTGCTGAATGGCAGGTATCAACAAAGAATATCTGTTTTACATATAGTGAGTTACAGCTGTTTAGTGCTGATTATTGCCAAACAAGCCTGGTTTCATTTTTTTTTACTCTACAGGGTTCTTTGAAGATGCTTGCACTGACAAATGAGATTGCTGGCTTTCATTTAAGTTTTGGCTGCTTCCTTTTTCCTCGTTATTTAACGGGGCTCCTACTGCCAGATGTCAATTAATTTAGCACGGTAGATGCTTTTGATTTCTACCTCTAATGTGATGGAATGAAACTGGCATAATATTGTGATTAATTGCCACTGTTCAGAATTATGACAGACCTTGTGCTCGGCAGACAACATGTGGAAACTGTAAGTGATGAACGATTGCGCATGCATCTCACCCTCGGCTGTCAGATTCACTCTCAGAGACTCCCCTAGTCAGCTCACCAGCTGTTCAAATAATTCTTTTCCCCTTAAAGTAAGAAGTCTGGAGGGTTGAGGATGGTGGGGTTGGGCTGGGATTGGGCCCATGCACAGACTAATTTAATAAGTCTTGATATGTCTGTGACCTGTGAGCACATTAGGTCAGAGCAAATGACGGGCTTGTGCCTGAAAGCACCTTGTGCCTGGAAGCACCTGTATGTATCGTATAGGAGTACACTACCCACGTCTCTCAGCTTCACCGCCTGTGAGGTCGAGAGTGTATCAGTGAATTCAATGCAGACGCTACAGTGAGCACACATGAAAATGAAGTCTGAGTGAGTGGATAATGCTGGATGCTGTGTCTATGATGTACGCTGTAATAATTGGATCTCAATGCCCTCACTCACTGATAACTACACTGACATTAATTTTTCTTATTGGCTGTTTTGTATATATCCGTCATCCATGCTGTATAGGTACTGTATATATATTAAATAGTAAAGGTTGTGTAGAGATTCAAGACTTCTTTTTAAAAAATTGCAATTGGCAGGATCCTGCAGCAGAACTCAAAATGTTTCTTAGGAAAAGCGTGTACAGACGACTGCATGTTCATAATGTTGAATGGGTTGTTGTGGTGCTGTGAATACAGTTCGGGGGGGAGGGGGCTATGTGGGTAGCAGCCTGCAATGGATGAATGTTTTAAGCACCACCATGTGACTTTTGTTGCCTCAAAAAGATCAGCTCACATTGCCGACTTTCACTGCACATTACCAAGCTGTAGAACCAATAAATTGGCAATTACAAACTCTGCACCCCTGCCACTGGCACAAATACTTCCTGATTTGGGGGTTTCCAAGGTTACGCTTTAGAGCTAATCCAAAAGACAGTTGAAAACCTTTTGGTGTTTTGTGCACTTTTCGAAACAAAATCTGTCTGCATGCATAAATGATCACATGGTAGACTTGTGGCTGTGCCCCCACTTCTCAGAATTTGCATACAAATCCATCCCAGCTCCTCGCCGCATATTTCCCTTTCATTTTCTCCTCTTCTTTTGCAAAAAAAGCACAATATTACACAAAAAAAAACTAAAAACAACAAAAGTGGAATCTAACTGCTAAAGGATTTGTCAGGGACACAACAAAGCTCTCATTATGGGTTGTCATGGTGATCATTCTATTAATGAATTGTTTTGACACAGAGCTGCACCATCCTTGATTTGAAAATAGTGATAAAATTAAGCATGTCACCGAGGACCATTGTTTCTTTTTGTTCTATTTTTTTCTTTTTTTTTATTTCTTGTGTCTTGGGGGGGCCATGACCGCCACCACTCTGGTCATTCCGCTGCTATTCTACTACCTCTATGCTAATCTCTGTAGGTAACAGCCCATGCCTTTGACTTCTAAAAGCCCAGGGAGCAGTCTGTGCTGACACAAGGCAGACAAGGCATGCTTGAGAAGATTAGTGCTGGTCTTTGAGCTTGGCGTGTTCATTCTCTCAGGCTGTTGCTGGTGGTGTTGCTGCTGTGTTAGTGATAAGTGGAGGGCTTTTTTATGAAATGGATAAGGAGGATAAGGAGGTGGTGGAATGTGGGATGGTGGATGATGGCACATCTTAGAGGGCAGCACATCTGTCCCCCTTGCCCCAAGTGACGTGTCGCAGTATCATGAGAAGCCCATCAGCTTCTCTGCTGCTTTGCTTGTTAGAGGTAGTAGTCCCGCCATGAGCCTCTCAGTAGGATGGTGGTGGTTGTTGTAGTGTGTGTGTGTGTGTGTGTGTCAGTGTGTGTGTGTGTGTGTCCAGCTGAGAGGTAGACAGGATGAGAACGAGGCTACCGCTCCTGCTGCTACTGCTGTTCAATCATTTTTGCCCACACACACACACACACATACACACACACACACACACACACATTCCGCTCCTCATCTCAGTGTCAGAGTTTTGACCATCTCTCTTACCTCCTCCTTATTCCTGTGCTTCTGACAGACACCTCCTGTACCGTTTCTCATCACTGCCACTGTGGCTTTCATCTTTTTTTCCTCAGACAAATCCCAGAGGGTTGCATAAGCCCGGACACACACACACACACACACACACACACACACACACACAC
>JAGFZM010000190.1:93486-119440 GCA_017657215.1 Limnothrissa miodon | reverse complement strand
ACACACACACACACACACACACACACACACACACACACACGACATACACACACACATGCAGTTGGTCTCACTGTAAATGAGCTGTGGAACCTAGTAGAATGACTTATTTGTCCCCCGGGATCAGGGTGCCCATGTCCAGACATAAACATGATTGTCTGCCCCCTTGTCAAATCATATCTTTGTTGATCTTTCTCTCAGCAGTGTGTATTTAGTTGTTAGCTTGAAACCACATGAAAAGAGAACTAATAGATTTGTCATAGACTAACACCACCTACTTTGTGTATACAACCTATCATCACCTGTGGATAGATTGGGCATTGCACACAGTACCCTAGGGGCGGGGGTTAGAGTGTGCCCTGTGCACCCGAAGGGCCTCAGATGTACATATTTATCAGCTATTAATCTTTACTTTCAACAATTTCCTTTTTCCATTTTGGACTTTAACTAAGCAAATCCACCTATTTATACAAGCATGCTTATCCTGGATTAACATATGGGAATGTTCTCTTCTTTTTTTGGGAAGCTCCCTTTTGAAATCCCACACAGTGCAAACAGGCTAATTCCACCATTATGATGTCAGCTTGGCTCATCACAGATAAATCCCACTAGCTTTCAAAAATGCTCCAAAGTATTATTTTTGTACCCCGGCACATTTATGTACATTTGATGTGCTTTTTCAGCCACTGAAAAATGGTCCATGTGTTTTCCAGCTGCCGAGCACAAAGATCTATCCTCTTGAGTTCAGCACCGGGATGAAAATGGTGAAATAGCCTCATATTCTCCTAACCAAGCTCAACCCAAGCAATCAACAAGAATCATAATGAAACACAGTGAAAGATCCTGCACTTCCCCCTGAACGCCTATTCCCCAGCGAGTGTGCTGAAAATATCCTCGGAATGTGTGTATGTCTGGATTAGATGTCCCCTTAACCTGTGCACGTCTGTATTAGACGTGGCACATAACTGCCTTTGCAGTCTGTCCCCTTCCTCTGGCTCCCAGACTCCCAAGCATGGCAGGCAGGACTGAATTAGAAGAAGAAACATATGTAATTTCTCAGCCGCGGCCTCCCCGCCACGCACGACTGCTCTCCGTCTGGGCTCCTCCAGAGCAGAACAGACTCTTATCTCAGGCATTTAGACTCCAGCAGATTCATGGCATGCCATCTTATCGCACACCAAAAGGCCCTCCGACTCTCCTTTCCAACCGAACGAACGAATGAACGAGCGAATGAATGAATGAAAGAACAAACGGGCAAAAGGGCGGGGGGGGGGGGGGGGGGGGGCGTTGGGGGGGGGGGGCAGGGAGAAGACTCAAATAGTACATATTTTGTTTTTACAGTTCTGGGGTTAAGTGTTAGCAACAGTGAGTCATTTAACACTGAGCAGTGGACCTGTGTCATAACTGTGCATAATAAGTTATTTCTGTCCATTGATGCAGCCGTTGATATGGTGGGGATGAGTTACGAAAATGTAACCATGGCTACAGTCATTGATGTATAAATGCGAGGGACTGGTGCTGTGTGCCCCTTAGGCCCTTTATCAATCGTCCCCACCACCGCCAAGACGAGACCGGTCAAACTGTTTATGTACTGTGACTGCATTCATGGGAATGCAGCTCATTACATGCGGTATTTGACAGCAATCCATGTGAGCTGATGAAAGCAACTTTTCCACTCGCTCATTGCCCAGCAGATAAATACAGCTCCCAGCATGAAAAGCAGGCAGCACGTCTCCCTCTCACACTCTCTCTTTCTCTCTCTATCTCTCCTGCTCTCTCTGTTTATTACTGTCTCTCTGTCTCCTCTTGTCTTTCTCCGTTTGTTTTCAGCTCATCAGTGCACATCACATCTAGACCCCACTCTTAATCCCCCCTCTTTTTTTCTCCCTCTCTCTCTCTTTACCCCCTACACTCTTTCTCTTTGTAGATACTGTACATACACACTCAGTCCTCCGTAGGGGTCATGGGAACGGGTCCAGAGAGATGCGGCTCAGCAGGCCGCCCAGGCTTGGAAAGGCCAGCTCGCGTCCCCACTGACATTCCCAGCATCCTGCAACAATTAGCATCAGGCCGGGCGTGGTGGTGGTGGTGGTAGGGGTGGCGGTGGAGGTGGAGGCAGCCGGGCAGGCAGGCTGTGGAGGAGCAACAACCCAGAGCCCCCTGAGCTTTTTTGGGCTTGGCAGCATTGTTCAGGGTGGGGGAGCCCAGCGTCAGGCCAGACAAAAGACTGTAAGGAGATCTTAACCAAGACCGAGAGAACCGCAGGGATCGTAGGCGTGTGAGTGTGTGTGTGTGTGTGTGTGTGTGTGCACGCATTGAGTGGGGGGTTAGTCCCTCTCCTGTACAGCATAGTGTGAGAAATGATTCAGAAAGTATTCCGACTGCCACCGTTGTGCCCTTGAGCAAGGCACTTAATCCTAACTTGCTCCAGGGGACCCTGGCCCTGAAGTAATTGATAGTTGACGAAATGTAAGTCGCTTTTGATAAAAGCTGCTGCTGAAAGCATATATGAAAATGTAAATGTAGAAAGTGCTGGAAGAATGTGGGGGTTGGTCAGAGAGGGTGATGCATAAGTATCTCTCAAACTGAAATACAGATATAAGGGATGTGTCTCAAGACAGTAGAGTGTAGTAGAGAAGATACATAAACCTTCCTACAAGAACCTTTTTGGATTTGAAATTCTTGAGACATCTTTGTCATTTGCACTGAAATCTTCTTCAACTGTAAACCCATCATGTAATGCAAACTATTATCCCTCAATACTGACCTTTTCAAATTGTCTTGAATTTTGTTAAAGAAAATTTGTAAATTCTTCTTTCAACTCTGGATTCTTATTTAAACAATGGATTGAACCTTCACAATAGTAAACAGTACAATAATGCTGGTTAGTGACAGCAGTTCATAGAAAGGTTTTTTTTATTTGACATGAACAAAGCTTTAGGTCTGCCTGTATCTGTCTACTAGCCATAATTTAGTGTAGACTACTGGAACTACTCAACAGCAATTACATCAATAAGGCACCATGGCAACTGCTGTACGATGTTCCTACCTAAAGTTCATAAATAGCAGTGTTCTATTGTGGCAGGTGGTGTAATTATCAACATAATTATGAGCTTTTGTTTGATTCCCACTGGTCACATGCACTCACCTCTGAGTCATTGACGTACACATGTGATTGGCTCTAATTCATCCCACAAAAAAAGATGAAATTTAAGGAAAATCTGCATAGCACATGCGTGTGCACAGACAGTCACAAGCACAAACACACACTGACAGCAGTCTTTTGGTAATAGCTCATTGGCACTTCACTCTCAGGCTGATACCTTTAATGGATCCTTTTTCTGCGCCTGTCAACGCTTTGGCATGTATGTGGAAAATAGTGCCATTCATTCTTCATATTTGAGAATGACTGTTGAATCGATTCATTTTTCCACTGCTGTCATGAAGATGATATTATAGAAGAACATACTGTTATGTGCTTACGTGTCCCTTTGAATGTTTTTTTTTTTTCTTCTGGAAGCCCAAGTAGGGAACTCAACTGACCTCCTTAAAAATGTCGCTATCTGTATTGCCGCATGTTTGGTGGTAACATTTGTATTTAAATCCTGTGCTTTGACACTTGCCAATACACTGTGGGCTCAAACCAAACAAACACCCACATTTTGGCTTTTGGGAGATTATTTAGCAAGCTCGATTAAGATGGTGAGCATGCAGGCATTTTCTCTCAGGGCTGTTTTGAACTGGTAGACAGATGCTGGCACCTGCACGCATTGTCCAAATTTGCCAGCAGCACAAAGCAATCGGGACCGACCTACTTAACAACCCATGGAAATGTGTCTAGATTAATGACACACATGGACCAGAATTCAATGACTTATGCAAATTGAATTGAGAGATTGCAGAGAATGCTAGAAAATTGAGGGATTGCAACATCACCATGTTCTGTAAGCCAGAGATCTGGAGAATGAATAATTTGAGAAAAGTTTGCAGCTGGTAAGGCTACTTGCACAGCAGAAATCCATCACAAATTACTCATTAAGGTAGTCGAGGAATAACAAAACTAACCTTGTTTGACTGCGGTTAAGTGTATATACAAATCAGTAGGTGTTTTGACCCTACAGTACCTGACTCTGTTACAGTAACATTATAAACTACTATGACGGACATGCAAGGGTTGATTGAGAGTCACTTATTCCAATTTCTGAGCTTTGAAACATTGTACTGAATTTCAAAGATTCATGGATAAATTCCCTTGTTGCCCAAAGGAAATAATACATTGTGTTCTTTTTTTGCTTTTGACTTTATCACCACTATTTGTGCTAGTTCAGAACATCTAGTCTCTCATTTTGTGAGGCTCATTACTTGGAGCCAAAACAGAATAATTTGATTTGTGTAAAATCTGGACATCCACCCACACTCCCTTGCCTGGATAGGTATTCCAAAAAAAGCAGGAGCCAACAACAGAGGCAGCCACTAGCTGTTTTACTATCTCCCCTCTTCCTTTATTTGACAAAGACTTATGTGATATGCATAAATCTAATAGGAAACCAAATCTGCAGCGATGCTGCGGGACAGCTCTTGCCCCTCTTTCTCACTCTTTCTCTCTCTGTCTGTATTTTCAGCAGACTACCTCTGAGCACCTGTGCATAGAATAGGGGCCTGCATAATTGAGCGGAAGGGCAGACTGATGGCAGCATCAAGCTGTTCCCCCACCACATCTCTTTCTCTCCCTCTCTCTCTCTCTCTTTCTCTCTGTGTCTCCAGCTGAAAGCTACTCCTAGCTCGGAGAGCAATTAGGGTCCCCCTTTATGAAGTGGCATCTCCTCTGCAGGGACCAAAAGCTATTCCTGTAGAAATGTCATGGAGATGAAATTTACTCGCAGTTTATTTGTTCATATCCACTTTTATTACTTGTTATCCACGCGAATATATTCCAGCCCTGCAGCAGTTGGCTTGCTGAAGTGTTACATCTGTCCATGGATATTTCTGAGAAATTGGGCAAATTCATTGCCCAGCCACGGGATTGCTTCAGGCAGGCCTAGCTGACTATATATTTCCAATTTTGGGTTAACTGTTTGCAGCACTGCTTGTGTCATCTATGGAAGTACACCAGGCTTTTATCATTCCGAAAACTGAAGAGCATTGTATATGCTGTATAACATTGTCACAACTTGGTTTTATGCATATAGTGTGTGTGTGTGTGTGTGTGTGTGTGTGTGCTGCCGGATTTCTGAAGACTTTTCAATTTCCTTTACCTGACCTTTGGCTACTACTTCTGAAATGATTACAATTTTATTTAACATTTCCAATGTTTTGATAGAGTTCTTAGCATACTCCCTAAAAACAAGCCTATTTTACTTTTAAACTGAACAGTCGCTAACATTTAAATGCCACAGACATTTGTTCTGACATCACTTAAAAAAACTCATGTTGAAGGGTGAAATCGTTCAAATTGTCCCAGCATGGAGAGTGTACTCTGATGATGAAATGAAAATTGTCTTTGCTGAATCTGGGTCAGTTCTTTTAAGACTTACTTTGTTAGGTATAGTCTCATAGGAAAGAGTCCAGAACAACTTGACCTCCCACATTCAGTTTCAACAAATCCACTGCGACTTCTCTTGCCAATCACAGTGTAGAGCCTGAAATACTCTATCAGAATGACATCCCTTTGTTAGACGGAGAGAGGTAGAGATAGGGATCGAGATCGACACCACACCCAGAGCAAGTGGAGCTGATATGCTAGTTAATTAAGCTAATTTTTTTCTAATTTCTTTCTTGTTCCATCTCTTTTTTTTGTGAAGGAAACCAGATTTCATGAAGACATTTCCACACACCCTGGCACTGCGTGCACTGAGTGAGCCGAGCAACCATTTAAAATGTTCGCTAACACCGCGGCAAAGAGGGCCAGTGGCCAATTAGCTCCGACGAGGGAAGGGAAGAGCGTCTGCAATGAATTTTAATGATGCACCAAACACACATTTTCATTACATCAACCACGGGTCCCTCCTCTCACCACACCGAGGAGTCAACTAATTTCACACCCTGTGCGTCACATCGCTCTTTTTTACCTCAAGCCAACACTGAGGATGCTGATCTGGTTTAAATTAGATGTGCTGACTACTGTCAGTGATAATGTCATTGACCTGATGTAAGATTTGTTGATAAAGTACATCGGGATGACTCACCGCGTGAAATGTCACTGCCGCTGCCAAAACAGCTCAGAGTGATTTCAAAAGTGCTATCCTTTTTGATGCCGGGTATCTCATGTACCGCTGACCTGGAGCATTCAAAAAAACAATCATTGCTTCCATACCCCCCCCCCCCCCCCCCCCCCCCTTTTTTTCTCACTCCATCTTATGCGTTTCGAAAAAAATAGACGGTGTAATAGATCTTCCCAATGTCTGTGAATCCACTTAGTGGATCTATCATGGTTTGGAGGTCACCTGTACAGGACCCCCCCTCTGGAGGGGTTTTGGTGGGTGAAGAGGAGGAAGGACACATTTTGAGGGCCCATGGTGAGGTCAACGGTCCCCCCTCACAGCGCTCCACGCAGATGGCCTGACTACCACTCTTTGTTCCTTGGCAGGAGGCTCGTTTTCCTACATTCCGAAACGGCCTGCAGTTTTATTTTTCCTGGCATCCCATGCCTCCTGTAACGTCCCTCAGTCAGTGGAAAGCACAATACTCTCTGGGAGAGAGGGAGCGAGAGGAGGAGAGGGAGAAGCGGAGGGCCGAGCGGAGGGAGACAAGGGAGCGGGCGAAAGGGGAGAGAGGCTTAATTTGTTTCTGTGGAATCTAATACTGCTGGAGCGGAGGGGGCTGGGGGGAGCAGGCTTGGCGCTCCGTCCCTGTGCTGATGACATGGAGTCTTAATCAGATCCAGATGCCCCCTCGCACACACACTACACACACACACACACACACACACACAAAGGCAGGCCGGCAACTGGCTCACCTTGGGCCCGGGCCTGCCCAGAAGAAAGCATGTTTACATGGCTGCTGCACTGGGCCTCAGTCCTCTTTTTAGCCCTCTCTCGTTCTTACCCTCCCACCCCCCGACATACACACACACACACACACACACACACAGCTTTCCGCCAACCCCTTGCCTCTCCAGCTCTCCCACCCCAGCCCCCAACCCTTTCTCTCTACACTTTAAGTCCTTGATATTTGCCCAAGGAAGTAAAGCGAATAGGAAAAGTATTTCTTGGCAAGGCACGGCTAACACGCCATGTCTCTCACTGCAGCCAAATCAGAAACATATGACCTATAAAGAGGAAGAAGTCTTGGATTAGGTTTAGGTAGCGACCATATAAATGAGAGTTTCCTGTTTGTGTTATTCTTCTAAAGACATGTTTACTGAGGTACTGAGGACTTTTTCTTTGAAAAAATGAGTCAATTTCTATAGAAATTCTGAAAGCAGTGTATGGTAGTGTTTTCTGCCCTCAGGTGAGGTGCTTTTAACTTCATTCATGCATTTAGTACAAGAATAGCCTCCTTCAGAATTCTCCTCAGAATTGTTTAAGGAATAGCAGTTATAACAGAGTAAATAAACATGTTCTGGAGGTTATTTCTTGGAGAGATCTCCTTTAGCAAACATTGTAACTGTGGGCTATGGCATGTTTGTCTGATATAACACATTACACGTGTGCATGTAATAAAGCACATTACATGAGCATGTACATGTAGTAAAACACTGATTGATACCTGGGCTATTTGTGTCTGTGACCTTTTTTTTTTCAATAGAGGAAATTGAATCCCTAGATGCAGGGTGTGTGTTATTGAGACGATGATCAAGGCCCAAATACATTTCAATGACTTTTAATAAATATCCAAACTAAAGTACAAGTAGCCGGAAATGTAAAAAGAAACATGTTTATGCACTGACGTGCACTCAGTTATGTGTTAGAAATCAGTCAGATTTGCTGAACGCAGCTAATTAGTCTGGGCAAAAGACTTCGGTTATGTTGGTACTTAATGGACGATTTGGCTTCTGGTGCTTGGCATAACACGCTACAATTCAGCAATGAAGATGAATGGTTTTCACAGTCAGAAGTGACCATGGCGTGGTCACAGGGAGAGGAATGTTATTTTGAGCTCAGGCCCAGTAAGTGTTTCTTGGGAGTATATATTCAGGGGGCAGGAGCGCAGTCTCCTGGTGCCCTGTACATTAAACGCACTCGGCAGGACGTGGGGATAGAAAGGTCAGACAAACAGAGGCGTTGCTCAGGAGGCTTCCCTGGGAGCCTTACTAAAAACAGGTGCCAAGGGAAGGGAGTGAGTCAGGGTGCACTCCAGTCTGCTGTAAAAGAGAGAAAAAAAAGGCAGAGACTAACTAAAAACTTAGCCTTGTCTTTTCATCTGCTTGTAATAATTGCTTTTAATGCATGTGACTGGTTTTCATTAACTGACCGAACAGGTCTCGCTAAACCTCTGGCAAGTTGGGGAATATATTCCACCTTTTTAAAGATCGCATGTGTTTCTGCATGGGAGGGGGTAAATTTAATAGCTAACATTTTTTTTTGCTGGTCTCTGAACTGTGGAAGTAAATTTGCCCCTTACCAGGCCCAGATTTTTATATCAAATCAGGTCAAGACATCGTCCGCTGTCAAAATGCTGAAATTCCATGTAAACATCATGGCCAGAATTTCCAGTGCCTAATTGGCATCCTTAGTTTGTACACTTTCGACAGGACAAAGTTGCTTGTTGAGGAGTTCAAGGAGATTCTCGTCTGGATGCCTCACCAAATGTCTCGTGTTTCTAGTTTCTTCCAAGTTTTTTCGGAAAGGTAAGTCTGAGGTGAAAGATGATGTTTCTAATCTCACTGTACTTTAATGAGCTATAACCCAGTTTCCCGTTCCTTCTTACAGCGCTTCATTTGTACAGCTCCCATCTCTTTTCCCATGCGTACATTATACGAGTCTTCCGAGTCTGACCTGAATTTGACTGTTCTTGTGTCATGTAACTTCTGAGCGCAAAGCCTTCGCTTTGTCACTCTGCCTGTGCGTGGGCCATGCTGCAACTGCACCGCATTCCTCTGGATTAAGGTAACCCAGCTCATCACAGATGAGCATTTTCAGCATAACGAGTGTGAGACTGTAGATTAGGACCCTGCCTTGTTAAGGCGAGGGGCCGATCAAGCGCTAGTCCTACCTTCTGAAGGATTTTGGTTTGTATGTCTGTGTGTGTGTGTGTGTGTGTGTGTGTGTGTGTGTGGGTGGGTGAGAGGTGGGGAAAAAGGGATGTTATCCCCCCCCCCTTCTTCTCTGAGCGAATGCAAATGATTTCTGAGGCGAAATGGGAAGACGGCAGGGGGGAGGACACATGCTGCCTCCCCCATAATTTCCCGCTCTTTGAGTCTGTTTCATCAGCTGCCAGCGCCATCCGTCTGCCTTGAGCCGGAGCGATGCAGGGGCCCACTCGCTCTCTTTCCTGTGCCATGGGCACACACACTGATTCAGACATGTTACTTTAGGCACAGAATACAACACACAAGCCTGACGCACCCGCTGACCGCCCACCCCCCGACCCCCCACTCCTCTCATCTCCGCACCCGCTCAATTTTCTGCCATTCTCAAAAGGGAGAATTCGGTGCCGCATTCGGTGACACCAGCCTCATCGCGTCTTAGTCACCACATCCAGGGGGGGTGCAGAGCGGCAAACAAGTGAGAGAATAATTGAACGTTTCAATTGGGAGAAAAGTGAGCAATGCATAGATCAATTCAAAGTGCCCTCCCGCAACCTTAGTTTTAATCCCCACATAAACACGCGGAGTGAGTCAGCAGATTACATATGGACAAGATTGACTGGAGCCTGCTTACAAAAGACAGAAGTGGTCTTGGTGTCTGCAGCAGCGTCAGCGGCGGGTGAACTGAGAAGAGCCGAGCAGAGCTCTGTCTAGACTGCACTGAGGAGTCTGGGCGCATGAGTAACAATGAAACTGTACTGGCTCCTCTCCAATCATCTATCCTCCATCTCCCCCTCTCCACCCCTCTGCTGCTTTCTCTCTCTATCTCTCTCCTTTTTTCCTCTCTCTTTCTTTTTCTTCTCTCTGTGCTCCTGGCGAGCTGTGCTGTTATGAGCCCCCTAATGTCGTGGAAGTGGTTGGCAGGGCTTGTTATGCCGTCTATTTTCTGAATATGAAACAGGCAGGCTTCGCCCCTCACCACCACCCTACACCCGAGCGCCAAACACACACACACACACACACACACACACACCCCACCATCACCCTACACCCCTAGCTCCACACACACATACACACACACACACACCAAGACCACCTTACACCCCCAGCTCCAAACACACACACGCACACACCACCACTACCACCACCCAGTGGCGCCACCAGGGGGTGGCTAGGGGTGGCTACAGCCACCCCAGAATTATCCTCAGCCACCCCTTAGAAAAATTTAATAATGCATATTTGTGAAAATATAATGCAGACTAGATTATATTATCCACGATGTAAAAACAATTTTGAAATGGGAGGAAATACAAACAGCAGCGCTGCTTTTGCCATCCTCGCAAACTTGACATAACAACCCCCCTCCCCCACCACCCATGCAACGTGTGCTCCTTGCGAGATCAACTTACCAGCCATCATAGACGTCCACCGGGAAAAAAAAAGTGAGATATTTGCTCCTTTTTTGTCAATAATGTAAGTGCAGGGTTCCCGTCATTTAAAAAAAAAAACAACTATCAGTAGCTCTGGACCATCGGAAACCTTAATTTGCAGTTTCTTAGAGCTTACAGATAGCATCAACGTTACAGTATGCAGGCAAGGAAACAAGTGTGAAGCTACGGTTAATTGTGTGGCCGGAGAGAAAATTGCTTTTATGGTGAAACAATGCTCTGATAAAACAATGCACACAGTGAATGACATGTTAGTTATAAGTACGGTTTTACAGAATGTTAAGTCATAGGGACTTCATTACTTAGATCTGACTTAATGTTCAGTCGCTGCCAATCTCGTTCCAGATACAGCCATGATTAGAAAACAGATTAGCCTACCTTGTTGGATCTTGTCCACATACACACAATCATAATCCAAAAAGACGATCAAAAACATATAACGCAGGATTGTGCACCTTTTAAGATGGGGTGTCACGTACACTTTGAAGAATAGGGCATTGGAACTAAGATATTCAGGCTGCTTAATTAGTAGCCTACCACATGAGTTTTCTGAGATGAGGATCAGAATAGGTAAGCGCGCTGGTTTATTTTATTATTGCAACTGGTTGGCTTAACAGGTTTTGTTTAAATAGTAGGGTAACGTTCAATTATTACCCTATGTGCCGTCATCAGCCCTGCAGTGGCCTTTTTCGTGTATACTATGGTCGACTTTTTGTAATCCAGGGAAGTATGACCTGTCTGCCACCTAATGGCAAAAAACTCTCATTCGTTCCATTGGGCTGTTGTTTAGAAGACGCGCCCTTGTTGAGTGTAGGCCTACTCGACAACGGCGCTTTTAATCTTGCATTTCAGTGAATATGGACTATTAGCCTGTAGGCTAACTTTAACTCACATTAGGTCTAGCCAAAATGTGTGCTATAAGAATCGCAGAACAATATTTTTAATGAGAGAAAATTAAGATGCATGTGTATACGCTGCAACAAGAGATGTATATGCGTGAGCAAAGTTGTGCCGTGAATTTTCCGCTCCATAGCGCCACCGAACTCGTACAGATTCGGTCCCCCTCAATGTCAAACTGCTTACGCGCCTGATGTCACACAATGGCAATTTTCAGTAGTACAGTAATACATGAATATGCATATGCCCACGAGTTTTGCATATTATGTCACTAAAATTAACGTTGTCAATTACGTTTTTCATGCTAGCTTTGCTAAGCGGGGATGTTAGTCTACCATAGCTAACTAATGCGAAATGGCTATGTGAATCTGCCTAGGGTGATGATGAAAAGAAAACGGGACATATCATAAACAGGATTGTATTTTTGAGTGCTATATTCAAGAGATAATAGCAAGTCATTGAATACGGACCTGCACCTAATATCTTGTATACATCATTACATTATCAGAATCTATAGCATTACATTTTATGATGGACTTTAGTTTGGTATGCCACCCTAAGATTTGATCTGGCCCCCACTAGCCACCCCTAGAAAAATATTCTGCTGGCGCCACTGCCACCACCACCACCGCTTCCATCACCCTTCTTACTTTCTTCCCTGTTTTTGTTCACACTTTTTTCTTTCCCTTCATTTAACATTCAGAAAAAAATTACTCACATGGCTTAGACATGACCACTGTTATGCTGGGCAAATACTGCTAAATTTAAAAGCCTCCTGGTGTTTTCTTTTTTTTTTTTTCTTTTTTTTTGTGCTTTTAAGTTATCATTTGGTATCAGACACACAGAATCTGGTATCAAGCCTCGTGTTGCCAGTCTCTTTGAGCTTCACCAGTCTCATCCAGCTAGATGTGATGTCAGTAGTAATGCCGGGCTGTCTGTGCAGAGAGATGGGCTTTGTTCATCTGCCTCTGCTTTCATTTAGCTTGATAGTGCAGACATCTCCCTCCAGACACTGCAGCAAGAATCCTTTGTCCTGCTAGAGGCACATCCACCCAGAACTCACCAGTCATACACACCAGCATACCAGAATACAGAACAAAAAGAAGAAGACGAGCGACTCATTGGAAATGTTCCTGCGCTGTTACAGGAAGGGGAATGTTTTTGTTCTTTGCAGTGGGAGCAGTTTTCACCTAGCCATCATGTGTGTGTGTTTTTTTTTTAAGCAAGATTTCGAGGTTGTAACTTTCTCCTAATTTGTCTCCCTAAAAACTTGGAGGTGTGCTTCTCAGGGAAGCAGTAAAAATTGAGAGGGGAAGAAAATAACAAATCAATATATTCATTTAAGCTCCTTCGCTTTGCTGCCAAAATAACTGCACGCCTGCCAAATGGAAAGCCAGTGTAGAATAGACTAATTAGGCAAGCTAACATGTTATCGTGTGTGTGTGTGTGTGTGTGAGAGAGAGAGAGTGTGTGTTCCATGCAGTTTTTGCCCTGAGGTGACTGAAAGAATACTCCTCTGGGAGGATCGAGCCCAGTCTGGATTTTACAAAACCTTACATACTTACATTCACTGCAATGGGCAGTGAAGGAGCGTTCTCGCGTTATTTCGTTCTGTTTTTTTTTACCACACAATCAACATGCAGCCAGTGGCCCAAGAGGGAGCGACGTTGTGCAACTGTGAGCTATCAATGAACATCTGACTGGCAGAGGTGAGGAGTGCATCTACAGTGTACATCACTAATGCTGTTTGATCCACAACTCTCTCTCTCTCTCTCTCCTTCGCTCTCGTTCATGAATGGGGTTTTCTCTCCATGCTGTGGCACGACTAAGTGGGTCAGCGCGGCACACCGCTCTCCTATCTCGCCTCGTCCGTAAACACTCATTAAGGGCACATCTGGCAAGATAACGAGCAACAATTAACAGCAGCTTCTAATTTTCCCTGACAGGGTTCCCAGGTATTAGATTTGTTCTTTTAAAGGCTCTGATGAGGATATATAAACGCAACCTCTCTAACCCACCACCTTTTAGCAGCCAGCAGACATCCACTCCAATTCAAAGCTGCCTCAAATTTTCTCCCCCATTATGCTCAGACCTTCAGTTTCAGGGCCAGCTGTGCTTGATTCTCGCGGCTGCATCATGGACACGGAGCTGGAACGCCGGCTTTCCAGGTACCACTGCGGATGCCATGTGGAGGAACTGTCTTTTATTTATGGCCCCTTCAGAGCTTTTCAGTTACTAGTAAATAGTATCTTGATTGCTGCTGGATGTATACTTCACTCAAGCATTGTGCGAGATCACAGACCATGCTGGTCATTTTTTTTGTTACAGTGACTGAATGACCCATTGATTGTTGGGGAAAGACAGTAAGAATGCTGAAGGTGCTTTGGGGGTGAGTTGGAGAGAAAAGAGACTGTGTCCTGCCCCAGACACTTAAAGATGATGCACTGAAACACAGGAGAACAAAGAACCCCTCTCCATCACGTGTGCATGTTTACTGCCCCCCGGTGGCCAAGAGGGGTACTGAAGGGTGGCACCCACCCAATGTTAACAAAGAGACATTAAAAAGATGTTGAGAAGTTATTTTTCTGTATCATTAAAAATACACAAATCTGCAAGTCTTCATGCATTTGCTGTACTTTACATGTTATTTTAGTATGAATGATTCTCAAAGCTACACATCGCACCCACACAGTCATACATTTTTGTTTTTTTTTTGTTGATGTTGTAAGCACTGCAATAAGACACTTTGTTAGCAGTGATAAAACTTCTTTTTAGTCTTACAAAATGCTCTGCCTTTTGATGGTGTCTTTTGAAACTAGAGGATTATATGCCATTCCCTTTAGAGCCCCCATATTCAATTCCCTTTCTCAAAGATTCTTTGTTGGAGGCACCAATTAGAATGCCATATTCTGTTTCTCGAAACGAAAAAACTCACAGACACAGGCGCAGACACACATACACACACACACACACAAAGGCACACATACACACACATGCATACACACCACAGAGGGAAATGGCATCAAGGAGTGGGGACAAGTCCAAATTGAAGGGTAAATAAGCAACTTGCCAAATGCTTAAGCCCCCTTACGATAAAAGCAGTGACACACACACACACACACCCCGGCTAACTGAGGGCTCATTCTCTGCAGCCGTGTGCTTAGAGTGGGTGATCTGGCATTGGTTTTTGGAGGAGGTGGTGTCAAGGGGGTGGAAGAATAACAAAGACTGTGATGTGTTTTATTATCCAGACGCTGGTTCACACAGTCTGACATTGTGCGGCCGGGGTCAAGTGTCTGAGGGAAGGGCCGTGCTCCATCCAGCCCCGGGCCTCAGATAATGCCAGGGCTTGTTTTAGGGGTCAGGCAACGGGGCTGGGGGGTGTGGGGTGGTCTCTGAGGGGTGGGAGAGAACGGCTTGATGATGGGGTCGAGGTCAAAGGGCATTGCAGGGGAAGTTTGGGGAGCTGATGGTGGCGGTGGTGGGGCTCTCATGTATTCTGTGTATTGTAGGGGTATATATGTGTATGTGTGTGTGTGTGTGTGTGTGTGTGCACATGTTTGTGTTTGTGTATGTAGGTACCAGGTACTGGCTGATGACAGTGCCAACCTCCATGCAACTGGTAGAATGGCAGAATCAACATCAGATAACTGTTCTTGTGCGTTGGTTTGCCGCTACCTGTATCTTTCCTGCTGACTCTGCCTCTTTAACCTGATGACCCTGCCCGTGCACCCATGTAGGCCAGTTGATACATCTGAGTGTGGGCTCTGCCAAGGGATGCTGGGTTGGGACATTCTCACAGTCCGTCCCACCCTCAGCAGGGCAGCCTGGAGACCAGGAGGGACCTAGAGACATTAGACATTCTTTTCTTTCCCAGCAGGACGGTTTCGCCTCTGCATCAGTGGCAGCAGCAGCGTCAGTCGCTTCCCAGTGGAAAAGTACTCGGGCAAAAGCTGCAGTGGCCGAGACAGTGTTGAGCGGAGCGTCGTAGAGCGGAGCGGATGACTTTCTCACATTCCGCGGCGTCCCCACTCAGCCCCTGTGGACTTGGCTCCGGGAGAAAGCTAGGAAGCTGCCTGCCAAATGCAACAGGGGCAACGCCGCTGGACGAACCAATCCCACCCCACCTCCCCCACCCCTCTTTCGTGTGTCCTCCAGGAGTCGGCAAATACAGACACTTGGACGAGCCATCCCACAGCACTTAAAAATATACTCCGTTTTCCTTCCCAGGGAACGTTCACTCACACCATTTGTGATGAGTGTGTATGTGCGTGTGTGTATGAAGGGGTTGGGTGGTGGTGGTGTCTGACGCAGGCAGTCTTTTAAGACAAAGACATAGGTCTGTCTGTCACTATGAGAAAGTGCACGAGGCCTGGATCTCTCTGTGTGACTGGCAGGGTTCTGGAGGTCTGCATCATCTCTGCAAAGGCTCTGGGACCAATCAGACACATCAACACCCAGACAGTCTCAGCATCGAAAGACTTCCTCTAGGTTCTTTCTCATTCCCTTGCTTTTTCCCCCCTGACCAGGTTACATTAGTCAACAGACATGTCCATTCAAAGTTGCTAAGTCTGATTTATGTTTGTGGACAGAAAGAGCCAAAAAGAAAAACTGTGAAGAATAATTTCTTCTCACTCTCATTCGTCTCAGATGACCTGAAAAGATACCATCATTCCCAACTGAATCTGCTTTAATTGATAAAATTCATCATTTCACAAGGCGACTCAAATAATAAGCAAATATTTGTTAAAGGATTTGACTCAGAGGTCTGAATGGTTAAGACCGTCCTCTAAAGGGATGAACCTTCTGGTTGTACAGATTTTGGACAGACGGATTGACGCGAAGCTTGTAATGTTTAAACAGAAGGCTTTGGTTACTGGCACCACAGTGGAGAGCTTAATCCATATTTAAGTCTACAGGCATTCACATGCTCTTGGAATATTTCCTTGTGTTACATGATTGGCCTGGCATTTGTGCTGACATACGCCTGTGGTCTTTCAGTTGGTGAGGATTCAGATAAACACACACACACACACGAAAAGCTAAATGATGGCAATGTAATTGTGTAGTGTTTTAGATTATAAACCCTAAAATGTGATTAACAGTGTGTTGAATGGAAAGTGGAAAAAAGCATAAAGTGACCAAAGATCTAACGAGAGTGAGAGAAGAAGAGAGAATGCATTATCGATCTGAATTTGTGAGTGAAGTTCAGCTTTTTCATATGATGGCCTTTCATGTTGGGAGCAAGTACTGCAGGTACAGTTTATTTAAAGACTGAGGCTAAATGAATGCAATCAGCATTCAACACTGAGTGAGCATATTAATGTAGTTATCCAGTAGTGTTTTACACTGGCTCACACCCACTTTAAAACATCTCCTTTGACTGATCTGTCAACACTGTCTGTCTTTCTACAGTCTTTTAATTGTGTTCTTTCTGAAAAGAAAAGTGTGCCAAATCAGAGTGACAAAGTATGATATGTGTATATACTGTACATGACACTGCATAGCCTGCTTCACTATGACAGCCATTAATAATTTGGATTAGACAAACTATTAAGCCAGAACAGAAGTAGGTTAATTGCTGTAGCCGACATAATGTCTGATCTCACCTTGAGGAGGGAGCTCTCTCTCCAGCCTTGGTTTTATGAGGATGCTTTTAGAGAGGCTCTCTACTGCCCCCCAGTGGAACCGCCTGTAATGTTTTGACATAATACATTATTCCTGTGTTTGCCTGAGTTGTTCTTTTGCCCCCACTCTTCTACACTGTCCTGACATTGTGACCTTCCCAAACTATTTCTCATACATAATATTTTAGACACATTTTGAGTCATCTGTCTGGGTGAACCAGACGAGGACTGCAGTCTTCATATTTTAAGGAGAAATTTGTTGGCTGAACTCTCTTATCACCCTCATACTCTTGACTGTGTTTGGCTGTCTGGTCACACAAAGCACCTCCTCCCCTCTTCCCCCTCTCCTCACCTCCTCTCACCTCACCACCACCCCGTTGTTGTTTGCATAAGTCTCTTGCACACAATTTGTCTTCATTTTGACCATCTGCTGGGGAGTGCTGCTTGCCTCAGGCTAATCCTGACAGCAGAGTGGTCTGTATAATGCAGCCTGTCTGGGGATGAGAGGGGCGACACACGCTGCTTGGAAGGCAACAAGAGATATGCCGTGCACCCTGGATGCCTGCTGGCAGGGCTGGAGAACTCCTGTGCGGGCACGTGTGTGCTGCTGGAGTGGGGGCCATGATGGGTTCGTCCACCCATGGGTGCCGAGCGTGGGCTCCAGAGGCAGCTCACACCGAACGGGTCCAAACGCCTGGAACTAATTAGGTGTGTAGCCAATGTGTTGGTATGCAGAGTACACACACAAGACACTCCAGCAAAGGTCGACATGGATTGCACTCACGGCTCGCCAAAATTTACATTCATCCTACTGTGTAAATCTGACAAAGTAACTAAAGGAAAAGAAGATGTGGAATCTGCTCATAAATATGGGTAGTTTTCTGTAATACTGGGTAATACAGGAAATGTCCAGAAGGGGGCAGCAGCTGTCGACAGTTTGATCTTTATAGTGTGACTCATGCTGACTTGCATTTCAATGTGGGTATATATGGGTGTTATCAGTCTGACTTCATTCCCATTGCCCTCCTGAAAATGAGAAGCATCTATCATTTGCTAATCAATTAAATGTGTGGCCAAAGTAAACAAAGATTTTGTTTATAAATCCAATTCAGTGTTTGGTATCGTCATCCTAATCATCCTCTTTACACCCTTACAGTCACTGAGCCCCAAGAAATGTAAGAGTGGTACACCAAAAATTCCTGTGGATATAGTAAACTGAAGAAGGCAGCTGACGGATTTATGTTTAAACTGCTTATGGGTACTGTTTCAACAGCAAACATCCGTGATTGGTCATGCAATGATGTAGTTTTGTGTTCATTCTTTCTTTGGTCTTACAGAAGAGATGGCAAAAAAGAACACAAAAGCCATGACATATGAACATCTGTGCAAGAGCAGCATGGGCATACTGCAGGCTCTCAAACACTCTTGTGTAGTGAAGACTTACACTAAAATGAAATATTAAACACTGATCATCAATAGTTCATTTATTCCGCAGTAATGAGAAAACAGAGACAGACACAGCAAGATAGCACTGATTACAAACTGTGAAAACAAAGTGTGTATAATTACACCCGAACATGTTTTGAATGTTGAAATGTTTTTTGATATCATTAAACATACAAACAGAAAAAGCAATAGTTTTAATCACTTTTGTTGTCAAACACCCTTACCTCAATCATTCAAATAGTCTGATTATCATTTTTCTACCCTTTGTTCCCACTTTACAAAGAAAAAAAAACTGTACAACTTCTTAGGTGCAACAACCAACTGTTTTGCAAAAACACATCACTGCTCAAAGGTTTGAATGATAAGATTTGTTTTTACCATTGAAAAAAACTCACCAGCAAACCTGAGTTTTAACAGCTGCTTGTATCAATACAGAACCCTTTAGGTAGTCTTCAAGAGATCATCCCTACAGTATTTAACAATGAGGAGGCTCTCCTAGCTCTGTGAGCAAAGGCACTTTAATATCAGTGCCCATTCAGAATGAACAGTGCTGAAATTCACTGGCAATGATGGTGAACTGACAGGTAATGGCTTGTTTGCAGTGCATCATTGATTGTGGAGGCCAGTAGGCTTACATTAGGCC
Organism: Limnothrissa miodon; assembly: GCA_017657215.1. Lineage (NCBI taxonomy): Eukaryota > Metazoa > Chordata > Actinopteri > Clupeiformes > Clupeidae > Limnothrissa > Limnothrissa miodon. The sequence goes on along the minus strand of JAGFZM010000190.1, from coordinate 100,195 downwards.
GACTCATCTCTAATGCATCCATTGATTGTTTTTTATGACAATTGTGATTATGCACTCTGCTTTCTGTTGTTCCATGCGTAGCTCAACATCAGAGTGTACATCGCAGCATTCACAGTGTCTGCATGCATTAGAGGGCGAATGTAAATGGAAGTTTTCTTCTGGATTACAAATAGATAGGCAAGGCAAGGCAAATTTATTTATATAGCGCATTTCATACACAAAGTAGGCAGTTCAATGTGCTTTACAAAGACAGAAAATAAAACATAGTGGATAGTAAGAAAACAAGCAAATAAGATTAAAGGAAAGTGTAAAAAGTTAAAAGAATAATAAGTTGATAAAGGACAGAAAATTAAAATAATTTTAGAATAAGGATTTCCCCAAAATTCACAAAATAAATTAATCATTAAGAGAAAGCGTCAGAGAAAAGTTTGGTCTTAAGTTTGGTTTTGAAGCTGGTAACAGTAGGGGCATTTTTTATATCTTCAGGAAGTTGGTTCCAAATCTGAGATGCATAGTAGCTGAAAGCTGCTTCGCCACACTTTGTTTTGACCATAGGTTTTACAAGCAAACTTTTTTCTTGTGTCCTGAGAGACCTAGGTGGTATGTATTTTTGAAACATGTCAGACAAGTAACTATAGGTCCTATCCCATTTAGGGATTTAAACACAAGTAGTAATGCTTTGAAATCAATTCTATAACTTACAGGAAGCCAGTGCAATGACTTTAAAATTGGGGTAATGTGGCTGGTTCTTTTTGTACATGTTAAAACCCTGGCAGCTGCATTTTGGATCAGTTGAAGATGTTTAATGGTCTTTTTAGGAATGCCTGTGAACAGACCATTACAGTAATCAACCCTACTGGAAATAAAGGCATGGATAAGTTTTTCTAAATCATTTTTTGACATTAGACCTCTCAGTTTGGTAATGTTTCTCAGGAAAGGAATTCCTGATGCCCTTGACAGCAAGAGTGTTAAAACACTGCAGGAGAAATGAGCCTTAAATGAGAATACTTAAAACAAGTCCCATTTCATTTTACATTTATTGCCAAGCTGTCGTCTAGTATCAGAAATATAAATATATTACCAGCATGGATGGAAGTGGTATCATTGAAGTCTTTGTGAGTTATACAGGGGAATAGAATTAAATGTTTAGTATTTATTGAATTGAAGTACACTGTAAGAAAAGATCCAGTGCCAGAAGATAATCAGAATAGGCTAAGGGCAGCACACAAAGGATACAAGGTAGGCTGAAGTCACAATCAAAACACAGGAATTACAGTCCAAATACTGAAAAGTACGAGGCAAAGGCGATTACTTGAAGGAAGTCTGGGCATATAAAAAGCATGCAGAGGAAATGTGTGTCTTTCGGTCTTAGACCAGACAAGGACAGGTTAGTAGACATGGGAGAGTGAACAGGAGTGGTGATAATGGCTGATGGAGAGCCTGCTGTGGCTATCACAACAAAAAAAACTGAGCAAAAGCCGTTTCCACTAGCTGGCATTTTGCTAAATGAAAAGTTATTATATCATCTAGGAATTCAGTGAAAGAATCAAGGCTGTTGGCAAAAAGGACAGCTTTTTCATTGTATCAGTGTGTTGAATAAGGGCGTGGGTGTTGGACGTGTCCGTGTTCTAACACGAGCATCCTCGCCCCATCTGGAAGTATTTACAGCTGGTGCCAGTCTTAGGGGAGGAGGCGGAGCAAGGAAGAAGGCATGACTCAGGCCTTCTCAAGGTCATCAAAGCAGCCAACATGGCAGACTATCACAACACTGACCGAGAGCTTAGCTGTAAATTACAGTACTGACTACATCAAAAGCATGTGTATGTGTGTGTGTGTGTGTGAAAGAGAGAGTAAGAATATTGGGTCTGTGTATACATATATTGATTCTATACTATTTGTATTCAGTATGCAAAAATACATGTAATTTTTTTGCAGCATGTAATTTACATGTAGGCTACATGTAATTTTATTTCTGTAACTATTTCTGTAAAATTACTGGTTGTTATGTACTTTAAAAGTATGGAAAATATAAATGACACTAGAATAAAGTCAGTGGTTATTATATTATGTTCTCATTATGTAGATTTTACATTTTGCCTAATCCATATCACTCAGTAAAATAAAGCATCAACCATAGCTGTACAGTGAAGTGCTTGTACTGAAAGTAAAACATTGGCCTTGTAAAATCATGTGTTGATGAACTTTAAATGCCTTGTCTTGAGCTCAAAAATGCTATTTACTCCTGTCATTGAATGTAAATGTGTTAAAATAATGTAGCCTTTAGTGGAAATTAAAGTAGCCTAAAAAAAATGATCAGTGAGAATAATTATCATGATTATCATCATTGCGTCACCATCAGCATCACCATTTCTTAAAGCTTAAACTACCCTCTTACCTTTACAGAACAAAATTCTGTATCTCTCTCCCTAGTGAACCACATTTCAGAAATTGGCCATTGAAATCACTTTTCCCAGATTACTAACAATTAACAGGGGCACTGTTGCCCTTTACCAAAAGAATCTGTGGGGTTATGAAGCAGAAAAGGCTTGTGTTGGATTTAAAGAGCAGTGCTATCGTTCAGTGGCTGCCAGTGGTTTTATCTCAACTTCATGATTCAATTTGGCCCGGCTTGATTGTCTCCCAGAGTTATAGCTGCGGCTAAACTCGCAGCCCAGGCCACTGATTTCTCCATAAAGACAGAGATGACATCTTGCGTTATGAGCCTCTGTAGATGAACTTCCTGTAATGGAACTGAGAGCAACCTTGGTCACAGACAGAGGTCAGATTTGTAATCTTAACTTGGATAGAGAGAAAGAGGGAGAGGGACGGAGAAAGAGAGAGACAGGGACAGATATACAGTTTAGAGAGAGAAAGAGGGAGATAGAGAGAGAAAGAGGGAGAGAGAGAGAGAAAGAAAGAAAGAGAGAGAGAGAGAGAGAGAGAGAGAGAGAGAGAGAGAGAGAGAAAGAACACTTCACACTCTGCCCATGATTCATGCTATTTGTTTAACAGCAAACGATCATCTACCAGAAACTTGTGCCCATTTATGAGCTCTTTGGTGTCTCTGAGGAGCCAATTTTTTTTCCCAAATCCAGCGCTGGTATATTCTCCTGGGAGAAGCATAATGTAATCGTTTGACATTTCATCTTTTATCAAGCCTCTTAAATTCTTTGTTATCAAAGTGCACAAACTAAAACCACCAAAGTGTCATTACCTGGCCGTATTTGTCATTTTTATTAGTTTATGTTGGTGCATTAGGAGGGAGACTAATGCATTCTTTTTGAATGTGATATGTTAAAAGCAACACAACAGTTTGTGATGTTACTATAAATGCTGAGCTTTTCATCACCAATTTGTAATATAATAGAAAAACAGGTGTAGAATGCCCTTCCTTCTGCGTGTGTGTGTGTGTGTGTGTTTCCACTCCACAGAAGAATTACAATTTTCCTTCAGATTACAGTAGCCTATCTGAATTATTGTGTACAAATAGTAGGTGCAAGACGAGTAAAATTGTCATAATTTTAGTAGGCCTACAGGGTAATTGACACATTAAAATAACACAAATTAAATAACATAATGGAGACCGTGCAGTATGAGATAACAGTAAACAATGGAGTTGTAGTGGGCTGACATAATTCACCCGGAACCTTAGTTAGAGACACAGAGTTCCGATGGGTAGTTTAGTAATGTGGGAACGCTCTTGTTGTTGTAACGTGTACGTGTGAGGAGCTGTTGGAAATAATGTGAAATGTCATTAAGGAAATATCCGCTGGCATTTTCGTTTGACACTCCGCCTCCGACTCCAGTCCTTGCACACTACACTGGTGACTCCGACGTCAGTCCCGCAGAAGATTCCGGGACTCAACAGAATATCGAACGAAACGGCATGGAGCATTCCACCATGTTGAAACTGCCTGAGTTTTGGGAGACGTCCGCAGCAACGTGGTTCGCGCAGGCAGAGGCTCAGTTTGCCCTCCGGGTCATTACAGATGACGCCACACGCTACTATCATGTTGTCTCAGCACTTGGAAGCTCCACGGCAGCCAGAGCAGTAAGTTTCGTCACGTCTCCTCCTGCCCGAGATAAAAATGCAGGGCTCAAAGCTTATCTGCTCAAGAATTTTGAACTGTCGAAATCCGAACGAGCACGGCGCCTGCTTGCTATTCAGGGCATGGGGGACAGCAAACCCTCTGAACACATGGATATGATGCTAATCCTGCTGGGGGAAGGGGAGGATGCGAATTTCCTTTTCATTGAACTGTTTCTGCGACACATGCCGCCGCACGTCCAGACGGCGCTGTCAAACACAAATATTACGGAGCCACGTGCTCTTGCGGAGGAAGCAGACCGATTTTACCTGGCCACCCAGCGTTTTGCCCCTGATGTGCTGGCCCCGACACGCAGCTACACGTCCCCGAGCACTGGCTCTCCCCCGGACAGACGACGCGCTGCCACCGACGGCCGCGCCAGCACAGGCTTATGCTACTTCCATGCACGTTTCGGTGCCAAAGCTAAAAGGTGCCGTTCCCCTTGCAACTTCAGCGCGACGGGAAACGTCAAAGCCTGCGCTCAGTAGTGGCCGAAGTGAGCGCAGGCAAAAGGAACCGGCTGCTGTTCATTGTGGACACCCTTTCTGGCCGCAGATTCCTGTGTGACACTGGCACTCAGAGGAGCGTCCTACCAGCTACAGTGGAGGACGCCGCTGGAGGGTTGCACGGCCCTCCCCTAACGTCGGCCAACAACACCCCCATCCGGACGTGTGGCACAAAGACTGTAGACTTGTGTTTCGGGGGTCAGCGTTTTACATGGAACTTTGTCACTGCCGACATATCTTTTTCCCTCCTCGGCGCAGATTTTTTGTGTGCCCACGGCTTGCTTGTGGATGACAAGAATGGCTGCCTGGTGGACGCATTGACTTTCAACTTGTTTGCGTGTGTCCGTGACGAAGGGACATATGACGGTCTCTCCAGTTTGCTCTCTGAGGGTGACATGTATCAGAAGCTCCTTGGGGAGTTTCCCAGCCTGACACAGCCCACCTTTGCGGCCACCACGGCTAAGCATGGGGTCGAACACCACATCGAGACCAAAGGCCCCCCCATCCACGCTAGGGCCCGACGGCTCAACCCAGAGAGACTGGCGATTGCCCAGGCCAAGTTCGCCAACATGGAACGCCTTGGCATCATCCGCCGTTCCGACAGCCCATGGGCCTCACCACTTCATATGGTCCCGAAGCCAGACGGTGGCTGGCGTCCGTGTGGTGACTATCGCTGCCTCAATGATGCCACCACGTTCTCGAAAGTGGACCTGGTGCGGGGTTACCACCAAGTCCCAGTGCACCCTGCAGACATCCCTTTTGGCCTTTTTGAGTTCCTCAGGATGCCTTTTGGCCTGAAAAACGCGGCCCAGTCCTTCCAGCGCCTGATGGACTCGGCGCTTAGGGACATGCCTTTCATCTTCGTTTATTTGGACGATGTCCTCATCGCCAGCTCCTCGGAGGTGGAGCATGTGGCGCACCTCCGGGCCCTTTTCATAAGCCGCCGAAGTGCGTCTTCGGAGTGCCTTCTGTCCAGTTTCTCGGACACCTCATCAACAGTAAGGTGGAAGCGGACGAAGGTGGAAGCGGTTTCCGCTTTTCCCCACCCACGCTCGGCCCAGGGGCTCCGTGAGTTTCTAGGGATGGTTTCATCCGCCGGGCAGCCCACATTATGCACCCACTGTACGAGGCCCTTAAGGGTAGGACCCCCAATCAGGATATTGACTGGACCACCAAGAGGGTCGAGGCTTTCGAGGATACGAAGACTGCGCTGTGCCAGGCCACCATGTTGGCCCACCCGTCGCCCGGGGCCCCGGTTGCCCTCACAACCGACGCATCAGACTACGCTGTTGGCGCTGTGTTGGAGCAGTGGGTCAGCGGCGCCTGGCAACCACTCGCCTTTTTCAGCCGTCAGCTGGTCCCTAGGGAGCGCAAATACAGCACCCAGGGAGCTACTCGGCGTCTGGCTGGCAATCCGCCACTTCCGCTCCGCCCTGGAGGGCCGTGAGTTCACAGTTTTTGTCGACCACAAACCCCTCACATATTCTATGTCCAAGAGAGCTGAGCCGTGGTCAGCCTGACAACAACGGCAACTGTCTTTCATCTCTGAGTACACCACAGACATCCGACACATCGCCGGCAAGTCCAACGTGGTCGCCGATTGCCTCTCCAGAGCGGTCGTCAACACGGTGCAGCTAGGTCTCGACTATTCACGTATGGGCACAGACCAAGCCTCGGACCAAGAGATTCCGTCGCTCAAAAACTCAGACACTGGACTGCGCCTGGAAGAGGTTGCGGTGGGTGACTCAGGAGTCAGGTTGTGGTGCGACCTCTCTACCGGCCAGCCTAGACCATTAGTCCCTGCTGGCTGGCAGCGGGCTGTTTTTTGAAGCGTCACATGGCCTGTCCCATCCAGGCAGAAAGGCGTCCGTGAAGCTAGTGGCGCAGAAGTTCGTCTGGAAAGGGCTGAAGAGAGATGTGCGAGCCTGGGTCGACTCATGTGTGGCTTGTCAGCGGGCAAAGGTGCACCGACACACCAAGGCCCCATTGGAACCGTTCACTGTCCCCGAGAGGAGGTTCGACCACGTCAACGTCGACCTAGTGGGCCCACTCCCCACTTCACATGGTTTCACTTACCTCCTCATCATGGTAGACAGGACGACCCGTTGGCCTGAG
>JAGFZM010000190.1:51616-93476 GCA_017657215.1 Limnothrissa miodon | reverse complement strand
AAAAAGGCCAAAGCTATCAGGTGCCCAATTTAGGAAAAAAAGATGAGATGAAACAGGCAAAAGATAAAGGTATGCAACAGTGTTCTCTCTGTATGATTAAGGTATTCAGTGGTAACGTATAATTCACGTTACCATACTAGCAGCAGGCCACCGCCATGTATGATCAAAATGCAGAAGTTGCCGACGTTGAAATATCAAGGTGTCAACGTTTCTTGAAACGTAGGCCTATGCTAAAAGATATCTTTGATGACTTGTGAAATTAAATGAGCAGGGGAGGGTTGCTCAAAAAATTACATTTGCCAAGGGGGGTCATTGAAATACCCCTGGCTCATAGGCTAAGTTTCTACGAGATTACTTTTTATCCTCCGGTGGACCCGTTCAACTAACGAATGCTAACCTATGATGCTTGTTTGCTATGCTTAGGCCTACCTTTCTAAAAAAAAAAACACACACACACACAATAAAAGGATAATATATGTCTCCCATTAAATAGAATTATGAACCATTAACTTTTTCCTTTGAAACTATTACAAAATTCCTTTTTTTGAAGGGGGGGCACCTGGAGGTAGTCTCGCCCGGGGCGCAATTCAGTGTAGAACCGCCACTGCTCCTAGACAAACCCAAATGCCATTGGCATTTGTATTCGGTTTGAATGTACAGGTGAAACAACGAAATTAGGAAAAATCCCGAGTTCATTTATGACTATGAAGACTGGCTAATTGGCAACTCCCAGTTACAGCGCTCTATGCTAAGCTAAGTTAACGCTGCGCTTCTGGATACAGGACAACCACGGGGCTGAATGAAAAACACTTTTGCTCACTTATCCAACTCAGGGGAATATGGTAAGAGAATAAGGCATCTGATTCGTGGACTAGTACGTTACCATGGATGTGTTTGTTGAAGCCCGGGAAAGCAAGCAAGTTCACGAATGTCACCATAGCCTACCTCACAACCCATGGGTTTGCTCGTTTTACATGTAGCCTACTACTGCTCGTTTGACACGACGCTTAAGCCTAACCTAATTTCAACCAGACATGTCATGTCATGTCATTCCCATTTCCCTAAGATTTATAAATTTAATATGCTCATTTTCTTACCTTGCTGGATAACATTAGTTTTTCTCTGTATCTGGTGATATGAAGGGTATGTAACATGGTAAATGGCAGTTGGGCTAATTAAAAACGTAGTAGTAAATTCAGTTGTTGTGGTGCAATCTATAATAAATGGAAATTACCACAAATCTTGATAAATGCCTACCATGCTTTCGGTTAAAAAAACGGATCTAAAACTTGATTGATGCAAATCTGAAGGTATATACAATATTCGTACATTTTTACAGCACTATTTACACAAACTACTGAGGAAATACACCAAAATTTAGCTATTCGATTGCAAGAGCAAGATCGCGTGGCTGTCGTCTACTCGAGGAGATTCAAAAAGAACGTTAGGCGCAATCGTCTTTGGGATAGGATCGGACAGGGTAAGTACTGGCTTCTGGGATATGCAGTTTCTGAACTCGGGGGTAAAACATATGTACACAGTCTTGTACCTTTGCCTTTTTTTAGCCTTTTCTTTAGTTTTTTTCACTCTGAACGGAAGGTTACACGGTCATCACCTACCCCGTAGATAGATAGAATGGGTCGGGACTTTAAACGCTTTTAAAACGCGATTTTATGGAAAAGTCAACGGCAAAACGGGAGCCTTGGAACCACTTCCTGGTTGGAAGTTCTGGGTTCACTGGCCAACTCTATACTGACTTGTTTGCGAAATTGAATGTAGTGTCACAGGAAGTATGGGCGGGCCCAGGCTAATTTGCATAATCTAAATTAGCCTATTGCTACCATAACTTCGTGAGTTTTCTAATAACTTTGATTCTTCAGAGAATATTTTGATGGATATTAACAGTTATTCGACCTTTCTTAAATTTAACAGAAACTGCAGCTGCATACATGTCTCGTTCAATGTTTCTCATCAAAACATTTTGTGCAATGTTTATCTCTTTTTTACTCTAGTGAGTCTAAAATTTAACATCCCTGAAGACTCATAGATGGTTGGGCACCAAGGTTTATGAAAATGGTAACTCTTTTAATGGGGAGAAGCATGTAGAGTTGCTAAATATATTGGGGATGATGGAAAATTATGGCACAAAGTTAACCTGATATTTATTGGCCTCTAGGCTGGGACAGTGACATGCCATCATACTGCTGCTACATCTGCTACCGCCATCCGCACAGGGACGAAAGAGGCCGGGGAAGATATCAGCATCTAATGCAGTAGATCATCTCATCAAATTCCAAAAGGTACACTAGACTAATATTTGATAATTAATGAAACATCATCCGTCCCACCACCCCTCTGCTCCCTGTCAACAACTCTTCACACCCCAAACATCACACCACCCCTTACCCACACCCTTAGACAAAAAACCCACTAGCCCCCACCCAAACATCATTCTGCTATCCAGTCCACAGACACACCACACACCCTCACCTCACACATCTCTCCACTACCGCCCCCGCCCCCCACAAAAAACACACACACACCCTCAAACACACCTTAAGTCAACTATCCAAATTACATGTACAAGCACCTTTCCCACACACGGCACTCTTCCCTTTGAACATTTCTTTCTTTTGGAGAACCTTACAATTAATAAATGCAAGTAATTCTATGCATGTGACATAAAATTCTTGAATCTTAAAATTGTTTAGATTTGGAGTGATCTCATGATGTTGTTCTAATAAATAGTATTGTTGAATGTGTTTTGTTATAGACGGGAACAAGCGTGCAGCAGCATCTAGACATCACTCAAAGCCGTCAGCCCTACCTTCTTGCTCAGGGACCCACAAAAAGCAGCATTCACTCCTTCTTCATCGCCATAGACAGGCACGCACTTCCATGCCACCACCAGCTCAGTTGGAGCCCTGGATGAACTCTTTAAGGCCCACTATGTCTTTGGTACATCTTAAAGTCCTGTCTTGAACTACTTTTTCACTTTTCTGCAAACTTTCACAAAACTGGCATAGAGAAAGCTAAGGAAACACCAAGAATTGCCAAGTTGCGAACGAGAATGATGCATTAGACTCTCTTGAGGGGTTTTCTTTGCCCAAATGACCTTTGGTGAAACAATTTTGTAAAACACCTCAAAGTAATACATGGACTCTGTACAGGAAGGACTCTTTTTAGGAAGCATCTGAACAAGTGTCATGTGAAAAGTGCATTTGATGCTATTGTTGAAATAAGTGGTGCTACAGTACCTGATTGTGTGTATTGTTTTATATTATAGCATTTAAAATACATTACTATTTCATCATTAATATAATATAAATAAATATACACTGTATAGTGTATTTTAAGAATTTAGATGGGAAACTACTCTATGTAGTGAAATAATTTTACTCTTGACAGTGTAAACAGATCAATGTTAAATGTTTTACCAATTTCATTGTTAATTTTGACACACAATAGAGTAAAATTAACTCCGAAATCATACACTGGCTATAGAGTAAATCTTACACTAATTTTGAGTGGGACTAAATATTATCTGACAGGGAGTTAAATTCAACTCCTAAAGAGTAAAGTTAACACTATGTTTTTTAGGCAATGTTACATGAAGTACAAGAGTACATTCAAATAACCAGTTAGGTAAAAAATAAATAAAACAAAATGATATGATTTTGGTAGTTACTTAGGTTAGATAAGATTCAGAAATCCAACCATGCCTTAGCATCTAAGACACACCACAAGTTACATAGTACACATACCCATGATCTACATACACACTGCTACTCACTATAAAAGATAAGTCCTTAAACGGATAACAGCATAGTGTGCACACAAATCAATCTACCACCACCATTTCTGTTACGCATTGTGCAGTTGTGAGACCCTTGGTACAAAGGACTTTGTAAGTCTGTCTGTGGAGCATGTCAGACACAGGACTCCGAATATGCCTTGTACAATGTAGAATCTGCCCAGTACACCACACCAAAGAGGACACTGGCTATGACAGACAGGTAGAACACGAGGAGGAGTTTACTGCAGACAAATTTTCTTACCATCGTAGGCTCTCTGTGTATTTTATCGTTTGCCACAGTATATCAATTCTGTAATGTTATGTCTAAGGTCATACTTTTCTTACTTTGTAATTATGAGAATTATAGACATTTCTGTTTTGTTGCAATGTTTTTACCTACTACTCACACAATAATTCAATAGTTATAAATCTAAAACATAAGCCATTCTTGTAAATTAAAATACACCAAAATTCTCTTTTGAGGTAATTACTTTATGTTACAGATGGTTTCTAGTCTCAGTGCAGCTTTTCATGTAACATTTATATGCATGTTATGTGAAAAAAGTATGCACTTCCTAGTCCTACTATTATAATCTTACAAAAGGACAAAGCTATTAGAATCAATCAGTGCCCAGGGATTAACTTGAAATAGCACAAAGCTGAGTTTCACTGCAGAAATCCTCTACACTGGTGTTGGAATCTGTGTGTAAAAGGTTCTAAATAGGTTTCACAGTGTTCTCAATTCTTATAATTAGATAAAGTTAACAAAAGCACATTAAACTGCACTCTCAGGAGTTTGCAATTACTTTTCATCCAATTAATTGTGCATGGAATAGGCCCCTTCTGTATAGTGCTACCAAGCTTAGCAGCTTATGTTATACTGTAATTCACCGCTGTGGGGCTGCTTGGTTGAATACCTTCAGGTTTTTTCCCCAACCAGCTGCCAGTTTTAGGGTCTGATGAGCTTTTGTGATACAGGGCTAATTAAATTTGCCTAAGTCGTCCTATGGAAGAGGCAAAGCAAAGAGTCTAGTCAAACGTTATAATTTAATTAGATTTGGGGCTTTAGAGGTTTTTGTGGAGCAGAAATATTGGGACCATCACGATTCAGACATTTGATCTCAATGATGTATCTCTTGTTTTCCCTGGACTGAACCTTCTACCGTTCTAGAACTTTCTGACCCGCTTCTTCTCCACTCAGCGACTTCACCTTGTTTGCCACTGAATGTTGCTTAATTTGCTAACCATTCAATCATCTCTCTCTCTCTCTCTCTCTCTCTCTCTCTCGGTCCTAGTCTCTTTTTCTACGGTATCAAGCCCACACACACCTCTTGTCAGTGCATACGGCTTTTCATGGCACTCTTCTCAGGGGGGCCTCTTGACACAAATGCTCCATAAAAAGACATTCAAACGTGTGTCACCATCGCAGTCCGCATCCATAAAATTCTTTTAGGTCTCATTTAGTCTTTGTGCACCTTCTGCTTGATTTCAAACGACTGCCAAATAAAACAGGACGCCAGGCTGGCATATGGCACATTATCATACTATCCACACTTACATATGAGAGTGTCTTGTCCAAGAGGAGACATTCGAGTCTTCTCTGTGTCTCTATGCTGTATATCTCACTGTTTTGGCACACCCTGTGGTCCACTTCCAGATGGGACTATGGCCATCTCATAGCGGGTGAGTATATATACTTGGTGCAACTCTGGACTGGCTGCATTCAATATTGTGGAATGGACTGGAATGGCCACCATATAACATAGCATATTAACAGTACTTTTTTTTCCCGTTTCTTAGAAAGAATTTATACATACTTCAAAATGCCGGATGCAAGACTTGAGAAGGTAAGATTATCAAAGCAGAAAAATTTGCAGAATTTTTTGAAATGCTGTAATAATAGAATGAACAGGTGCCATAAATGCTGTATTCTAAGGATTTAGGAATGCATTTAAGAATGGATGAACTGCTTCTGCATAATTTAATATCCAAAGCTGCCCTGATAAGGGTCAATGATGTGTGATCAGACACTGCCTCTTTAAGGGGCAAATGTTGGTGTGTACAGTAGGGTGTGATGACTGCGAACGCTCACTACCCCCTCTCCCCAAAAAGGTGTGTGTGTGTTTGTATATGTGTGTGAAGCTGTCCAGAGAAGGACCCAGGGAGCTAAGAGCAGCACAGCGGTTTCTTCATTCCCCTTTCTCCTCCTCCACCACCTTCACCGCCGGCCCAGCCTCCTCCACCCCTCCCCGCAGCCCCCATGCTTCTCACACAGCCCGCAGCGCAGCCAGAGTCCCCACACGCTCCGCACGCTCTCCCGCTGCCGGAGGAGACGCCAAGTTTCAGCCCCGCATGCACCCCGACCCCGAGTCCCACTCACACACCCGGGGACCCCGACAGCGGCCACAACATGAGCGCAGGGATGGAGCCGACGGCCATCTCCAGACCCATGTCCAAAAGGCACAAGAGCATAAGGAAGAACTCCAGGAGGATTTATTCCCCATACCAGAACCAAGGGTGAGTGGAACACACACTTATTTTCTCTCTGCCTTTCAACAAGTTGCCCAACGCACTGACAGAGCCTGCTGCTGTTGTTGTTGTTGAGTTGTTTACACATCCGCAGTCCTTCATGCTGTAGGAAATCACAACAGTCACATTGTGATGGTTAAATTAGTTGTTGGGAGATTAATGTGAATGTCTTGACAGAATAGTTAAATCATCCCCAGGGGTTTTTGAGTTGGGTTTCTATTTCCATAAAACAAGTTACATTTTGAAGATGACACTGTGTATTGTGAATTATTTAATGGACACTCTGTATGCATCAAAATGTGCTGTCTTTTATTATGTACTGTGTTACAGCGTTGTCTTTGTTGGCTGAGATGCTGACAACTCTTTTATGTTTAAATCATTATTCGTCCTAAAAGACTTTTTAATACTGACTTTTTTATGTGCCATTGGTTTTGTTGAACATAGACTAGACCTAATTGTATGCAGCTCATAAATTACATTACGCTTTAATTAAGTTATTTCTATGTTATTACTTATGCGGTGAGTAACAGCTGTTTATACTGTAGGAATATCTGTGGGTAAGACAGAGACAGCAAAGATGAGCATTAATATATATAGTGTTTCCATGAAGTTTCTTCCTTTTAATTTAGCCTTTCAGATGATGAGGATAAAGACGGGGACAGCAATGATCCTGAGGAAGTGTTCCAGAACATTCAGTATCAGAAGGAACTCATTGCCAACATTCGAACCCGACCCTGGCCTATGAGACGAAAGCTGAAAGCACTCAAGTAAGACTTTTATCACACAGGATGGCAAACCGTCAAAACGTGAAAAAAATCTCTTGCATTAAGCATTACTAGAATAAATGACGGTGAAGGTGATGGTGGTGGTTAGAATTAGACTTTCTTTTTTTAACTCTGTTCTTGATAACCTATAAAATCTGCATAATACAGAGAATTATGTTTTCTTTTTAAATTGTGTGTGTACATGTGGCAAACACTGTATGGTAAATTAGGGGCATTAAGTGCCAGAACCTAATACAGGTGGGGGATCAGCCAGGCATGGAACTGATGAGATAAACAACAATTATCATTCCACACATGAGAGCCCACTTCATCTTTACTGACAACCTCAAAATAACCAACTCAATTAGCTGAAGAATTATTTCATCAAGAACCGCACTGAGGTGTGACACATATTTATTTAATACCTGCCTTGATCGGGTGTGATTCTTGTTAGTTTGATTAAGATTGGGTCCCCCCTTTTTTCATCCGAAGGATCCCAGAGCAGAGAGAAGCCTTGCTGCTGCAGCTTTCAAACAGCCAGTTCATCATTACCACGGGCGGGTTTATGGTCGTCATCATTGATGAGATGCAAGCCTGCGTTTTATGCACATTGTAATATATTGCTTTCCCTTGCAAAAAGCATACATATAATCACTGATTATACTACAGAGAGCTATTCCTTACACTATTTCAATTATTTTGTCTGTTTGTCTCCTCTTAACGAATCTCTTGGTGTTGTGTGGCTCTTTCTAAAAGTGGTGAAACACAAAGAATCTGGTCGTTATTTATTCATGAAGAGTCCTCTAATGCGAACGCCACAGGTTTTTGAGCCCATAAAAGCACTCTTGAGGAAAATGTTGATAAAAGCAGAGGAGCATGTCCCTGAAAAATGCCTGATGCTGTGATATGCTCTGCGAAGCAGTAAACCCCCGCTATTAATGGCTTCATCAGAGCCTCTGCAGGCCGTAAATCTGGTCTGGATCAGTCCATGAAATAATGTGTTATTGGGCGGACTGCTGTGTATGCTTTCCAGGCAGGCCAGGGAGATTGTGCTCAAGTACGAGGGGAGACTCACCAGGACCAGAGGCTACCAGGCAGCTGGAGCCGATGTGAGTCTTCCCACCTGCATGTACTACCTTTTACAGTAAATAAAGTACCCTAAAACTACTCATCTTTACAACATTCTTTATAACAGATAATGTCTAATATTTTTTACGTACACAGTGATAATGCTAGTGATTAAGAATATTTTCACCATTGTCTCAAGTCACCATGAGCTGAATGTTTACCATCTTGAACAATGTGCCTGCTACTTGTTGATGTTTTCCTGGAATTTGATGTCAGCTCTTCGTCCTACAACTCAATGCAGTGCACTCACAGTAATTCGACTGCACCAGAGTTCTCATAATGGACTTTATGTAAACTAAGCCAGTTGATCATAGTGTCCTCATCTATCCTTATTCCTACTGTAGCTCATGTAGTCAATTTAAGCGACTAAGTTATGATGCTTCTGTTTTACAGTGTGAATGTGTGTATGCATGCATGCTTGTGTGTGTGTGTGTGTGTGTGTGTGTGCGTGCGTGTATGCTTGTGTGTGTGTGTGTGTGTGTGTGTGTGTGTGTGTGTGCGTGTGTGTGTTAGTGTATTTGTGTGTGTGTCTGTATTTGTTTTGTAGTGTATATGTGTGTGCTTTTGCCTGCTTGCGTGTGTGTGTTTATGTGACAGCCGGATAAGAGGTCTCCATCTTCACGTGGCAAAGCCTGCCTCAGCACCCTCACCCACTCCCAGACGCTGCGGCTGAATTTATGGCCTGTTGTTATGGCCCAGTTTAATTAAAATGTTCCAAAGGCATCCAGCAAGGCTACCCAAGCACCATTAAAATTAATTGACTTTTAGCAACTGGATGAATGATGAATTATTAATTACCCAACTGGCAATGGGTAAATTAAAATAAAAGAAATCATACACATTGATCAAATGGATCAATTTACTGATACATTTTTTCACTGGATTTTGATTGCTCTGCTACGTAGGATAACTGAACTCACCTGACAAATCTTTTGTTTGGATAAATGCAAAGCAGCACAATGATTTATTGCCTACATCATTTAAAATATAGCCACTAACATACAGTAAACATAAGGACCTTGCCATTGGCATTATTTAATACTAGTGCTGGTGTATTTGATGATTCATCGTTTTCTCACACACATTTCTTTTCTCTCTGACAGCTGCTGAAAAAACTTTCACGTTTGCTATATAACATCGTGGTTCTGTTCATCCCATGGGAAATGAGAATCAAGAAAATTGAAAGTAAGTTACTTTTTCATGACTTGTGGTTGTTGATTGTAATTTCATATTTATACTCAAATAAACAGTTCTGTCACGCTGCAGTTTGGATTTATCAAGTAAAATGAAATTAAATCAAAACAGTCCTGGCAGAAATCTGACAGAAGGAATGTGTATGAATGCTGAGGAGGATTACTGCTGCTTCTAAACACACATCCGTTCTGTTTACTCTGCTCCTCTGTTTCTAAAGGTCATTTTGGATCAGGTGTAGCCTCCTATTTTATCTTCCTGAGATGGCTGTTTGGAATCAATATTGTATTAACCATAATGACTGGAGCATTCATTGTTTTGCCTGAGGTAGGAGCCTTATGTCATCATGATACCATATTCATTTTTGTACCTGTTTTACTTTAGCCAGGCTGGTAAATGGGGTTGAACATGTAGGGTGTTCAAATGCTCTGGTTGTAAAAGGCTTGACAGGGAGTGATGCAGACTAGTGTTTTTGTCTTGTTGGCTCTTAAAAAGGGGGCAGATTTATTCATCCCCCTGACATGGGGGCCGTTGGCAATTTTCTGCGGTATCTGCCTAGCCGCATCAGTCACCCTCTCTCTCTCTCTCTCTCTCTCTCTCTGTCTCTCTCTCTCTCTCTCTCTCTCTCTCTATCTCTCACCTGTCTGCCCTGTTCCCCTCATCAGCTCCTGGCCGGAGCGCCATTCGGAAGCACACGCAGCAAGACCATTCCCAAGGAGCACCTCACATCTGCCCAGGACTTGGACACCATCTGGTCTCTCGGGGCAAGGCCATAATGTGTTTCCTTTATTGCTCTGTCAATATGACACCTGTAGGAGCCACAAAAACCATTTTGCTCAACACAATGCCTCTGTTTTGTATGAGGTGCCATCTTTGCCTTAGGTCTGATTTTCCTTGAACCCCCCTCCTCCAGGGTTACCTCCAATACTCGGTGCTCTTCTATGGCTACTATGGGAATGTGAGGAAAATTGGGAGCGCTGGATACAGATTGCCCCTGGCATACTTTCTGGTTGGCATGGCTGTTTTCGCCTACAGTTTCATCACACTCTTAAGAAAGTAAGCATGTTCATGGATTAGGCATGTATAAGCATATATTGATTGTATCATAGTCTACGGTAGTGACTTTAGTGTCCCAAAACTGAGTTTGCTGTGACTTTTGTCTCTCTCTATCTGTTTTATCCAGAATGGCCAGAAACTCTCGTCTCAGCCTGGCCAGCGCCTCGGACGAGAACTACACCTTCTGCTGGCGTATCTTCTGTGCCTGGGACTACCTCATAGGGAATCCTGAGGCTGCCGAGAGCAAGACAGCTGCCATCGTCAACAACATCAGGGTGAGCATTCATTCCGTCTGCAAGGGCCATCCTAAGACACAGCCGTCGGCTTCCTTGATCCAATTCCCAATGACTGGCTGCCTCTAATTTACTTCGGCACTATCTACAAGAGAGTTTTATGTGCCGTTGTATTACTAACTAATTTCCCAAAGGAACGTCTGTCATTTGGAGCTTGCTTAACTCTAATCTGAGCTGAGGCACATAAACAAGACTGTTTGCTTGCCAGAGAAGTGCTCTCTCCCGGGCTGCGCATTGACAGTGTGTGCCTCTAATTAATAAAAAGAGCTGCCTGACACATAGGATTCATTATGCAAATCTCCTCTGTGTTCTGTGTACTGATCAAGGAGGCCATTGTGGAAGAACAAGAAAAGAAGAAAGATACAAGTCTGTAAGTATTTGGTTACTTTGTTTCTGCAGCATCACCTGTATGCTTTGGGTACCAAGATAAGAATCCAAAGTCCCTGCCTCATTTCTTGTCCATGAAGTGCAAATTAATTACTTCTCAGCAGAACGATGGCTTCTTTTAATAAGGGATTAGGTTGTTGCTTTCCCCGGCAGACGCGTCTCTCCCCTAGTGCTACCTGAGACTGTTCTGATTTATAAAGCCCATTCTGCTCCATTGCAGAGTGAGCATGGCGGAAAACATCCTGCCATAATTCATAAAAACGGCCTCGCGCTGCAGGGAAGGACTGCGTCTAAATCACCATCAGACTCGCTAGCACATTAACACAAGATCAGTACTTTTGGAAGTACACACTTCTCTCTTGTTCATACTGTTTTTCATATACATACACATGCTCTTCTTCCCCTCTATTTCTCTTTTGATTACTTTCTCAGACATACCAATAGCTAGAGTTCAATTATTTGTGTCATAGCTGTTCCGAGATTCCCATTTTAGCATTCCAAAGTCCTTTGGGCACAAAATAGAACATTGCAGAATTGTTTTGTTGTTATCAATGAAACTGTCTATGCTCTTACTCTCTCCCTCACTCAGACATGCCTGTTGACTTAAGACGTCTGAAGCCCAAAGTCTGTCTTTGGGAATAGCAAATCAATTTCAGTGACTTGTGTAATGAAGTGTTCTGTGTAAGACTGCACCTTCACCATGGGCCTGTTGTCCTCGCTCCCTCTTCAGGGCAGTTTTGATCAGCCTGAGGATCCTCGCCAACATCCTGGTCCTGCTGTCGCTCGCTGGCAGCATCTACATCATCTACTTTGTTGTTGATCGCTCACAGAAACTGGAGCAGGAGAAACCGGAGCTTACTCTTTGGGAGAAGAATGAGGTAGAATTAGTTCAGAGATGAGACTATTTGTCATCCAGGCATTCCCAGTGTTGTGTATGTCCCAGTATGTCACCTTATGACTTCTCCTCCTGGCAATCCTGGGTATGGTAGTATAAATCTGACAGTGATGGGTAACCTGGAAAAGAAGGGAAAAAGGATCAAGGATCATTCAATTGATGTAATAATACATGACCTTTGCTTGGCTGTCCCTACTCCTCTTTTTAAGGTGAGCGTGGTGGTCTCATTGATTACAATGATTGCCCCATCAGCCTTTGAGCTTGTGGCCCAGCTAGAGATGTATCACCCCAGGACTAGCCTCAGGTTCCAGCTAGCCAGGTATGAGATGGGAGACGGTAATCAACACTGTGGTAGAATAAATAAGTCCCAAGACTATTCACTTGGTAATTATTCATTCAAAGAAAAAAGTTGGTTGTGAATCAAAACAGGAAAGATCTGTTAATGCATACATTATAATATAGAGGGTTGAGGAACACCATTGTCTGCTGATAAGAAAAAAAAACTGAAAAGGGTACCAAATCTAAAACGTCATGTACTGATCAATTCTGGGCATCCAAATGCAGCTTTCCTTTTCTTGGTGCCTGAACAAGTATTTCAGTGAAATTGTAATAAACTTCAGAAAGCCCATTTTCCAAGTATACTGAAAGCAATATTTTTCCTCAGCATATTTTCTTCAGAGCTCAATAAAACCCAGCTTTTATTCATTGCTGGCTGGGTATTCATACTGAACTGGTGTACAATTTGATATAGGCCATAGCACTTTATTGTTGGTAGATAACAGAGACGCGGAGGTGTCATAAAGACATTGGAATCAAAAGAGAAGGAGATGACTGATGTACCTTGTTTTTATTCATTTGCCTGTAGGGTTTTAGTATTGTACCTGGGGAATCTCTACAGCCTCATCATTGCTCTTCTAGATAAAGTAAACAGCATGAGCTCCTCAGTAAGTCTGACTTATCTGCATAAATCACGAGTTAATTCTGAATTTAGTTATACATTTTTAAAGGATGTGATCATAACAAAATCCTGTATTAATCTTTTATAATCTGTTGTTGTATGTCATTGTTGTAGATCCCTGTTGGTCCAGGTAACTGGTCTGACTCCTCAGCCTTCCTAGCCACGGTGTTGCAGCCAAATGAAGACAACCTGTCCACCCTGACTCCTGAAATCACAGAGCAGAAGAACAGCACCATAGCCACCATACTGGAGATCAACCGAACCAAAAGCACCACACCTGTAGTCCTCAATCATACAGCCCCATACAACATGTATAACAAATTCCAACAGGACCAGTGCTGGGAGACTTATGTAGGCCAGGTAGGTGCTGTGCAGTACACTACATACAACAACAGACTCAGTGAGTATTATGATAGATTATGACAGGAAGCATGTGAGTGACAATCTTACAGTGGGGAAATGTCCTTCCAGAGCAGTGTAATGTTTCAGGGTGTGTCCGTGCAGTGGGTTGTTCAACACACGGATACATTTAGGCAGGATGAATGAGGGAAGGAAATGCCTTGGCCATTTGTCTAATTGTGAATGCTTCATATTGTTTACTTGAGACTGCCTGAGAAACATTAGACATGATAGAGGGAGCCGTTGAAGAGGGCTGTCAGTCGTGAAAGACGAGTCCAACAGTTGCTGTGGATCATCATTCTGTCTGTTTTGCTGACTGGAATGAAATGACTCCTTCAAATGAGATGTAAATTACTGCACAAGTGCATTGGTTTGTTTTTGTCACAAACATCCTTGTTTGTGCTTGTCTAAAAACTGAGATGAGTAAATGTGAGTAAATGAAATTTAGAGACAGTGTTTATAAAGAGATCCGTTCGGATAACTTAAAGGCGCTCTAAGCGATGCTGTTTCACGTCACTTCTTGTTGATGTTCGAAGTATTGTCAAACAAAACGGAGGATAGCTCCCTCCCACTGATCTCTAAAGAATATTTAATATAAGTTATTTTTTAGAGATCAGTGCTCCCTCCTCCCCCTCCCTCCCATGCTTCCTGAAAGACTCATGAACGTGCATTTCCTTCTTGTCGTTTATTGGCTGGAACACTGTTTCGTTTTTGTCTGTTATGCTAGGTTTGCCCACTGTGTTTTTGTTGCCGTTTGTGGAGCCTGGGCTGTCTACAGAGACAGCGTTTTTTTACAGTGTGTTCAGGGGACAGGCAGCTAGCAGATTGTGAGGAGATGTTTGCTGTATGTAACAACACATGTTTTAGTCCTAATAACGCGTCACATCGCTTAGAGCGCCTTTAATTAGCATTGTAGAAAAAACGACATGCTTTGTTTGGGCTTCACTGAAACAAAGAAGTTAATATTTTGCTTTGTAGGAAATGCTGAAGCTCTCCATCATTGACATGATCTTCACAGTGGCAAGCATCCTGTTGATTGACTTCATTCGTGGTCTAGTAGTGCGATATTTGAGTGACTGCTGTTGCTGGGATTTAGAGAGTAAGTTTGTAAGTACCGAAACCACACATTAATCTCTTTGGAGATTAAAAGTGATACACTTATACACTGCAACACACTCTGCATAATCACATCAACTGTGTTCACATTCTTCCACAGCCTGAATACGGAGAATTCAAAATAGCCGAAAATGTACTCCACCTGATCTACAATCAAGGAATGATTTGGTATTGTGATCCATTTTGCTGAGTCTGACTGTTAAGAGTTAATTAAAATGTTCCTTTTTTTTTTGGTTCTTCATTGCGACACATCCATAAATAGCTCCACTTCAGAAAAAGGTTTGGTAAGATTTGGTTGCTAAAACTTATAGAGGCCAAATGGATAGCAAATCTTTAGATATAGATCTGTATTTAGATATGGATAAACAAGCCCTATAATAACTAAGGTTTTTTCACCAAAAACTAGTGTTTACTACTGTAACCAAACTCTGTAATCCAGAAAAACGTACACAGCAAGTTATTATTAGTAATGATTGTTCATTATGATGCATTTAGTACTGCATTAGTGTTTCTCGCCTACATCCGACATCCTCCCGCCATGTATGGCGTAATGGTGTGCAGCCACCGTGTGGTGTCCTTTAATGAAGTGGCAGTTGGACTGAGGAATGGTATGTTTTGGCTCCATTAGGGGCCGACATTAATCCTTCCCACCCCGTGCTTTTATTCCCTTCAGGATGGGGGCGTTCTTCTCTCCCTGTCTCCCAGCGTTCAACGTACTTAAGCTGATCGGTCTGATGTACCTGCGGAGCTGGGCTGTGCTGACCTGTAATGTTCCGCACCAGCAGGTCTTCAGGGCCTCCAGGTCAGTCCTGAGTCCATCTCATTATGGAGGCATTACACCTGCTCCTCCGGTGGCCTCCAGGATAATGGAGTGGCAGAGGCAGTGGCTTCTCTTTGCCTTTCTGGGCCTAACTTGAAGGATGAGATAAAAGTGGACTGGAGACCGTTAAGTGCTTTGGTGCTCTGCCATTTTAAAGGCCGGTCCACTGTTCTAGCCCGAGATGTTTAACGCTCATCTCCACGAGGTACAATTTAGCTTTTTCTCTAAATCACAGACAAGTCAGATATGTCTTATTTTAAATGTGTGTGTGTGTGTGGGGGGGGGGGGGGGGGATAAGCTAAAACGAAGTGGCAGAGAACCCTTGGTCAGCGATTTTGTACCTCTTCCATTCCACTACATCTCAGTCACTCTCATATTCTGACTCAATGGAGAAGAGAGAGAGAAAGAGAGAGAGAGAGAGGGTGAATGGAGATAAAGAGAGGGTGAGAGAGAGAGCAATAAGCACTTGGGCACTTGGGCCTGACGACTGGCTGCGCAGCGCTGGCTACTGCGCTGGGGCTGATTTATCTAATGGCCCTGTTGTAGCCTCGTGCAGCCTTATCAGTCATTCCCAGATGGGAGGAGGGTCAGAGAGGGTGGTGATGGGATCCATTCCACAGGCACTCCATCTCTGCTGATGACATGACCCTTCTCATGAACCAGAAATATTCCCTCCGCCACTCAGAGAGAGAGAGAGAGCACAGAGATGATACAAACACGTTAGCAGATAATTAGAATGGGTGCGGAGTTGTGTTGAGTGCTTCTCGCTCGGTTTGACTCATTGCAGCACTGAAAATGTGTTTGTCATCCGTGATATCTCAATATATTTCTGATAACCCGTGTTTCCGACTGGGTTTATGCTTAAAACTCAAAAAGTTAATGTGGAATGGCAGTATTTTCTGGACCAGACAAGACTGCCTAGTTTCTGTATTTTTCTTCCTTTCAGGTCCAATAACTTCTACCTCGCTATGCTGCTGTTCATGCTGTTTCTCTGCATGCTGCCTACAATCTTTGCTATTGTCCGATACAGACCATCACAGCACTGCGGACCTTTTAGGTAAATTACATTCTCTGTCCAGTCCTGCTAGGTGCCCATATAAAGAGAGACCTTATAAATTTAGTTAATTAATCCTATAATCTTAATAGGCCATTTGCATGAAATCAGCAGGATTGTGGTAGAGTGAGTTCAACTGACAGCAATAAAGTTCATGGCAAAGGATTAGAATGTGTCACGTTCATCTGCATACGTCTTTCCTCCTCCCCTGTCCCACAGTGGGCAGGAGAAGATTTATGACATCATCTCGGAGACCATAGCCAATGACTTTCCCCTGTGGTTCAGCAAAGTGATGGGTTACGTCACAAGCCCTGTGGTGGTCCTCCCTGCTCTGCTGCTACTGTTGTGAGTCTGGCTTCTGATCTGTCAATCTCAGCTCCTCCACTGAAGAGGCCTGGCTCAGAAAAAAGAGGCAGAGAGCAAAAAAAAATGATATATAAATAAATGCTAAGTGATGTATAGCGCCTAGGCCTGTCCATGCTTCAGTGCTGTTTCTTGCTGTGTTTTAGCATGCTGATCTACTACCTCCAGGCCATTGCAAGATCCCTGAAATACACCAACAACCAACTGAGAATGAAACTCCAGACAGTGAGTGGTATTCTTTGCGATGCACGTTGTTATTGTAACTTAAGATGGTATTCAATAACAACAGCATTGTTCACTTCAATAATGATGATGGATCTAGACCATCAGTGAAGGGAATGTGCCATTCTTCATGGCATTTAAGAGAGTTAGTGCCAGTCACAATGTCATTTGTGTTGCATGTCCTTGAAATAGAATTAAATAGTAGGGAAAAAATCAATACTACATTACATCTGAATGGATTGTTATTTGCCCAGGAACGGACGGAGGACAAGAAGAAGGTCTTTCAGTTGGCAGCCGGTAATCTTCTTTTATTACTCCCTCTGTAGGTCATTTGAACTTGCATTAAGTCGCATAATCACCGGGACCATACAGTTGGCCGTATTTACAAAGACACATAAATGTCCAGTTAATTTTAGAGAGAATCTGGGGATACATGTTTGTCTCTCACCCTGTCCTGGCAACAGCCCGGCTACAAGCTCCAGAGGGCGGTGACAAAAAGCCGGACCAAGAGAGTGACCTCACCAGCATTGAGTCCTCCATCCACTCCTCATCACCACGGCGCAACGGAAGTGTCACCAACTTTGAGTCACCAGTTCGCCGTGGCAACAGCATTCGCACCATAACACAGTCAGCATCGCGGGCAGACGTCAGAGCTGCCGGTGCCACCCAGAGTCCCTCGGTGTCAGTCCGTCAAAAGCACAGATATGAGCACATACCAAACAGGTACTGTTATTTCTTCCTTTCAGCTGTATTTATCATTATTGTATACTCTTTATCCTCCACTCTGTAAAAAACAAAAAGCTATGACAACCAAAAAAAATTTTTTTTTGATGTCTAGGTTTTAAAAACATTCTTAATAAATGTTTTTGTGTTGTGTAAACTCTGAAATTCTGTGCATCAAATTGCCTTTCATTTTTAAGTTTTTTTTTTACAGTGCACATATTCAAATATATATATAAATATAAATATAATAAATATATTATAATAATACCATACTCCAAAAAAATCAGACCATCTGTCCACAGAATAAACACTGTTACAGTAGTACTGGGCTGAGGTGAACTCAAGGTTCATGTGACCCCTATATCCTCTTAGTTTTCTCTCTGTATTTATTTCAAGGCATCCAGTGTATCTGGGAGGATCAAGTGGTTCCTGCCGCTCCAAATCATATCATCATGTGGCCTACAACCCACCTGTGCGCTATGCGGACCACATTCACTCAGACCCCCTGTATAGGAAGAACATTAGGCCTATGCACCCAGAGGCTGCTGGGATAGTGACGGCCCAAAGCTATGTGGGGCGGCGTGCCCACACCACCCGCTACGTCATTGTGAACGAACACGAGCCTCGGAAGAAGCTGGTGCGCTCTACCACGCGCATACCACGCCACTACCGCATTGCAGACGACCCTGGGGATATTGTGGAGCTCTACCCGAGGAACATCAAACGCTACACCATCCGCACCCCACACAGGTCCCACCAACCCCACCTGAGTGAGGAAGAAGAGGAGGAGGAGGCTGCCAGTAAGAGCACCAGAAGAGGCTCCTTGAGCCAGTCGCATCGTCCACGATCCCTGTCTGACCTTCACCAGCCTGTGCGCTTTTACATAGGAGACCCAGTGGGCAGTCAGGTGTCCATGGCAAAAGACATGGCCAGGGGCATGTACTGCCGGCACAAGCAGGACTGCGAGGAGGACTGGGACGAGATGGGATCACAATTCTGCTCCCGTGGTAACATGAAGGGAGCAGAGCCCTCCCACAGACACTGCGAGCCCCATGTGAAACCCAAGGCTAAGCATAAGGTTGAGCCGTCTCTCACTGAGTCAGATTCAGTCTCACTGGCCTCCAGCAGTGACCAACAGAATAGCAGCACTGACCAATACATCCAGGTAATTCACAATAAGGAGAAGTACCTAAAATCTGGTGGCAAGCTGGCAAAGAAAAAATCCAAAGCTAGTACTGATATGAATTTGTCAGGCTCAAGTGAACTTGTTTGCTCAAATGTGTAGTTTGTCAATACATAGTGTCATGTTCAGTGCTATATGATAGCCGACTGTAAAGCACACACAAATAAATAAAATGTCATTGGTGTTTGCATGTTGCTTATTAAATTGTGCCTTAAAACTGAATAAAACAGTGATTCTGATTTTTTCTTTAAGTTATGCCATCTTACGTGAGTTGGAATAATAATTTAAGAAACTGCAGGTCTACCATACGTGTCCTTGAATTCCTCCTTGGGGATCAATAAAGTATCTATCTATCTATCTTCTGTCTGGAGTCGACGGTGGCAGGCAAACTACATATCCCAGAGTCCACTGCGCAAGGATGCTCTACGGAGCAAGGAAGTCCATTCATTTTTTTTTGAACAGTTGAAATCTAATGGCAGCGATATCGCTCAGCAGATGTATTTAGCCGTGAAAGATAGCCATTTCCGCAACTATATGAGTACAAAGTTCGTTTTAGTAGTTAAGACAACTAAACGAATCAACGGATCATACTGCCTGCCTGCTGAAGTGGTAGCTGTGTCGCAGAGAGAGAGGAAGAGATCTGTTGCAAACCTGTGTGTACCTATGTCAACGAAAGCCATTTGCAGATGATGTAAATGAACCGCTGCTCTGATCCAAAGATGATTAACAATTATATTAAGATTTTTATTACTTTATAAATTTAATTGCTAAATGGTACTGCGATCAGTGGTTATTTTGAAGTCTAACATAGTATAACGTAGGTCAACTGTACTGCTAGCTGGCTAGCGAAGAAATCTCTTTCTACAAACATGGAATACCAGCAAACTGCAAATACAGTTGCCGACCACCTCTTAAGCTACAGCAAAGATCCATCTGGATGGAAAGCCTGTAAGAAATCGGTGAGTAATGTTATATTTTATTTCTGGACATCTGATATTCAATGAGTTTGGTGACGTGTAATAGCGTGACATGACAGTGGTACCCCTCCCCCCCTTGTTCCCCCTTTTGCTGATATGGTGTTGCTTACACTGATTTGTTTTGCTCTAGAATGATGTTGTCGTTTATTGGCGACCGTCAGCAGAATTCCCTGGAAATGTGTAAGTTTTTATATTGTATATAAAATTTTAAAGGGCTTTCAAGTAGGAAAGTAAACTTCATACGTTGTTCATTACCCAAGAAGTTATTAAATAGCAGTAATATGAATTTCCTTTAAAATATAAGTAGTGGATGTTGTAGATTAATGCATAATGTGTGTGTTTATGTCTGTGTGGATGCAGAGAGTCAGAGAGAATATACTCACATTTGCTCTCAACAGGTACAAAGGTGAGGGCATCATTAATGCCTGCCCAGAGAAAGTGTGGGAGTGCCTGAAACCGGAACAAAATGGCATTCGTGTCAAATGGGACAGCAATGTCAAGAGGTTTGAGCTGCTTGAACAAGTCACTGAGGTAAATCACACAACAGTTCAGATATACCTGACCCTGACACAGAGCAAAGTTTTTATTCTTGTTTCAAGAACATAGACAATATGCCCTGTTTCCCCATTCTGTCACAGGACATCTCAGTCTGCAGAACTGTTACTCCTTCGGCAGCTATGGGTATTATATCTCCACGAGACTTTGTAGATGTAATTTTAGTTAAGCAATACGAAGATGGCACCATAACTTCCAACGGTGCGTAACTTTCCTTCACTTCATTGTCTGAATTAAATCTTTCTTAAATGTTCCTTTGTCACAAGAAATTGTTATCCATCAGCAATAGTCTTATCATGATTTTCTTTGAGGCACTAGTTTTTTCTGTAGAAAAGGAAAATATTTACATAGTTGTACATACATATACAAATCTGTAGTATGATAAGAACAGAGCCAAAGTAAAGATAAATGTTCAAAAAAAAAACTCTCACTCCTTACATTGATTTGTGAATTTATTGATGTGTCCTGGTATACATTGCAACACTGAACTGAATCATTTGAATAATCCTATCAACTAAATGTTCTGGTAGCACATGATAAGACGGTATGACCATTTCAAATGTAAATCCATCATCTAAACAGAGCTGCTGCTGCTGTTGTGTGCACAATACATGCATTCAGACCTGCCCACACTTGTCCGTATGTTTGTCTGTCTCGTATTCACGCTCTGCTTTGGATTCCTTCAGCCACCCACGTAGGACACCCTGGCTGTCCTCCTCAGGCTGGCTATGTCAGGGGCTTTAATCATCCGTGTGGGTGCTTCTGCGTGCCCATCCCCGGGTGAGTGGAGCCTATGGAACAACTGACAGCTCAGGCTTAGTGCGATTGCACTTACCAGTCAGGGAGTGGCAGCAGAGAGACAGAAAATGTTATCATCACATACTGATGATGAACACTGTCACAGTAACATTGCTAACAATGGGTTTTTAGGCCTGTCTAGTTATAGAAATTGCGTTTATTTATTTGATTTATTTATTAATTTGAGTCAGGATTTGTCAGGTTAGTTCAGTTGTACCCAGCAGTGTATTTGTGATTAGTTGTGATTTGCTGTGTGTCTTCTTTGTCCTACAGGGAACCAAGCAAAACCCAGCTCTTGACCTTCTTCCAGACAGATCTGGGAGGCTTTCTACCACGCTCAGTCGTGGACTCCTTCTTCCCGTCCAGTATGAGTGAGTTCTACAGCAACCTCACGAAAGCAGTCAAGTCTCTGAAATAGCACAAGTAACTGTCAGCCTTTGGGAAAACTAAGAAAGAGATTAGGATATTTTTTATGATTTCAGACTCTGACTATTTCCTAAGACAATGTTTTATTGTCTATCAAGGGAAAATAATTGTGTTTTTTCACCAAGTCAGTATATAAAAAAAGAACCGTTACCTCTGACTTTGTATTAAGCCGAACACATTAATAAATGATAGGAAAATTATGTACTGTAAACCAATTGATTTTTTTTTCTTTCATTTTTGTATTGCTCTTGGCAGCCTGGTCCAGAAAGGGATATGATAGATTTTCTTAAATAATTTTAACTGCACAAACTACAATCCTTTACATTTCTTGTGTACTGTATATTATTTTTTTTTAAGATGATAATTTCTATATGAGGCATGCTCATATGGTCTGCACAGGTACTATGGAGTAGAGGCATAGCAGTTATTTCCAAAAGTTGAGAAAAAATGAAATCCTCTATTTATCAGTGTTTGTCCCAGAATATGAATGGCATGTTTCAGTCACACTGCATTCTTTGTTCTGTTTCTGATCGCTTTTCAGCAAAATTGGAAAACATTGTAAAAGTACAATATAGGATAAGGGACCATAGTTTAGACACTTTCCATGTGTTTTGGAAGACCTGTATGGCCAGTTGTTATTTGATGTGTAACTGGACTCATCCAGTGAGTGTCCTCTGCCATTTACACTGTGATCAATTGTTTTTATGTAAGGGAGCATGACTGTCTGACCTAGTCTTTGTGTGTCTGCACCAATCAATGTTACGTACTGTATCGTCAGTGATATGCATGACCTCAAACACATTTGCAATGAGAGCCATATGATCAGATGCAGGGTGTTAGCATAGCATCCAGTCAATATTTCTTTTTTACAATGAGTTACTGCCTGCCTTTCATAGTTGCTTTACTGTACAATGGCCTTGTTCTAGTGCCAAAACCAGGTGATATTTATGTTATTAGGATTTGCTCTGTCTCAGTTGGTCTGTGGTTAGTTGCCACATAGTGTCCTCAACAGATATAAGTTATCAATACTAATTATTTTCAGTCATTTGTTTGGTCTGTTTGTTGTTATGGTGTGTTGAATGCAATGTGTGATTCCTCCACATTTGAAATCAGTTGCTGCTATGGAAAGTGACTTACATGTGCTGTTTGTTAACTCGCTGGTATCTGATAGAAACAATCCAATCACTTCTATGAATCACTCCCGTAATTTTTTGTATTTCACCAGCAACTACGGTATAATAAAACCAGTACCATACCATCCACTGTGAGTGGGGGTTTGAATATTAATGATTTTACTTTTGTTGTCGATATGAATTTACACTCAATACAAATGTTGGAGTCATTTTTATTTTTTGCATTCACTTATCCAAAGTAACAATAAGCTTTTGTTGGTATTTGTGCGAAAGAATGCAACAGTGCAGCATTAAACATTCAAGCTGACTTGCATGGGGAAAATGGTTATCAGATATGATGTAATTGTCTACTATTTATCTTAGAAAAAGAGCACATTTGATGTCTTATTTGCTGAGCCAGTCACATTGTTAGATTAATTAGTCTTTGGTCTGAAACGTTCCGGCCTTAGGGTAGGGGCACTGGGTGTGAATAGACTTTTGAAGACTGCAATTGAATTTAATTGAATCCAAATCAAATCCCAGTTGTGGGAAACCTTTATATTTAATGAGATATTTAAGGCATGTTTACAAAAACAAGACAATTCAAAGTTCTTGGTGAAATAGTATACCGTACATGCTTTTTCGTACATAGTTTGTGCAAATTTCAGAATTAAAAACAGGTAAACCTGAAACTCATCAAGTTTCCAAATATCCCTGAACATGACACTTAAACAGTACAAAAAGCCTCATAAGCAGAGTATCTCTAAATGCACCATCATGTTAAAGTGCTCATGGGTAGCCACCCATACCAGTTAGTGAAAAAAAAACACCTTGCACACACTAATAACCCCTGTATGAGTGATCTAACTGGATTAATTGGCCTAGTCTGTGTGACAATTTAATCCCAGCATCCTCCCCAACCCTAGACCAGCGCCCGCAAAGACTTGGCTCAACACAAGGCAGCCAATCATAAATTTCAGTCTTTGAGGGCTCCTGGTTGGGGAGGGGAGGCATTGGGATTCAAATAGCATGAACCTGCAAATTTGTTTGCATCCTTTTTGTGTGTGAGTACGTAGCATGATATAAGTGCAGTGATGTTTTGCAATGTGTACGCCAGGTCACTCCACTCCTTCTTTCACTTCGTCTTGCTCCTCTCGTTTCCTCCTGATGAGGACTGTAAAGGAACCCTCAGGCAGACCCTTGACGAGGTTCCAGCCCTCAAAGCGTGTGCAGCCCTGGAGACTGGAGCCTGCAAGCTGCAGCAGCTCGTCTCCAACCAGCATCCCTCTCTGCTCTGCAATGCCCCCTGTGGGTGGAAAACAGAATTGTTAGGTAAACCTGCGCTCTTGAGCAGTTGAGGTCTGTTACGCAACGTGTGACCACAACAGTAGTCATGATAACACTCCCAAAGTTCTCTTTGAATACATACATTTGCACACATGCAGGGTCAACCTTTTCATTTCAGTGAAAAGAGCAGTAGGTCTAAAAGTATGTGCACCTGTAAAGACCCTGTTGACTGTCAGCGGCCTGTCTCCATGGATGGAGCCTTTTCCCCCCTCTATACTGAATCCAACTCCCCCTGCATTCTTCTCCAGCTCCATCACCATGACTTCTCCTGTTTCATCCACTAGTGATCAAATAAGAGAGACAGAGAGACAGGGAAAAAGTAAAGTAAGACGTGTTCCTCAAAAAAGGCTCTACTATCCAAACAGTACGTGCTTAATATAGAACTATGGTATTCTGATGTTCTATATTTAGTTAAAACAACTAATATTGAGTGAGTGCACAGTCTCTGGAGTGGCTGCGCTTTGCTCCAACTGAGCCGTGAAGCACCTCACCCGTCTCCGTGCCACCGGCACCACTGCCACTGCTGCTACAGTCGTTAGCAGCTCTGCCGCCCGGACTCTTGCACACCACCACCACCGCCTGCTGGAGGCCTCGTGCTTGCCGGAGCGTGGCCGTGGCATCGCTGTGAGTCACATTCTTTAGCGTCTGCCCGTTGATGGACAGGACCTCGTCTCCCTTCTCAATGGTGCCCTCCTGTGCAGCCAGTCCGTTCGGGAACACACGATGCACCTTCACACACACACACACATATACTCATTTAATTCTGGTGTAGTGGTTTACATCTGTAACCAGTTCTCTCTAAAATTTGTTTAAAAGCTATAAAAGCTAAAGACATGTAGTCAACAAAATGGAATTGGTAGTCAATCTACCCTGTAAAAAATTCGTACCTGAGGTCACAGAGGTTCTCATTGTAATTTATGTGTTACGTACAGACACTCAAGTGTGGGTTTTAAGAGAGATGGCCACTCACTGTTGTGGCCTTGTTCTCCAGGTCTATGCCACCTGCGATGCTAAAACCCAAACCAGTCCCTTCTTCTTTGTGCAGAACGACCACGTGGATGTCCTCCAGTTGCTGTAAGGAAAGCAGAGCATACAGGATTCTCAGGGAGGTTTTCGATAGTACCATCCAGAGACTTATTCCACATTTAGGCCCGTCTGGCTTACTTGTGTATCCTGCAGGTGAGTGAATAGTCTAATCCTATTACTGATGTTTTAGAAGCAAAGCACGTCGTTACATAACATGTCAGAGAATCCTCTGCATTCATCAGGAGATTAGAGGTTTATTTCCTGCTCAATAACAGCTGGCTAAGGGATGACCTCCAGATGGCTGTGTGTGTGTGTCCACACCGCAGCAGAGTTTTGTGAGGCCTGGATGGACAACCGACATATAGCTCTCCTTCCACCTCCATGTTGCTCTGTCGGTGTGCATGGCAGCATAGCTGACTGGCAGGGTGAGCAGTGCAGTGCGGTGGGATATGTCATGTTACTAATTAGAACAGAGGGGCCGGGCGGAGGTGCTCTTTAGAGAGAGAACGAGAATATGAGAGTAGGAGATGATGACACATCAAGTGCGGAAATGTCTGCAGATGTTCTGTTTAGCTGCAGCCCAAGCACTCCTCAGGGAGGGAGCGAGCGAGTGAGTGAGAGAAAATGAGAAAGAGGGAGAGGGAGGGAGGGAAAAAAAAGTAAGTTGCTTTGTTGGTGGCGAGGTTTTTGATTACAGCGCCATGCCGAAATGAAGGCAGAAACACAATCCATGCAGTCTTACTCTCCCCTCCCTGAAAGCTTTTTTGCTCTTTTTTTTCCTGGAGGTAGCATGCACTTGTCCTCTGCTGCCAAGAGAGCTTTCAAATGCCAGCTGCACTCTGTCTTCACTGCTAATGGTCCCAATAGTGACATAACAGGAGCTGGCCTGGCTCCTGTGTCTACACTATGCCACAGCTTACAGAGCATTAAATAATAAAATGGCAGTTGGCTCTCCATGTTTCAGGGCAAACCGATAAACTACAACACTACATCAAGCCCAGAGGGGTTCCTGGTATTCACTACTGGAACACACATAGTTAAATTAGTTACCACACACAGCTGGTATTTTATGTGTGAGGTATTTTATGTGTGTAGTCCATACAAACATATCTTAAAAAAACTGTCCTACTCTAATGTATATTGTACAATGATTACTATTATACTAGAACTGTACAGGTCAATTTACTCTGTTGATAAATACAATTAATAAGTAAAAGCTGTTTTACCAATTTTCAGTTGATGACATTGCCGCTACTCCACCATATTAATAATGCACAATACACTTTTTTCTGTTTCTAATATCTGTGCCTTACCAAGGTTACACTGAAGTGGATATGTTTAGGTGCAGGCTTACTTTCAAGGTGTCCTCATCCAGGGCCTTGACTTCCTCAATCATGCGGTCAATCTCCTCCTGGGGGAGGGCAGAGATCATGGACTGAGCGCAGGCTGAGGAGGCAGAGGGCTGGGGCCTGTCCACGCCTGCGCCATCCTCTGCCCGCTCGATGGTGCACTCTCTGAGCTTGGCAAGACTGTCAAACACAACAGAGACAGCAGTGAGACCATCAAACAGGTTTCATACACATACCTAAAAAAGTAACATGATTTAACATGTTTTAACATTCCATAGCTCATAGATGTGACCACAAATAGGTGACAAAAATGCATGTTGTTTTTGTCTCTGGTCATCGCAACCACAGTCCTAATGTGTGTCTGTTCTGACTTCCTCACACCTCACAATTGGTCTCATTTTCCTGGCAATAATAGTTCACACATTGTTCAGTCCTTTGATTTCAATAGTGAAATGTTGAGCATGTAGAGCCGCCAGTAGGCTATTGCATCGCACAAACAAAATAAAATAAATTGTGCATGGTTTAAACTGTTTCTAAGCAGGCTGCATAACTACAACTGCTTTTTGAGTTGGGCTGCATGAAATTGTGTGAATTGTCGCATCCAGCCCCAAGCCTTATGTTTGACACCCCTGGTATAAAGCATTCCACTTAAGGATCCGTGCAGTAGTTCTTTGTGCACGTTTTCTCAATTAGCAAAACTTTACCGGTTATCTAGCTTAGATAGCTTAGATAACCAGTAAGCCGCTATGGTTCAGCTTATGCATATATGGAACAAAAACAGGAGATGAAAACCATCTGTTTGGTCTCTCTGACACAAAGAGCTGCATTTACCCATTATGTGAGAGACAAAAAAAAGTTTCCCCCATCAAGTTTTTTTTTCTTCTTGGCCTTAAACTTGAAAGAGTAAAACTTGGATCTTGATCTGATTTACCTCAGAAGCACCTCGGAGTGATTTACGTAGCAGTTAAAGTCGTACAGTGACTTGAAAGAGACACATGCCTTGTGCACCATTTGTTAAACACAATCTTATCTTGTAAGTGTCATATGGAAACATTCACCATATATTTATGCATACCTTACAGAGAATCCCTTCTCATTGCTGTCAGTTGCAGAGGACGGGGGCACCTTGTCTGTGGTCTCTTGGTCTTCAGCCTCAGGACTGAATGAAGCATGAGTGGGCCAAGGGTTTCCCTGTTTGACACATGGCGACTGAGGCAGGGACTGCATGGAGCGCATGAGTGCATGGGACACCTGGTTAGTGAAGGACAGGATCTTCCCCAGGCTCTCCCCATCCAGGCCCTTGACACCGGTGGACTCTGTGGAGGCGCTCAGGGGCAGACTCCGAGTCCTCAGGCTGGCCTGGTGGACTGCATCGCCCTCAGACACTGGGTGTTTGTCGGATAGGGTGTCCTTAGAGCTGCTGGCCCTCCTGGGGCAGTGAGTCGTGGTCATTGACTCTTCCTGGTCTGCCTCGGAAGTGCCTGCTTCATCTGAAGTGCTGCTAGAAGGCTCTTCAGGGGCCTCCTTATCCAGTGCTGTTTCACTGGCCTCTGGTTCTGTGTCTTTCGAAGAATCTTTAGACGCTTCTATGTCCTGTGAAGGATCTTCGGAGGCATCCGTGTCCTTTGATGGTTCCTCAGACGTTTTTTCAGGAGCAACCTCTAACGTGACATTAGAGGCAATTTCTGGGGTGACAATCGAAGGCTGTGTCTCCTCGTTTTCAACGGTGCTTTTCAGAGCTGTTGAGTTCCTACCTGTTGCATTTGTGGTCACAGACGTGCTATTCTGACGTGGAGATCTCTCAGTTGTTGTCGGGGCCACTTTCCTAGTGGCCCTCTCAGATCCTTCTGGGCTGGAGAAGGTCTCAAAAGAATGAATCCTCTGTTTAATAGATGAATTTGACGGAGTAGACCGCAGATTTATACCAAATGTCCTGCTAACACTTGGGCTCTTATTCTCTGTTGGTTTCAGCTTTTCCGGGGGAAGTTGTCCGTTCCTCTTTAAGCTTTTGCGAAACCAGGCAGGCTTGGGGGCCACAGGGGGTCCCTTTTTGCCACTGGGGCTCTGCTCTGGCTGGGCCAAAGCTGGGGTGTTCAGTGGCTCGGCCTCAGCGACGCTGTTGGTGTCTGCCTGCTCTGTCACCTCGAGCTCTGTATTGTCAGCCATACTGGTTAATCTGTGAGTGGGGCTGGGGCTGGGCTGGTTCTCTGGGCTGTCTGATAACCTGACCCAGGGGTCCTGCAGCTGGTCCGGGGTTTCCTCCAGTCGGGCCTGACGTCTAAGGGCCACTCGTCGGTTCTGGCAGCAGATGGGTGACTCAGGACCTGAATTGTAACAACACATTATTAAAATTCGACTGCTATTTATATTCTAGTCACATGTAAAGATAACCTATATTAGATAATGAAAATGGCTGTGCAGAATAGGTTAAGAATAATATAAAAATAATAGACTCAATTTAAACAAATGAATAATTTTATGAGCAACATGCATGCTAATGTTCGTACCTGATTCTCCCGGGGAGCCTTCTTCTCGGACGGATGAGTTGGTCACATCACAAGTGTGTAGGGCTGAGTTACTGAGTGCTGCTTTAGTTCCTCCTGAGTGCTCTCTTGTTTCCTGTAGCACAAACAGGAAATGTGAGTGATCTTGTCACATTCGGGCAGACCGCAAAAGGTAGTAATGCAACAGTCTAGCTCGGTGTCGACATGCATCACAGGCACAAACTCGATACAAAACACATCAACAGGCCTTTCATACCCAGACAAACACAACAGCACAATACCTCAGAGTGCCATCCAACTCAGTCCACTGACATCACTTAACTCACACTTAAAAAGCTGACAAAACACACCAGGCCGGAGCACACTTAAAACAGCCGTGCAACAAACATCATCCACTCAAAATCAATGTGATGTGAACATACATTTTTAAACACTAGCCTTGAAATCTTTACCAAAGCCTTGTATATGCTGCAGAAGAACTTCAAGCATGTGGGAAAACATACAGAAACAGTGGTCATTTTTCTGAGTCTGTGACTTCTGATTGTAATACTTACCCTGTTGAGGGTAGGATAGATACTATGTACAGAGTGAAATCCTGCAGCTGTAAAGACGCACAGACAACGCAAAGAGAGTGGCGACATGTGGTTGAAACTAGTTTGCACTGTGGAGAACCTGCTATTATACACGCCTTCTGTCAGTGACAAACCATATAAGGGAAATTGTTTTTCAAATAGGCCTTCTTCCGCTTTCTGCACACTTTGGTAATGTGTGAATGAAGATGGTTATCACCCCCACATGTTTTGTCCTACACTGTTTAGCAGAACCCTTAAAGAAGGGCTAAGCAATGTTCTGTTTTTTTCTCTCACAAGCTCCCTCTAAAGACTGCTGTATTGCATTGCATTGCCCTGTATTCTATTGGAGGCGGACCGCAGACCGGAACATTGCAAGTGCTGTATCTACCGCTATAGGCCACGGTAGCGCATTCTACACCGTTCGTTCGCCGTGTAATGACTCGTTTTAGCATCCTAAACAGTATGAAATGGATTAATTAAATGAAAAATGTTGCATTGTGGGCCTTTAAAATGATGTTGATTTCATCTCTGAGATGAAAACTGCAAATTTTTCCAGGATTTTTCTGAAAACCTGGGACATTCCCAGTTCTTCAGTCCAAATCATTGAGATATCTAATGCATTAGCTATGCTTGGGGAGTGTGTTTAGAAAACATGGATGTCTGGCCACTGCACTTTGAGTCTGGCCATCAAGGCTATTCTCTCTACATGCTGATTGGATATAAACTGAATGTGCTGTAAATGTATGCACACCTGACAGCTGGGCTGTGGGGGAAGTAGATCATCTTCTTTGACAGGTGAGTTCTGGCTGGAGCCGCTTGTGTTGGTCAGTGCCTCCTCACTGGTCACATCCTCCTGTCTGCAGTACCTCTTAGGGGTGGCTAGGGGGCGCCATTTTGACCCCCTCGATCCTCCAATGACCATGTGAAGTGGCTGCTGACATGGGAAGTTGGCTGGGGAATTATAAGGCACATTGTAGTCGTCATCGCTGTATGTTGGTGACAGTCTATTGCTGGATAAGATCTCCGGCCTGGGAACGGTGGCAGTAAAGGCGGCGGCCATGGAGACGTCCATGCTGTGGACACGGGCCACAGGGTCGGAGTGCTGCTGGGAAAGGGCCACCCCGTCCGGAGGGCCACAGCGCTGGCTGTAGGCGCCCTCACTGGAGGAGCGAGTCATGACCTTCTGGGCCCGGCGGGCAGTCAGCTGACTATAGCTCCGCTCCGGACAGCGTTCACACTTCTGCTTCCCATGGGGACAAGAGTCCTGGCGTTTCAGGCCTGCAAACAGGAGACGGTGACTGCATGGTAATGACCTCACTATACATCAGGCTACAGCAACACAGAAAGAGCAGGGGTGACACTATTGATTACAGAAAGCTATACAATGATGAAAGCTATACAGTACCATGATGTGCAACAAGGGAGAGACTTAAGAGTTTTGCCTACGTCTCTTACAATACAACAATCTAATCTAAATATGGTAGAGATCAAAAAGGGGGGGTCTGTCAGACATTTGGTTAATGGGCCAAGAAAGTCCCTTAAAACTACATCATATTGAACTGATTCTGATGATGAACTCTTTCACAGGCTTGCAAACAGGAGAGTGAGAAAAGGCCTGGATGAGGATCTCAATACACACCAGACCAAAGTGACAAAAAGGGCTGGGGGGACACTGTTGGACAGAAGGTACAGTCTGCACTGTTTGTACTGTTCCCATATAATCAGATACAGCTGCAGCTTTTACTTTTAATACAGAAAGAATGAAATACAGCATCTGGCATTGGAGGGGAGATAGGGGCAAAACAGAGTCACGATTTGATTTAGTTTAAGAAATGTAAGCCAAAGTGTTCATTAAATTGAACAAAGGTCAGTATTACACATGAGTCTGTGAATTATAAAACTCTAGTCAAGGAAGGGCAGAGATATTCCTTTACATTTTCCTCAAAATGTGCATTTGAACACCGCCAGTTTTAAATGGATACAGACAAAGCTCACACCACAGTGGTTGTATGGGTTAAGCAAATATGTGATCCGAAGCAGTTTGTCTTCCTCTTTCAGTCTCTGTTTCTTTCTCTTTCTCTCTGTCTCTCTCTCTTTCTGTGTTTCTCTCTCTCTTTCTCTGTTCCTCTCTCTCTCTCTCTGTTCCTCTCTCTCTCTCTCTCTCTCTCTCTCTCTCTCTCTCTCTCTCTTTCTCTGTTCCTCTCTCTCTCTCTCTCTCTCTCTCTCTCTCTCTCAATCTATCTATCTATCTGGCTCTGTCAGTCTCTTTCCCTCCCTCTCCACTTGAACACCTTCTTTTGTGTTCATGACATTACCCTCCATGCTCCACTGGCTCTTGTCCTTCTTCAGCTTGCTGTTCTCCACAGCTTGTGCAATCGCCTCATTCAGCTGCTGTTCCGAGACCTGCGGACACAAAGCACAGGAGAAAAGCACTCGTGTCACTCAGAGCCGCAGCTTACTGTCTGTGTCTGAGAGAGAAGGGCTCTTGAGCTGGAGTGGGCACTCCAGGAGGGCGCTGCGTGATCAGGCAACCACGGCACTACACGTACGTTTGGGTCGGGGTGGCGACTGATGATGACCTGAACCGGCCCGGGGTTACACTGGCTCAGGACTGTGTAGACGTCGTTAAGCGTCATGTTGCAGACCACCGTGTCGTTAATCTCCATAATCTCATCTCCGCATCTGAACAATGCCCATAATGCCCAAGACAAAAGAGACAGAGAGGATAGAAGAGATTGATAGATAGAAAGATAGATAGATAGATAATTAAGTCAGGGAGGGAGGGCATAGTAATGGTGTGTGTGATATATGCATATACTGTATGCAGTTGGGTAGCATCCACATGGCTCCCACCTGAGACGCCCATCCATGTGAGCCACTGAGCCTGGAGACAGTGTGTGAATGTAGATCCCTGGGCAGCCTTCGGCAGAGGGGACACAGCACAGGCCAATGCCCAATCCCACACCAACCTCTGCAACACACACTCACACATTAGAAACATTAGAAAATCCTATTTTGGCCCAACAATTGCCCATAAGCACAAGAATCAGGGTACATGAATGTTTTCCACAGGCACAATAATCAGGGTACATGAATGTTATCCACATGCACATTTAAGAACAGATGCCTCATTTAATCAAAATTTTAATTTAGTTTAAGTTGGAAGATAACATAGTCTTCCATTTAGAATTAGCAAATGTGTTATTTATTAATATATGAAAATATATTCATGACCATCAAAAAACCAAGACTGACCATTTCTAAATCTCTGTCTGGCCTTACAAAACCAGCCACACTATGCCTCTGGAGGTTACACTACAGAGAGGTCTCTGTGAGCCCGTCTCTCCCCTCTCCCCACCCCTTCACCGGGGGCAGCTGGGCCTGCCATACCCTTGTGCAGCGTGATCTCCATCATGATGCGGTCGCGCGGCTTGGCTGGCGGCGGGTTGCCAGTCGGCGGGGGCAGGGTGTAGTCGCTCATGTCAGCGCTGACGCGGCTGATGGCCGTGCTGGAGCTGAGGGAGCGCGAGCGGCACAGCTGAGCTACCTGAGTCTGGCTGCTGGACAGGGCCCCCACCCGCAGGCTGGTGCGCACCACCAGCGTCAACAGACCCTTCTTTATTTGCTGTGCAGGAAGAGAAGAGAGAAGACTGTGAGCGAGGCTGTCACTTGAACCAAAGTGGGCCAACAGAGTCTCTCTATTTCAGCACCTGGGCTGTACTAATAAATGCGTTGTTCACACAAGCTTTTAAAGTGACACGATCTACTCATCAAGTACAATTTTCAACTATAGCAATATTTCCATATTTCTTCTGAATATTCATGAGATATAGTTTATAGTCCAACAGCAGTGGTGTTTCGTAAAAGGGGTTTTGGCCTCACTTTGAATCTTTGTAGAGCTTCTTCATGGGTCAGGCCATGCAGAGATTCTCCATTTAGCTCCAAGATCTCATCCCCTGCGAAACATCAGTACACAATTAGCCTTCTGTTGCTGGTGCAAAGCAGACCATTTGCCCCCTGTCCATGCCATTATACACTTATTTACCACCTGATTCATAACTACCCTAAATAACCCCTTTAGGCCTCTCATTCATGTCCAGTTCAACTGTGTGTGTGTGTGTGTGTATTTGCACGTGCTTAGGTACGTGAATGTTTGTTTGTGTATGCGTGTGTGTACACGTGCTTCTGTGCGTGTTTGTGTGTGTGAGTGTGTATGCAAGGTACCTTCTTGTAGTCTTCCATCTGCAGCTGCTGCCCCTCCAGGGAAGATGGTTTTGACATAGATGCCCATGGGTCCATACATGCTGTCCCTGCCCCCAACTATGCTGAAGCCCAGACCCTGGACAGTCAAGAGAAAGGTTTGGTTAGACAGCTGGTTTACGTAGCACAATTTAAAGCCATCAGTTAATGTACACAGCTATTGAGGAAGAGTAGTTTACTGCACTGATCTTACAGTAGCTCAAGCTCAAGTACAGAGCTCTTTTTATTTTTATCTCAATCAATCCCTAAATTGGAGAAATCTTTTAGTTGGATCTTTATATGCGGTTATATGTGCTATTGAGTCATTGATAAGAGATTTTATTGCAAGTATTGATAATGAATCCTTTGGAGCTACCTTGCCATGGCCCTTCATGAGAACGATGTTGCAGATGATGAAAGCTTGCACGCTGTTGCTGGAGTGAACCAGGTGAGCTGAACTTAGAGAGCGACTCGGCTTAGGAACAACCTTCAAGACAGGTCAGACACAGTTAAACTACAGTTCATTTACCTAGCACTTATTTATTAACAACAGTAACAAATTAAAATGTATGAACAGGGATTAAATTGGGCCGGGGCTGAGCCTGGTTTTCCTGATAAAAGGACGATTCTAGAACACTACGTTGGCCTACAGTAGCTGTTTTTCCAGTCGGCTACTTTTCCTTCAGCGAGTCATAGACTGTTGAGGTTGACACAGCGAGATAGAAGCAGACAGACAAGGTATGTGCGAAGAGGTGCTTAAATGCAAAGAGGTCACCTAAAGTTGGGCTACCTCTGGCAAACAAATAAAACAGTTTTCGTCTGCTTCTGCTCTAAGCCTCAATTAACTGTCGACACAGTCTTGGTTACACTTTATACTACGTAGCAGGTTAATTAGTGTTTTGTTTTCTGGAATTTCAGACATTTTGACTGGAATTTTTTCAACATTTATCCCAAAAATAAATCAACTGTTGTTGTACAGACCATGCGAGCCTTGAAAGTTTCTCATAAAGGATCAATATTTAGGATAGGCCTACACTAACACACTGAGCATTTCCCCTCATTTTTTTACTTTAAGTTCTACAGTACAGGGATTTGTGACAATGCTCGTGTATCTTGTGTGGTAAAGGTATGACAGGTCTGTGACGTTTATTATATTTCATGTCATGCTTGAAATCATGCACCGGTACCAATTCTGACTCCAATCTGTACTTAAAAATTCCCAGTATAGTAGGGATATAGCAAATCCCAATTAAACCCCTGTGTATGTACATGCTATAGTAGTGTTCAACATAGTCAGATCCGTGCAGCACATCTTTCTAATGGAAAAGGCTTCTGCTGGTAGGCTACTTCAGCGTCTGCCCAGAACTTCCCGCAAGAGGCCATTACGTAATTAGGGACATAATCACATCAGTGTGCATGAAATTACTAGGAGACTACAATGGGCAGGTCTGTGTTTTGTTCTGTTGCCGGGACGCTATTTAATTTTATGACCACACCGGCACATGATCAGTTGCTGTGCTATGTCGCTAAAAAGACACTCCGGTTTTGAGAGCCTGAGCCGGAAATGCAGATGTTGTTAGCTCACCTGTGACGTTCCGTGGGGAAATTCCAGCTGCTGGGAGAGAGACTTCCTGTTCCCGTACATTCCGGCCCCTCTGTGAGGATGACTCCGATACAGCTCCGGTGTCTTCATGATGATGGTATCCAAGTCTCCGATCCAGTAAGGATGTACACCTAATGCCAGCATCCACACAGGCACACAGGCAGAAATGGACGAGTGAGTGTTGGGACGTGGGACACTTATCAGTGGCTCTGTGTGAAAATGACTATAAGAGGCTGTTCCAGTAACAGGGCAGCACCATTGGCAATAGCAGTACCAGTGGGTGAATTTGGCTGAGCCTCTGAGGGCACATGCTCTATTGGGATCTCCAGGTCTCTTTGAGAGTGTTGAACCAGCGAATGTCATGCCAATAA
This sequence comes from Limnothrissa miodon, assembly GCA_017657215.1. Lineage (NCBI taxonomy): Eukaryota > Metazoa > Chordata > Actinopteri > Clupeiformes > Clupeidae > Limnothrissa > Limnothrissa miodon. The sequence goes on along the minus strand of JAGFZM010000190.1, from coordinate 57,720 downwards.
CTGGCTCTTTGTGGGTCTGTTCTCCTCTGCTTATTGTTGTCACTGTGAACTTAATTCCCTGTTGTAAACTCTCAGGTGTGTACTTCATTATGGTGTAGGTGTGACGGGTGGAATTTGAGTGGAAGTCGTCTTACTGGGGCTGTGGCCTGGTGAGGTTCGATCCGTGGTCTCCGGCTCACGAATCTTCCCGTTGTCCTCTGTGACCTCGACAATAGGAATCTGGTTGACATTAAACGGTGAAGTCATACTCACAAAACAATGAATGATTTAAACACAACACTTTAAATGTATTGTGAGTTAAACGCTTTACTGTGCCTAGAATTTTTTTTTCCTTTTGAAGTATTTGATGTAAACAGAAAAATCCATCCATCATTTATCTGTATGAAACCTTGGGATGCAGTCCCATTAGTTTAATGCTGGAGAGAACTGTGTCATGTAATTATGAAGGTCGATAGAGCTTGGGATATCCACCCTAAGGTTGCTGTGTCCTGCTGCCTCCTTTTCTCCATAGCTGGGCTTTGATGGAGAATCCACAGGATTAAGTGAAGTTGTGGGATGTAAGCCGCCGTTGCTAAAGGGAGGAACATCCTGTGGGCAAATGCATTCATGTTTTCAAAATGTCTAAATGCTTCATCTCACTACAGTTTTGTTTTCTGTCTGCATCCCTGCAGTCTTAACCCCCAGAATAAAGGGAAAAGTATGAAATAGAGTATTGTAGAGAAATTAATCAGTTTTAATATGGTATGGGAAGTCTTTTGGTGGTAAATACATAGTAAGGTCTAGAAATAATGTTCAGATCAGTGTTAGTTGCCTGCATATTTAGTCTCAGTAAACAACACCATTCCAGATTTGCCATTTCTGTGTAATTTCATAATCTCATTTTATAAACAACGTGTTGTGTTGGGCTCTTGCTCTATTTTTTGCTCCATTTTGACAGTAGCGAGTTTGTTTTGAACATTCACTTCTGTAATGAAGCCACCATTCATTACATATGGTGTGGGAAGCAAACCTCTCTCCCTCCCTGCTGGTTTTCTCTTTTTTTTCCGGGGGTCTGGTTGGATTGCAAGTGATGTGGGAGGGCATGTTCGACTGTGCATGCCTTACTTCAGTGCAGCTCTTTATGTGAGCGGTGCTCGGTGCCAGCTGCCTCCCTCCGGCCTCTTCCTCTGTCTGTGCGTGGCCATTTATAATCTGCCCATTAAACGGGGCCAGCTTGATCCCAGGTTGAACGCTACCATCCCTGGGGGAAGCAGAGAGAGGAAACAAGCCGCTCCATAAGCTCCTATTCTGCTCCACTGCAGTGGGCTCTTGTTCTGCTCAAAAGTGCCAGTGTGTGAACTTTACCTGAGTTTGTCCTCGCCGGGGCGCACTTGGCAGACACTGGGGCCTTTGTCAAGCATCCGGAGCCTGTTATCACCCGTCTGTGGACCCAGGCCCTCCTCGCTAGTCGCTACACACATTCTCCAGATACTGCTTTCCTGTTTCAGTAAAGGCATCCTAGTGTGAAACACAAGGCTTCTCCTATTCAGGGTCATAAAGAGCTGGCTTTATGACCAAATTAAGACCTTAAGCTAACATTTTGTTAGACGAGAAAAAGTATATGGCAGAAGGGCTTTACAATCCTATGGAGATTTTATGTTTCTATAATGCTATGCTTGAGTAACTGAGTACTTGAGTCACTACTGTAATGAAACTGACAATTGAAAAGTAGTATAACAAGACAAGAGGGAACTTGAAAGCTTAGAAAAAAAAACAAGTGATTAGAATTCAAGCAAACTAAACTTGACGTCATTGCCGTTTCTTTCTGTGGTCCTTCCCTGGCTTTATTCAACTCTGCCATCTGTCTGAGTCAGTTTAGTCCACTGATTCAAGCCCATGTCTCAATAAATGTTAAACAATATTGCCTCATAGAAACAGAATAAGTTTTGGGCCCTGCAGTGTCTCCTCACTGCCACGCTGGCATTTTGGCCACACACACAGAACTGTGATCAGAATGCACTATTGTCGTATCGCGCAGATTGCAAATGGGCCTCAGTCACAGACCTGCTGTTTGGCGGGATGCAGTGGCCATGACATCACTGGAATGTCTTATGAGACCTGCGCACGTCGAAGGGAGCTCTCCCTCCGAGTCCCAACAAAAACCTCTTTTGTATAAATCAAATGAGTGCAGTACAACCCCTCATGTTGGGAACATGTGATCGTGATTCAGTTTACAAGACAGTGCCATAAACAGAGGCAGGGGGAAGGACACAGACTTCTGCAAACATTTGCAAGGGAAGGTTGTTTTTACACCTTCTGTTTTGCATTAGAAATGCTAGATGAACATTAGATCATTATAAGAACTGTCATGAGAGAAACAATCGGCTTCTCGGTTGAAACAAGTTGTTTCAAAGACAACGTTGCTTCTCCACATTTTAACAACATGTGTTCAGACAAATTAATCTTTCATTATCAGCCCGTCATTCTGTGACGTATCCATGTGGTCAATCTGCTGCAGACAGCTGTTCATGAAGCTTGTTCTAGCTATTTATCAGAATCAAATCATCCTGTTGTTACATTTTATAATGCAGGATCTCACTAAAAGTGTCAGTCTGTTGTTATCTTTCTTTTTGTCATGCAAATCCTTACAGAAAGTTTCAGCAATATCTTTAATTAACAAACCTTAATGGAAAAGGACCTTCTCATGTTCTTCTTGCTGTCCTCAGATCTGTGCTGGACCACAGGTGCCTGTTCGATGTTGTATGTGTTGGCTGTGTTGGCTGTGATGGTGGTGCCAGAGAAGAGGATGTAATCCTGGCACCGGGGTGCTCCATCCTCTGACTTTTCCCACTTCATCTCCCTGTCAGCCTCACCCCAGGTCGCCTTGCAGTACCTCTCATCGGGGCTGGAGCCCTCGTCACTGGTCTTGGAGTTGCAGAGGATGAGCGAGCGGGACAGGATGGCCAGCTTCTTGGAGCGGTGGCTGCTGGCCCTGCCGAGCCCGGCCCCAGGGGCGCCCCCTCCGCCCCCACCATGCAGCTCCATCCTCCTGGCCGAACTGGCCGCCTTGCGTCTGTGCGGATGCTGCCGATAGTGCTGGTGGAGGTAGTGGTGGTGGGGCTGATGGAGGGAGTATCTGGGAGGCACGTCTGCCAGCGAGGAAGGGCTCCTGCCAGGCTGCAGGACTAATGGATGAGGACGTTCTGCGGAGCAATTAGAAAATTCAGTTAGGAACGCAGCGCGGCACAGCACAGCACAACGCTGGGGTGAGGCTGAGCCTCTACCATAAGTGTTCTGAGAAAAGTGCTGAGGCAAAGAGCAGATAAGAGCTCTTTTCTTCCTCCTCTCCTCACCCCTCCCCACGCCAGACAGACGGCCAACCGAGCTGAGCATCTCATGACTGCTCCCCGGCCCTGAAAGGTCTGCACTCAGGCAGCCACGGTACTACACACTTCCCCTCCTTCACGTGAGTCCCAGAGTGCCAAAAATATCTCAAGCACACCAACTAAACATGTACTGATGTCAGGATACAGTAGATGAATGCATGCAATTTTCTCAGAAAATCCATTCGGCAAAATAGGAAACAAACACGTCAAAGAAATCAGAAAATCCATACTAAAATCTATATAATCTATAAGCCATGTACGCTATGGTTGGGATCCCAGAAGCACATTACATGAAAAGCTATTATCTTTTGCATTATTAATGGCAAACTATATGTGTAGTGCAATCTAATTCATAGACAGGATCATTTTAGAAGGTTCAGTGAGAATGGCACATTCATTGAACTGCTTTGTTCTATTAGGGAGCTTTAGGCCTACCACAAAGTTGACTAACAATTTAGAACAATTTAGATCATTTCATCAGCCATCCACTGCAACAGGGACAAATCAAGAGCTCAACTCCATCACTTAGTCTCAGTGTCCACTGTTTATTTTGAAGAGTTAGCACACTGGCTACTGTAATCCATCAGCAATGTAGTTAAGAGTCTTTAGGCTGCCAGAGTATACATTAAGGCTCTTAAATGGCAAGATAAACGTGGCTACATAACCGAGAGCAGCTCAAATGTAATGGCGTGTGACACATTTTCAACTCCACTTTACCGAAGCTCACATTGCTTTGAAACATCTGTAAAGCTGGAAAGAATGTCAAATCTGATACAGTGTTAGAACAGAGTGTAGGTGAGTGTGTGAGTGTGTTTGTGTGTTCAACAAACCTAACCACAAGCCCCTCACACCCTGCCTACCTTCATGGGAAATGTCTTGTTATCCTCATTCTCCTCTCCCAGTGTGTGTATGAAAATTGGTAGAAGGCTTCCTGACTGGAGTGTGTTGCTGCGTGCCCCCACAACCCCTCCACAAAAAGGGGGGAATATTATGACAGCCCCAACCACTGGCCGCCATATTTTGTCATCACCACAGCAGCACTCCTTACTTGCATGTCCTGCCCAGTGTTTGAACTGGCATACAACCACACTACCTCCACCGCCCCCGGTCCCACACACACACACACTTTTTTCTTTTTCACTCCCTCTCTGACTTTAAAAGCTACACAAACACTCCACTGTGTTGGGAGAATAATCCAGCACGTTGGTGCGATTTAAGTTATGGGTCCACGGGGAGACCCACAACTAGCCTCATTAGCCACACAGATGTAAATCTCTCAGACACGTGGCCACCCCATCACCTCACCACACGAGTCCACACGGGGGGTTTAGACAGGTGGGGGTGGATGGGGTCTCAAAGTGCATTAGCGGTGGGATTGAAGACATGGTGGAGGTGTGGATGTGATTTCTGCTGGGACATCACCTCTGTCTTTAGTTGGCTAGGCTTACACACATGCACAGAAGAACTGCAATTCCTGCCCACTTAACATTCTGTGTTCCCAGTGAATTGCACGTTTGTGGATGTTCATTTTTGTTTTCAATGGCTCCTCTGTTATAATAACTCACGGTCTTTACTGTATGAAATGATCTGAGAACTGAGATTATCTTAATTGATCGAGAAGGCTTCAACACCCTAAAAACCCATGTCTAAAATTACTTTTTCGGTCCATTTACAATTTATTTCTGAGTTGAGAGCTAGGTTCAGTTTTACGTAATGACTTCTGACAACCTTTAATGTGTTGGACTTCCTGCCTCTGCTGTGACTCTGACTTTCCTCTTGATGTGCACAAACACTAATATTGAGGTAATGGCACACAGCAGTAATATTGTTTTGTTTGAAAACTTTGGAGTCAGAAAGAGTGAGGGAGAGAGAGAATTAAATGAAGGAGTGAGAGTGTAAGCATGACACAAAGAACACATTTACGACCTTTTGCCACTGTGATGATGACTTGGCCAGGGAGCAGGACATTAGACCTCGGTCCCAAGGACGAGACATAGCCCCCCCCTTCTAAGGATTCAGAGACACTCGCTGGCTGTTTGCTGTGTACCATAAGTTGGTCTTTCCACTTGTGGAGGCCATGTCCTCAGATTAAACAGCACATCCTGTTTAAAGGAGACTGTGCCAATGTGTGAACTGAGTCTGGCCTCAGGCTGCTAGGCAGGGGCCCGCTGGCCACTGGGAGTTCATGTCATGGTTCTCCAAGGTCAGTAAATATCATGCGGCCGCAGGGGAAAAAACATGTTGAGTTACTGGTGACTTACTGCCATCTTATTGCATTTTATAATCTGAATGTTGTTTGGTTGCCGGACTCCTTGTTTTTGTTTGTGCACATATGTTTTTCATCAAATATCAAAATTGCTTCTGTCAACTCAGCGCCTCTAGATCAGGATAAAGTATGTTTCATATATTCCTCATATTATTATATTACTGTATAAGTGCAGCCATTTTCTCCTAGTCTTATTTTACCCAAGATCCACCTGTTCGAGTTGCAAGTGTTACATTTTGTTTACACTGTGCATATTCTGTATGTTCCTCTGAGTGTGCTTATGTGTTCCTCTGACCAGTTAATAATCCTCATTAATCCCATTACATTGAATTTAACCATTCGTGCATTACAGTGAGATGCAGTTTGTTATGTAATGAGTAATTTTAGCTGTGCATCCATCGCATACAATCTCTTTGTCTCTCTCTTTCTCTCTCTCTCTCTCTCTCTCTCTCTCTCTCTCTCTCTCTCTCTCT
>JAGFZM010000190.1:9564-51216 GCA_017657215.1 Limnothrissa miodon | reverse complement strand
CCCCCCCAAACACACACACACTCATACACACACAAGCATTTCTCCCATTTATTTCAATGAGGAGACCCCCCCCCCCCCACTAGGTGGCAAGTCCACAAATATCAAAACTGAAACCAAAAAAACACAAATATTTTTTTCTAATAAATAGATAGCTACGTATTCTAAGATGTAAGCCTTCATCTTGGTGTTTTGGTCTTTTGTCCTTGAAAGTGGTCAAACTACACAAACAATCATCCTAGAAGCCTCTTTCTCTCTCGTTCTCTCCGTCTCTGTGGCTGTGCAGCAACCAGTAGCACTCTGACAGAGGGCAGAGCCTGAACCCCCCTTCACACCCCCACCCCCAACTCCCTCTTGCCATACTCCTTCCCCACGCTGCTGTACAAGTGATCCCTCTGAGAAGCTGAACAGACCTACTGTTGCACTGGCCGGGCCCCGTGGCCTCTTGGCTGTTTATTTATGTAGTCCAAGTGGATGCAGGCTCCCCCAGCCACAGGCCTTGGATTAAAGGGGCTGTTGGCAGATTTTTCCCCCTGATTAATCTGGGCCCCGGCGGCCACAGAGAGCTCCTCAGTGGAGCTCCACTGCCGTCGCTCCAAGCCTTCACTGTGACTCTGTGTGGGCGCTAGCTGTGGTTGCTGCTGCTGCTGCTGCTGCTGCTGTGATTGCTATTGCTGCTGGACTCGTATGAATCACTGGTCAGACAGGGATCTCCTAAACCAACAGAGACAGCACAGAGGGCTGGATTGAGGCTGCTGCACATGCACCCACCCTCAATACACCCACCTAAACACACACACGCTCACACATACACACACAAACACACACACACATGTACGCCTGCACGCATACACACACTTGCACATGCGCACATGGTCACACACAAAAAATATACACACATACACACAAACATGGTACACATACACACACACACACACACACACACACACACACACACACACACACACATATATATATATATATATATATATATGCAGACACTTACAAATACAAAGGCAAACTGTGAATTATGTTTAATAGTGTTGCATTCTTATTCAAATTCCTAATATATCTATCTGTCTTGGCTGTTTTGAGCAGTCACGAAGACCGGATATTCAGGCCTTTAGAAATGTCTTTTGGCCAGTGCTATTAGCTGGTCATGGGGCTATTATCTCTGTTTTCACCATGGCCTCAAAATGCTCAGCATCCTTCTTTGGCAAACTCTTATTCAACCCATTTGGCTCATGAAAGAGGTCTATTCTTTTTCAGAAAGGAGAGGTGGGAGAGAACTCACACAGACAAACACACACACACACACACACACAAAATGCATTATGCACATTCCACACAAAATCAAAGAAATCCGGAATATTGTGTCATAGATGTACAAATGTATTGTAATTTATAATGCAGATAATATATTTAATTATGTAAGCATTTCACAAAATCTCTGTTTTTTTTGGCATTGAACCAGTCTCTCTAGCTGTATTTCAGTCACCTTTTTTATTTTGTTCATAGTAATTTTAATTGTCATTAATTGCTGTAAACTTATTATATAAAACAATGATTGACATGATAAATATGCACACCATGTAATGTAGAATAGATGTCATGTTTCGGTTCTGCTAAAATAAGGGTATGTCTCCTCCTAGTGGTGAATATCCACAGCAAAAACAATAATCTTCACAAGTAAACAACAGTAATTTTGGTTATCACATTTGTTAAATAGCACTCATTGTGCAATTATAATTTTTCTGAATTTGACTCCTCCCTTCAGACACATAATTAACACAGCTAACCAGTGTGACAAGAAAGAGAGGCATGCTCTAAGGGTAATGCAGAATGTACACTTTAAGACCACCCAACAGCACCCAATTTTCACACACCAGAGAAGTTTCCAGGACTATAACAATAAAGTTAATATACAATGCTGCATTGAGAAATATATTTTGGATATCAGTCTTTGTAAATACAATTTATCATTTACTGAGAAGAAAATAACATCAGCACTAACAATAACATTTGCACTAGTAGTAGCCTACATCAATTGCTTCATGAGTAGAGATGGGAATGTTTGAGAAATTAGCAACAGCTGGACCCCGCTCATGTTGAGAGTCCCTATGCACCTTTGGACACAAAGACAGGTATGCATGCAGACATGTTGAGCTAGGCCTAGCCCACACGCTCTATCCCTCCCCTATTAATATATATATGTTATCATGCCCCTTTTTGCCTGACTGACAACAGATGTAGTTTCATTGTGTTTTCTTTTACATCTGTATCTTAATGCATGTGACAATAAACTTCCTTGATTCCTTTACACTGATAATTATGAAAACAGTGAAACAAAATGAATCAGGCATTTTTGAAACCCATTCACAAGATTATTATGTGCTGAAAATAATCGTTGACACTTCCTTGTGTCTTGTCTAAGGATCTCATTCAAAAAAGTTTTAAACCTCTAGGTCATTAAAATTATTCAGCCATACAGCAACAGGGATGGAGGTTGGTGAGGTGGATGGGGCTGTGGGGGCTCACATGTAAAGGTGCTGCCTTTTTGTTTAAAACTGCTTTTTGTGAGCATGTTTAGTGCAGGCAGGATATGGGAGAGACTGGCTCAGCTGTGTGTGTCTGTTGAGGAAATGAGCCACACCTTACTGAGAGAGGGGGGTGGGGGGTACAACATCCCCTGTAAACAGCCCAAGAGGAAGGCTATGCACTCTGGCTGGCCTGCCCATGGAACACCCCCTCAGTCTACAAGTGCCCTCCCACTTCCAGCAGTGTTCACTGCGTGTAATATTTTTAAACAATAACACCCCCAGCCACCGGTTCCTCCCTATAGTCAAGGCTGAACAGCACAGGAAAGCTTTAGCCTACCATCTCCACAACAACAAGCCCTTCAACTTTTTTCCCCTAAAATTACACTCTTTTAAAATAAACTGGTGTGATTAGTGAAAAACCTGAGTGTGAACTATGCCTCCAGCTTTTCATTGAAACAGCCAGAGCAAAAGTCTGAGGAGATATCTTGGCACTACAGTGTGCATGGGCCTATTTATCTCTGTCCCAAACAATGAGCTGTGAATCTGTGAAATATCACACTTCTGTGCACGTCTGCAAATACAGCTCTTCTGGAATCCGACCAACGCAAGTTCTCCTCTCCTCTCTTCTCTTCGGAGTGCTCTCTGATGGCCTGCTACTACTTTGTTGACAGTTTGGAGAAAGGGTGGAGGGTCAGCCCGAGCCTTGTGTGTCTTTTCCTGCTCATTATCACTCGCTGGTCATTCAGGGGAGAAGACCCATTACTTATTTGTTTGTTTATTTATTTATTTATTTATTTGTACAATAAAAAATGAGTGCTTGGGCTTAACTGGGAAGAATGACATCACACCCAGAGAATGCTCCCCTAAGAGAGAAAGAGAGAGGGAGACTTACTGCTGGTTCACATTAGGCTCCAGCACGATGGGGAGGTACACCAAATGAACACGGCTCTAGCCAATTCACTCCCAATGCTTTTTTCCTGTGTCAGCTTCACGGGGATTGATCCTGTTTAGATAGCTTCTTACTGTAATCCTGCAATTGTAATGTGTATAGTTTGATTTTTCCCCTCCTTTCGTACATGTGAGTGTGATTTGCTTATGTTTCCATGTTTAGGAAAAGGCATAAAATTACAAATCTGTGAGAGGACTGGGTGATTTTAAAATGCCATTGTGTTAATCTTTTTGTTTCTTTCTTTTTTTTAACAAAACAGTTTGACAAGTGTACTGTCCATTTTGTTTGGATTTTGTTACCTTTTAGCATCTTATTCAGAAGTGGCTAAGATTTTTTCCCAAATAAAACTCGACTCTTCTGTACAGCAAGGTGTACTAAAAATGGAAAATGAAACATGGCAATTTTACAAGGCTCATATGACATGGAACTATAATCTCAAAGAACATTTCAACCATTATTACGTGTGAACATGATAGTTGGTTCAAAGGAAATGGAGTTTTCCATTCATTAAAGTGTTTTACAGTGTCTAACAGGAAGAAAGTCAAAATTGTATAAAGGTACAACGTACATATTTTTAACCACTGAGTTAAGGAACTATAGGTAATTGCAAACAGTAGTTCAACGAGCCCTATATTGAAGTTAGAATACCTCAATGGCTAAATGTGTGGCTGCTAGTTGAGTCAAAAAACACCTGGTTATTCCTTACTTCCTCTGGTCATTTTTGTTTGATTTTTGTATTAAGAGGAAGTTTAATATATTTGATGGCAATGAAAATCTCCAATAATCAAAGGCAATCATTTATACTGATTTGCAGGTTGGGTATAGTGTATAGTGCTATCCAGTGAAATTACGAATAAAAGATGTTTTTATGAAAACAAGATTGATATGCATCTATATGGCATTAAATGACCACAGGTAATCATTTTGTCTTGCCATAGCTAGTTAGCTAGTAGAGGTTCTCATTGTGTGGTTAAAACAGTGGGTTATGATAAAATTACCAATGGTAAAAAAGTGAGAGTATAGTTCCATGTCATATCAACTGAAAACAATTGAAATGTTTCATTTTCTAGTCTTATACGATTTGCGATCAAATAAGAGCAATTTAACTCAAGGTAAGGGGAAAATAAATGCCGTATGCTTTTAACCTTTCTCATACAGGACATGTTGGATATTCCTAGGTCAGCTGAATTCCTCTGACAGCAGATGTCTTGAGAAAATGTGAAGCCTCTTGCTGTCTAACGGACTCGTATACATTTGAAGGCAATCAGATCAGGTTGCCAGCAGGCGGTTATAGTCTGACATTGCATACTCAGCTCTCAAATTTCCTCTGATGCACTTAAGCAGATTGGCCTTGGGACAAAGGGGTAGAAAAAGGACACCTCTGCGCATTTGTACTATCCCTAATTTGGGCAGGGAGAGAGCATCCTGCAGTGCAGATGGGAAATCTCTTTGTTCCCATGCCCCGCTCAATGATGATCCGGAATTTTTACAGGAATCCTGGGATTTTCGGAAACTGCAAGCTCCACAGGTGGCTGTGCTCTTCCTGTGTCATTTATTTTAAAAACAGTCGAGTGGCTCCAAGGCTGACGCACTGTCCCACTTAACCCTGAGGTTCCTCTGCGGGCCACGAGACAATAGAGGACAAGGTGGGGTCACTGCAGCTAGGGGAGCGTCCAGAGTGCAGTGTGCAGGGATGGGTGGGAAAAGGCCTCTTGTGCCTTTCCACCAAACATGCAGCGGATTGTGGGTGGGAGCCACACAAAGAGGCCACTGTCCTGTTTAGTGCCAGAACTTTCTTGGGTAATACTCAAGTCCAGAATGTAGTGTGACGGGGGGTCAGTTCCAGAAACAAAGGTGTGGAGAGGAACACATGCTGCCGGTTATATTATTAGCACTGAGAAACCAGAAAACTTGGGTGGGTATTTAAGACATGTTTAAGACTGGAGCCTCCATCTCCAATTTCTGCTGGATTCCTTTGACACGCGTTTAATCAAGAGGGCTTACTTTTGCCTCTCTCATGCAATAAAACAGATGTTGAGATCAAAAACTATGATCATGTTGCTCAATTCTTGCTCACTAATATTGATACATTAAACAATAGCCTGAGTTACCCATGACGTCTCCTACATTAAAAATATAATCCATTGACAGCCTAAATTACCTCACGTCCATAAGTACTCAACATAAGTCCAGCATTTGTGTCCAGCCCTTTTCCTCTCCTGATTTTTTATGCTTATAGCTGTGCTTACAGGTAGTCGGTAGAGAATTGAGAAAATTTAACCATTGATCAGGCTGTATTATATCTCCCACAGAGACTGACAGAGGCCTGACCCAAAGCCATTGACAGGGCAGTTAAGGGACAGCTGTCACAAGGGAGGTATGTTGCATGAGCACCATCACACATATACTGGCATTTGTTCTCCTTGTGACTTGGGCTCCTGCTTATCTTTAGCTGAGCAGGACAAAAAGACTACCACACAAATACAATTATTTGCTCTGGTATTACATTAACATGAGTGTAAACTGTAAGCAAGTGACTACAATGACTTGAATAAACTATGTTTATGTTATGCTTATATAAAAAAATAATGTTCTTTTTAAAAATATCTCTGGAATGTCTGATATTCACATTTGACCAGGTTAGACATTAATTCATTTTTAACACTATCTAAACTTGTCTTGTGAGTGGCTGCCCAGCAACGGCTTCATGGAAGTCCTTGTTACTGGATCCAGTGGGCCCATGAATAATAGATACAGTATCATCCTATTTTCTGTTGTCATCTCCGATTACCACTACCAACTGTCCCTAGTTACACAATACAGAATTCAGAGGTCTGTCTCCTCAATAATAAAAAAAAAAACTTTACTGAAGTGGGACTGAAACTTAAATGCAATAAAATTGTAAAATATTATACCTCTGATTAAAACAACAGTTGAGTAGGTGTGGACATATATTTTGTTTACACAAGGGAGGCATTCTGGTATTTCACCCAGCCCAGGAAAAATGTTTTGAATTTAAACATTTTCGAGCTTCGCTTTGCCATGCATACCTTTGCTTTGGCTTTGATGTCCCTTTGTCATTCACAGATCCTGATAGGGCTGTTCCATCTCACTAGCTGTATGGATGACGGGTTTACAGAGACAACACTGCCGTGAAACAGGATATTGTCTTGAGGCAGGCCTGGGAAAAGCACCCTATACCCATTAGTGAAAACTTTACCTCAAAGAGCAGATGGGAATTCTGTGGGTTTAGGATAGGCAAAACTTCCTTTCTTTTGCAGGAAATGGGCGAAACCTTGCTTGAAATTATTACTCCGACATTTTGAGCTCAGAAGGAAATGTTTCCTGATAGCATGGCTATTGGTTTCCTGTTGTGAACTAACAGTTTGGGGGTTTGCTATTTGCTAAAGAATGGAACAATCCATATTTATTGTATAGAAATATTCCCTAAACCAAACAGAAGTTTTTTCTAGTTAATATCTAATTAATGTTCAGTCACACTGTTTCAATTTTCAAATCCATTTACTTCATAAAGTAAATTCAGTTTGAGAATTCTTTTGTATACCAGAGGTAGTGTAGAATATTTGTCTATATAACATTTTCTCATAAATGTACATAGCCGAAAAATATTGACTTAAACAGCTTGAAGAGCAAGAAGAGAGAACCAGCATGTTCTATGTAATTCAACCCAACCCTGTTTCATTTTCTGAGCATTATTCTCACAGGGCAGCCTATGCTGATATTTGTACTAGGGAGTATGTGGGATGGGTCTCTGTGCGGTAGCTATGCTTTTCCATGTGTGGGGCTCCAAGAAAAGGCTAGAAGCAGACATCAAAAGAGCATAGGCTAAGATTCTGAGGTTGCTGGAGGCTTATCGTGCTTTGTGATAACAAACGGAAAAGATCAGGGTCTAGTGTTACTTAGGTTGTGTATCGGAGGGATATTCAAAGGCAGAACATTATCTCCTGTGACTGCCAGGAGTTTTTTTTTTTTTGTGTGACACATAGGTTAAAAAAACATTCCTGAGCATGTTTTCCTTTTCTAACATAATCAAGTTACATTAAACATACTTATTTTTTATATTACATTTGTAGCATACATTTAAGACATAGTTTAGGTTAAATCGTGAGAAAGCCTTAACACTAAGTCGCCACACCTATGCTCAAGTTTAAACAGTGGGGCCTACTCAAGATTAAAAAAAAAAATCTGCTTAGCACTGCTTCACATATAACCATAAGCACTACTTGTCAGTTGTTATTAAATTGTCTATAACAATATCAGTCTGTTCCTGCATTAGTATGCGCATTTCCTAAAATCTTGTTTCCACACCTACAAGGCGTAATATAGGCTGACAATTGTACAAACATTTTTTTTTTGGACAAGACCCAAAAAACTAAGCATAGAATAAAATCTATGATCTACTAGAGACATTTAAAAAAAAATCTTCTCTAATAGTCTAAAAACATTCAGCTGCCCTCCGCTAAATCTATTATGCCATGATCAGTGAATCGTAAAATACATTCACATTCATTTCCCTCAGCAATGCAACCTTGGCCATCTGGTTCATTACTACTGCTCATTGCTTAATAACAGCTTGTCCAATTCAATAACGAAAGCCTTCCCGACACAAGGAGCAGGCCAAAAGGGACATGCATTATGAGAAAACATCATTTTAATAGATGAAATAAATACTCCAGTACATGCATGATCAAAACACATTACAATACTATTGTAAGTCTGGTAAATAGTGTAAAACCTATGGCACACTCACAGCAGCTTTAACCCATGTTTAAAACTTCACACATGAAACACAAGTACGCACTCTTCCCACTCGCACTCACTAAACTCCTGTTCTTCTATCGATCACCATGTCATTGATCAAGACAAGCCAAGCTACATCCATCATTTTGTCTGTCGTTTTCAAATAGCTGAAAACTGAGGTAAACTTTTTTTTTTATGTCTGCTTTAAAATTAACTGACTGGGGGTGTTATTTTTTATCTTTTGGCAATGTGAAGCCAAGGGTGAGTGTGACTTAGAAATTAGTAAAATGGTCAGTTTTAGAGAAGGTTTTAAATCACATCCAGCGTGAGAAAAAACCCCTTTGACTTACAACTTTGTATTTATCTTTCAAACTTGGCTGTTGAACTCAGCTCACCTCACTGACAGGCATACCAAGTCAAAGAAAGAGAGGAAAAATAAAGAAATGCATTCACTCATCCTGGACAATCATAAGTTTCTTTGGTATGTTAATTAATGGGGAGCAGTGAATCATTTTGCAAAGAAGGGAGGTTTAATTCACAGAGTGGGAGTTGACTGGCGGTAGAGTTCTAGGCGACGATCGATCCCTTAGAGCCTGAGAGAGCAGTGTGCACCCGTCTGACACGGCACAGGCCGAGTTCCGTAGTCGTTCCCGGTAGTCCTGCATCTTCGTGCTGCTCTCAGGATGCTGTGAGATATCCCTGAGGCCTTGGGTCAAGAGGACACAGGCGGAGACCACGCTCATTGCTCCTCCAAGGACGGCCGTCTGCACGGCCTTTCCCTCGGGACTGATGACTGCTGCTTTGCCCAAGAATTGGGGCTCAGTGGCAAAGCCCACCAGCGCGTGCACAGACTGGACCAGGGGTCCACAAAAGAGAACGCAGCGGTTCCGTGTCAGTTCACTCGGCGAGGTCTTGACCTCCTTCACACAGGCAAGCAGGGCCTGAGCACTTGTGCTGATACAGCGCACACTTGCTCGGAACTGCTCCTTGGCAAACTTGTCCTTGGACTTTTCACTGGCCAGAGTGGACACATCTGAGAGGGTCCTGAGGTTTCGCGAGATGTTCTGGGACACCTCGAGGAGCACCTGTGGGGTCAGGTCTGAGAGGCTGGTGACGCGGAGCACCCCACAGCTCTGCTCCACTTCATGCCGACACCGCGTCACCTTGTACCGGTCCACCAGGCCTGACACGGCTGCCTGGGAGCCCGGAGTCTCCACAGCTGCTAGGTAGGCAGCATGGGCAGAGCACTCCGTTAGAGAAACCACAAGGTCTCCCATCTCTACCAGCCGGTCCCCAACCTCCACAAACTTGCCCATGTTGAGCTGGCTCTGGATGTCATGTGTGAGGATAGACAACTCTTTGGTCCTAGCGATCACTGTGTCCCTGCACTTCTCAAAGGTCTCTGCCACAGACATCCCCTCCGAGCTCATGACGGGCCTCGTCTCGCTGGACAGCAAGAGCAGGTCTGCCACCAACTGCATTTTGCTCTTGCACGCATCACAGATGGAAGACAGTTTTTTCCTCTGCTGCAAGCTGCCACTCAAAACGTTGGTAGAAACCTCACTAGCTGATTTCCCCGAGCCACTACTAGCCATAGTAGGGTGGTTGAACAAATAGTCTGGAATTCTGACTGATAAAAAAATAGATTATGATGTACATGCCATAGAGAACACATGTAAATTAAGACATCTTCTTAAGAGATACATTTGCACCTTCTTTACAAATATTGAAAACTGGCCAAGAAGTCTTCCTTGATGTCCTTCAAAACATTAAAATCCACTGACAACTTTGAAAGATAACAGGACATTGAAACTGTGGTAAACACTTGCAGGAACCTTTCCAACAAGACATATTATTTCATGTCTAGGCACTGCTGACATGGGGTTGGCAATACTCTCTAGAGTATATGTACATTTCTGTGTATCAGCAATAGCATATCATTCACCAAACAGGAGAAAAAAGCAGTCAAAGTAAAAAGATCCCTTCAATCATACAAGCTGAGTTTCTCAGTGTCAAACTATCATTTCAATCTTGCACATTACATGATTCCATCACTGTTATAACACATTAATTTGTATTTTGCCCCTGATATTTGTAGAAGTGGCGTTTTCACAGGTTTCCATTAGCTATATCGGTCCATAGCACACCAAGTGAATAAAACCCAGGATGTTGACTGCAGTGCCTTAGAAACAAAGTGCAGGTTTAGAGATTCAAAAAACCTTGTCTTCCTCAAGACGAAAATGGATATTATTCACGTTCTTCTTCACTCACTAAAGGCCAATTTAAATAGTATACCATGTCCTTCCTTCTTAAACTACATCAGGCAAAAATGACTTGTTGTATCCTCGTTGCGTTACGGTAGCAGGATGTAGATGCACCGAACTATGATCTAAACTGGACCCACTGACTTTGGCCACCGTATTGTAACAGTGGGGCAGACGCATGCCTGCGCTTCGTGACCAGTTCCGATTGACCTCTTCGGGATCGTTCTGCTTTTCCTGCACCATCATTTCATCAATGAATAAATGAAACTCAAAAAAAGAGAAAGGGGCAACGGGGCCGTTCCTCACTCTACTTTCAACCTCTTCTTTCTCATACAAGATCCCGTGATATAGACAAGTTCTTTCTGCAAGCTGACTTCCATGTGCATTTCTATTGTGAATATGCCCTCCTAGCAGAAAGCGGGGCAAAGTCTTGTCCGGTGTAGATGGTGTCGGGTTTCGGTTTTAATATTCATCTCGATGTCGTATCCTGTCGACTGAAATGTTATTATCATGAAAGTCCACAAAATTAACACCAGGTTGTACCTCAGAACTTCATTCAGAAGAAGTGGTTGTTATTCCAACTTGCAAAGTGGGTTTTAGTCTCCCGCTACATCTTCAGTATCAGGAAGCAATAGAGGGTGTGGCCGCATTTGCGCTGGTTGATTGCAGCTAACTACCAAAGGCAAGGGGATAGCATACTAGCTAGGCTAGCTTCCTCGAAATTATAGCCAGTTAGCAAGTTTGGGCTGTATATTTCAGTTCATGTGAAAGCGGGAATATTATATCCGATTACAGGAAAACGCGTGTCACTCACGCTTACGATTCTTCCATATAAAAAAACAAAGTTATTTCAGTCGTTAATATCCTCGTTCAAGCGCTGAATGATCCATCTGCCACAATCCATCCCTTCCAGAGGCCCCGACGTGGGACGCATTCGACTACCGGTGTAGAGGCAAAGTTACACCCGTGCAGCCGCTCCCAAAAGGACAGAATGCCCGCCTTCCATTTCCCTGTCTGACCTCAAGCATTTTAGCCACAGTGACCATGAAAAGTTTAAATAGCGTTACATCACAGTTTTCAAATTATTATCTGACTTGCCTAACTCTTCTGTCTCACACTCAATGAAACACACAGCTGTTTTCCACTTGTAGAGAACGGCGCCTTTGCCGTAACGACGGTTCAAGATTAACTTTACGTTTGACGTCCCGTCACGTCACGACGTATTCAAACAGTAGCCGGCTGGAGTTTGTTGACAGGTCATGACAGTATGGTCAGATTTGTTATAACAACTTCACATTAGGTCTAGTCATGTTTACCCTTACAATTCCCACGCTAAACATTCAGCAATGCCTTGGCCAGTTGGGCACATAACATAACATAATAATACACTACCGGGTTGGCTATATAATACATTTTAAAATCAAAACTGATGCGTGGCCTGGCAAAGGATCACCTATGAAGATTAAGACAATGTATGAAACAAAAAGGTCTTAATGTTTTTGTAGGCATAGGCTATAGATTAATACTTTAGGGTATAGGTTAATACTTTAGCATACCAAGGGCTATAGATTCATTATTTTCTACCATATTTGAATAAGAAAATGATTATCCTATTTAGCCCATGTGTGCAGACTCCCCTTATTTGAATATACATGTATCTTTGTATATTTTGAAATATCATTAGCATATAATGTAACGAGTTCTAAGAGTTTTCTCTTTATTTATTTATTAGGCTATGCTTATTTATTTATTAATTTATTTATTAGTTTATTTATTTATGGGGGGGCGCACAATTTCAGCAACTCCTCTTTTCTGTTAGTGCTTTGGCTTTGGAACTTTTACTGGTAGATAGCAGCACCCTTTTGTAGTATGTGCCACCTATTGAGAAACAAAACACTGTCAAATCAGCTGTTTTTAAAAGCAGGCTTTTAGTTTAGGGGAAGCTGACATACGGGGGCCAATTAATCTTGGTGGGCATGTACCCTTCTAGGCTTAGCATGTCAGATATGTTGGTCTCCAGGGTTATCTTTATCCTTTGTGCTCGTTGTGAGTAGTGGAATTCAGAATTAAAGGAAAGAACAGGTGTGTGCTTGTGACCTATGGTTCTGTGGTCATGTATGAATAACTCAGTGGCAAATCTGTAAGATTAAGTTCAAAGGATGTATTAAGAGTATGAAAATTAATTCCAGCTCTTTGGATTGAAAATACAACAACAACTTTACATTACAGGACATCCAGTTAACCCAACATTACAGGACATTCAGTTAACCCAACGAAGATTAGGCCAATAGAAATATAATGGTTTAACTAGGCTGTTATTTTTGCTCAGTGTGGGGGTCTTCAACTGTCAGTTTGAACTGTGGCTATACACAGTTCTGCCTAGTCAGTCTTACAGCTGCACATGCAGGGCACTGTGCCATTGGGTGGAGTGTCCTGAGAGGAAACTGCTTAGATTCTGTTGAATGAGTGTCTCGCTTCTAACACTCAACTTGAACAGAGGCAGGAAGAGTAGGAAGCCTCTCATTGATGTGAGACTCAGATGGACAGAAATGCAATGTTGAGGAGTTGTCATAATTTCTACTGATTACTGACATATTTTCTTTCCTATTTTGGCAGATGTGGTTAATCTGCTTTGCATGGACAATTTATAACTGCACAGTGTGTGGCTGTCAGTGAAGTGAAGTGTACAAATGGTCTCTTTCTTTCACAAACCTGCAGTACAAGACAAATCTGAACAAAACTTTTTGATGAGACTATTTTAGCCCTTGGATGCACAACCTACCAATACCTACACTCTTCCACAAGTGGGGTCAAAAATGACCCCAATTAAAATCAATGCGTTTTTGCAATGAACTGTAGTTATTCTTCAAAATCTTTAAACCAAAGAGTTGTAATATTTTCATATTCCAGGTAGTCCTCATAAAACATGTTTGTGACATGATGCAATTTGCATTTTTATTTATTTTGTCATTAATTTTAAGAAAGACACTCTCCTATGAGGGGGGTCAAAAATGACCCCAATTAAAATGAATCAATTTTGAATAAGAAAATATCTTAAATCTTGGTTAAAGATGATGATTTTATTATATTTTGGTCAAGAAAATAATAATTTAATGTTTTACATGTTCATTCTTCACTATGTGTGTATGTTTCGTGAGTGTGGATTTTTGTGAAAGTTTGCGTGTTTGTATGTGAGCATGTGTAGCCTACAAATGTGTGTGTGTGTATAAGATATTACATGTGATGAGAGAAGCAATTTCCTCACTAGTTTATATGTACAGTATCTGCATGTGTATGCACAGACATGCATGTACTTATGTGCAAATACTCAGCTGTAAATTTGCAGGTGACCCCACTGTAATTGGGCTCATCCAGAATGAATATGAGTCCTCATATCGGCAGGAGGTTGAGAGGCTGGTGCTCTTGTGTAGTCATCACAACCTAGAGCTAAATACTCTGTGGAGATGGTGGTGGACGTTAGAAAGCACCCCACAGTCCTGCCTCCACTTACAATATCCAACAGCCCATTGTCAAATGTGGGCTTTCCTCTGCTCATTCATCACAATCTGTTTTGGGGCAGCCGCAGAAAAACAGTTACCATAGCAAATGTGTAACAAAAAAAAACAAAAAAAACATATTTACCTCTCCTTGTCCCTGTCTGGCAAATGTCTTGTTTGAATATTAAAAAAACATAGGCTAACTCTTGCCCACTTAGTGAATGATATCTGGTGTTCCCACCCTTTTATACTCAAGTGGGCTAGCCAACATCATATGAGCCATTGAATCAGGTAGGTATTTTAATAAACTGGCAGTGTAATAAAAATGAACTGGTAAAGTGAATCAGGGTAAACTGAGCAATTTAAGTTAAATGTAAATGTTTAATTGATTTTGCATAATGAAGTGCTATCTGATACTTGGAGGCGACATAAAGGTATCACTCGTGTTTTACAATTAAACATGTTTTATTTCTCTACATGGTAACATTTTTATTCTAAATATGTATTGTTTTCTTTATAACTTATTATCTAAAACTAGACCGTCTTCTGAATTGGCTTTGGCACAGAACAAGTCCCTGCCAAAATTGTGACGTCAAGGAGTAACCAATAGGGGCCTTCCAGCTCGTGCACCAGCAGTAAAGATGGCGTCGCCCGGCAAGTGGAGAGTGGTTAATGTTGTACTTTTGATTCTTGCCATTTGTTTTTTAATTGTCCAGTGCAAAGACACAAAACCGAAAAAAAAGAAAGACATCCGTGACTATAATGACGCAGATATGGCAAGACTCCTGGAACAATGGGAGGTTTGTTGAGGTTTCATTTCTCCTTCTCTCACAATCATAATGTTAAGCTAGCCTCGTTGGATCATACCGTTAACGTTAAGGTATAACGTTATTACCTAAAAAGACTATACGTGCTTCCATACTCTTTGCTTTAACGTTATATTTTTACTTTTACTTGCAAGAGAAGTTTTGTGTAGTGTTCAAGTTTCATTGAGCATGAAATGTAGTTGTTTATCAAGCTATTTCAAATAGTAGTCTACGAGTTAGCCTTGAACATTTCCTGATACGTGACATCTAAAAGTGAACTTCAGACAACGTTTTGTAAGCGACCAGAATATCACTTGTGCTGAAGTATGTTGTCCCTCCACTTCCAGTTGTTAACGTTAGTGTGTGTGTAGTCTAACCTTGCACTTAACTGTAGCAATGGTCATGTAACGTTAACGTTAAGTCAGGAGAGGGCTGGTTGCCAGCCACTGTGTTGGAAGAAACGTATGCTTTAGTAGTCTACCTTCCTAACGTTAGTTTGACCACATTTAATGGCATGTGGCTTAAAGGTACATTCAGCTATGCTGGGTAAAGTTATGTTTGTTTGTCTTTGTGCTATGTCTATATGTCTATATCTCTGAGCAGACACTAGGCCAACTAAGCCCAATTATCCCCAAAGACTGAACAAAACATGCCAGATAACTTTGAGACCTTCCTTCTGTTACGAGAAGACATTGTTGTGCTTTAAAATGTGTTACGTATACAAACCGCATAACATCGTTGGCTCCACCTTTTATGTTGAAGGGCATAAATTGCCTTAAACCAGTTGACAATTGAACTGTGCTGAGAATATATCTTTATATGAACATTTTGGCATCGCATTTCATTATGTTTTGTGTTCATTTAAAGTTAAGAGATCTCGTGCTGAATGGCTCCTAGGCTATTTGCAATGGCCTGATTGATCACCATATTAGTCAGGTTTAATTAGATTTTTTTAGTCTTCTGAAGTTTCTAAGAAGGTTTTACATTAATGAGTAGATCTAGATAATTAAGTAATTTAAGTTAATGCCTCGTACATGTTACATGTGTCTTTTAGGCAGATGATGACATTGAAGAGGGTGACCTCCCTGAACACAAAAGATCTCCTCCACCCATAGACTTTTCTAAAGTGGACCCATCAAAGCCAGAAAACCTTCTGAAAATGTCCAAAAAGGGGAAAACACTCATGGTGTTTGCGTCTGTGTCTGGAGATCCTACAGAAAAGGAGACTGAGGAAATCACAAGCTTGTGGCAGTCAAGTCTTTTCAACGCCAACTATGATATTCAGAGGTACAGAGATATTTTCAAGGATTGTAAAATGATTGATTGTTTGTGTGTGTACGTGTGTGTGAATCCCAATTGTAATGTCATCATGTGATCCTTATTATTTGGATTTTCAGCCGAAACACTAGTTTGCAAAAGTTAAACCGTTTTCAACTGTCTAGTTGGTCAAACTTTCAGTATAACATAATCTAAAGGTAAATATTTAGCCATAATCTACATAATCTACATCTTCATCTTTCAAAAATGTTTAACCAGGTAACACAATCTGTCTGCCTTGTCAATACATGTATGTGGTAAATGGCTTTTACAGTTTAACAAAGTGGTGTCATGTGAATATTGACCTTCACTTCTGCAAGATGAGTAAGTTGTCAGGTTAAGGTGCATCTCATAAACCTTTGGTAAGCATATAGAAGCAAAGTTTTTAAAAGTTTCAGAACATTTCTATTGCTAATAGTTTGTCATTGTGATATTCAATTGTTGACATCAGTGTTTTAGCACTTTAAGCATTTTATGTTATCTTCATTTGTTCATCAACTGTACATTTACATTTTCACCATAGCTGTATAGTTTACATTTTATATTTTTCTTTTCTTTTTTTTTTCTTTGTTTTAACAATCACATTCAGATGCATTCATGCACTTCTGAGATCTCCTGGAATTTTAAGATTTAATTTACAAGCTTTTGCAAGTGTGCTTATCTTTCTGAATTCTTTATATATGGAAATGATTTATGTGATAATGTGCTAATTTGAGAAATCGAGTCTACCAAAGTAACACAGCATTTTTAAAAATCTCTGTGAGAGCCACAACTATTTATATTTCAAAACCATTTTGAATATCACCTGAGCATTGTGTTTAAAGAACAAAAAGCTAAAGCTACAGGAAGAAACATGCATAATGGGTTAAATTTGAATAGGAATACATCAAAAAGGTGGTGTCAACTTGCAGTCAAGTTTCGACAAACTGTACAGTGTAACATTTCTCATGAGAAGAGGATTCTGTCTAGAATAGTCCAAAAGGAGATCTCCCGGTGGCACATTTTACTGTAATGTTTGGAAGATTAATGTTAATCTGAGATTCAGTGTGTGTGGGGGTGACATGGATAAATTGAATATTGTCCTTTGTTCTTTGATGTTGAAATTGAATAAATTCAGCTTTAATTTATAAAAAAAGAGCTTAAGGGAAATTTTAAAACCTTTTATAGGTAGACTTGATTTTCTCCCCCCCTTTAGGCAAAAAGAAAAAAAAACTGAACTACAACTGAACTACAGTTGTTTTGTGCTATTTGACAACATTTTATCATTTTGTTCACAGGCTTTGTTAGAATTCACTCATATTTTAGTGTTTTTTTCTAAGCTCAAGATTTTTGCATGAAGGAAGGCACAACCATGTCTAATGTTAAAGGTCTCATTCCATCATATTTTCATTAATTTTGTGGTGGTCTCTTGTCTAAAATAATGTCATGAGAGTTGGTTTCGACAAAAAATATGCTGTGGTTGTCTTGTTTCAAGCTATTTTAGTTAGGTGAAAACGAGAGCAGGGATAGCTTGAGAGGATTCTTATGAATATTAATGATATGCAAATGTATCGCCTCTGATTGGCTAACAACACTGTGACGCTCCCTCTAGTGGGTCTGTCTGCAGGCAGCCTAACGTTTCTTGAGGGCGGGTTAACTGCATAGCTAATGTTCAAATTGACGTACATTTGTATGGCTTTTCCGATTCGCTCGTTTTTCCCGGCAGTTTTCTATCACAGGCGAATACAGACTACAGGGGTAGGAGAGCATTTTGAAGTTGAGCATAGAAGTACAACTTGGGCTGACCTATGGTAATGTAAAAACATCAAGTCTTAAACGGTTTATTTTGGAAGGAGACCTTTAATAATGGCTACCATGCAAAACTCCTCCCATTTCATTAAAGCTAATGGAAAAACGGCGTTCTCTTCTATATTTTCCTCTAAATAAAAAGGATAAAGTAAAAATATTCTTATTTGTTCATTAGAGATACACTTGTATTGGGTTTAACTAAACCTCACAGTAATTTCTAAAGGCTGAGGTAATATCTCAGATGTGGTGATATGGTTTGCTGCTGACTGACTGAGTGCACACAGATAGAGATCAGGTGTGATCTTGGGGATGCTCTCTCTTTACAGGTTTGTGGTGGGCTCCAACCGCGCTATCTTCATGCTGCGTGACGGCAGCTATGCTTGGGAGATCAAAGACTTCCTGGTGGCCCAGGACCGTTGTGCAGATGTGACTGTGGAAGGCCAGGTGTACCCTGGGAAAGCTGCCAATCCAGATGCCAAGAAAAAGACAGATAAAAAAGCCGGCAACAAAGCAAGCAAAAGCAAGAAGCAGGAGCTGTAATGTGGTGACTGCATAAAGTTGGGACACATAAATATAAGATGGGACACAACAGTGTCGCATAAACAGTTGCAAGGGCTCATAGGACTCCAAGTCCCAACTGTTGCTGGTGGGTCCGCCAATGAATTGAAAATTGTGTGTGTGTATATATATATATATATATGTATGTGTGTGTGTGTGTGTGTGTGTGTTCGGTCTAAATGCTCTGTTGTTACAGAGGTCGTTGATGCATTTACTAGTAAATTGAGCTAAACATGGTACTGGTCAATTTTTCACACATGAGCATTTGTTGATTTCATTTGACTTTTTAAAAGTATGTTCTCTGTGCTGAAACGTATTTTGCCTTATTCAAGCACAATAAATAAACCCTCAGTTTTAGATAGGGTACTTGATTACATTGCTTTGAATTATTTTTCTATGATTGTTTTCAATGTTCATCTGTTTGATTCAATGCACCTCTTAATGTTAATGAATTGTTTACTGTTGTATGTTTACTGTGAAAAAAAAACACAAACAAGCGCATAATACAAGGTCTTATGTGTCTGGACACAACTACCATTCAGAATTTCTGTTTGAAAATACTACAATCTGATAATCAAACAACAACAATAATGATAATAATAAAACAATACACAAACACACAATTATATGAATTACATTTGGTTCATGATTTTCATCTGAACGTTAACTGAAATACTAAATCACAAAGAAAGTTTTCTGTTTCTCTAATGTATAGACAAAATTTGGTGCCATTAAAATGTCCTATTTCTATGTGTGTGTGTGTGTGTGTTTGTCCCCCTGAGCTATTAAAGTGTAGCTACATCTTAAAGCAAATCTCTCAATAACCCATGAGGCTTTCTGGTTATGCTGGTTTTACCATGGCTAAAGGAGTTGTAATGGACAAAGTAAAGCCCCCCCCCCCCCAGCATAACTCAAACTTGAGGGAGTTGTTGCGTTTCTAAAATGGTTGCCACATTGACCTGACATGGATTTAATTTCAGATACAACAACAAAAGGTGTTGTGAATTATTCATACTTAGCAATTCTTCTATGAAAAAATACACATTACCTCAAGCTCAATGACTGTCAAGTAATTTAGACTGCTATGTCCCCTTTATCACAGACTCAGCAAAGCCATTTTGCAGGGTTCCCATGGATCCTTGAAAGGGTCCTGGAAAGTTTGTGATTTTGAAAAAAATATTTTTTTGAAAATAGGCATAAAAAGGTTTTTGAATATTTTTGGTTGTTTGGCAGCTTTGCATCAATCTTTTTGCCACCTCCAGTTTTAAAATTAACTTTTACATAAATTCTGCTGGTGCTACACTGACTTTTAATTTAATTCAAGTTTGCAGTTTATATCCTTATCCCAAATGAAATGTTTGTTTCAATTGGTGGATGATGGAAACAGTCAAGAGAAAGCTCCTTCAGTACATATCACAGATACTATAGTAACGTTACCACTATATAAAAATAGCAGGGTGCAGCTTGGTCGGGGTTGTGATAAACTCCCCCATTCATTGTCCTGTCAAACCGCCAACTATCTGCACATAAGCCTGCACTCTTATCATGTGAGCCACCAGACCGCCATTCACATTTACATTAATGCATTTAGCAGACACTTCTATCCAAAGCGACTTACAAAAGATGATAACAATCAAACACCACAAGGCCCCTTTCTCCCAGACTTTAGAAATTCAGACACAATTGGTAATTTCAGATAAGACTGGTTATGAGTTAGCCAGGATTCAAACCACCAACTCTCTGCATGAAAACCTGTGTACTTACCAGATAAGCCACCAAACCATCACAGGTACTGAAGCACCACAAGGCCCCCTTCTCCCAGACTTTACAGACATGTATGTACACACACTCACAGGTTGTCAGGTACTCTGAAGCCATCTCGCTAGTTTAGTCTACCTCTGTTAAGTAAGCTGTAACTTTTTCTGGGGGAGGGCAGATCACAGACCCCCTCCATGCAAATATTTCTGTGAAATGATAAAGAACTAATTAAATGACAAAGCAAACTTAAAACTACCAAAGGGAGTCAGGTAGACAAAATAATGATGATAATAATAGTTTAATGTTGGATAAGCCTACATATTCCAGCAAACTGACTGAAGTTGCCAATTCTCATGTGTTGTCGATATATATGTAAGTTAAAAATAATATTACAATTGTTAATTGATAACACATTCAGCGGTAGCAGTATGTAATGCCGCCCCGTGTGGTCCTTGAATTTGAGAAAATTGGTCCTGGAAAGTCCTTGAATTTGATGTTAACCAAAGTGTGGGAACCCTGCATTTGAGAAATTCAGTCTGGTCTCATCTGTAAATGTGTATCATATTCAACTACTACTGTCTTAGACTTGACTGGTAGTAAAAATGCCATTTAGCTCTCCTTTACTGAGTTGTGAGCCATCCGAAGCATTGTGAGCATGGGTCCCAGATGATGTCTGTACCTTCTTGACCTCCACAAGTTAGGCCAAATCAGCATGACCCCAGCAGGCCTTTCCATTTGCCCACCATCTGGCGAGCCACAGCAAATATCTCTCACCTTCTCGTCTGAACCCACTGCCCTGCCCAGTCCAGATTTTACAGCAATACATTTCATTAGGACAAGATGTTTTACCTGTCTTGATACTAGAGCCATTGAACCCATCCAGCTCATGTGGAAGACAGTTAGGGGTACAAGTGAGGATAGATGATAAGAACATAAACTTTATCTTATTCTTGGAACAGATGTCTAATGCTCAGGTGGGTTATTGCTGAATGAGGAGCTAGAAGATGATGGATCTTGTTGCTTAAATACTCCGGAGACGTGCAATAAAAAACAAAATACCACGGTTGGAATTCAGTCTTGTTTTGATCTCTTGTGAGCTGGAGTAGAACATTCCAGTGTGATTTAGAATGGACCCAATAAAGAGCCACTCCCACTGCCCAGACAGTCAGGAGCACAGACACTAGTCAGATGGACCCACACAAAGCAGAAGCATTACTGATGCCTATTCTGATCAGTCTCACAATACTCATTTCAAAGAAGAAAATAGACAAACACAATCACTTTGTCAATTTATCTGCTTTGATATGCAGAGCTAGTTAGTTGTTACATGTTTACATAATAAATCATTGCAGGTATTCACAATGAGAAATGCTTCTGCATTTAAACTGTTGACAAAAAATTACACAATTTATTTTTTTTATTATATTTTATTTCTGTACAAAATATTATGAACACAAGTAATGGGTTTACATTGCTTCTCTGAAAGTCACATTTATAGCACGTCACTATACAACTAAAACAATGGCTGATGCATTATCATACATTTGGTGTGGTATACTCATTTAAATGGAAGTTGATATTTATACAGTAAGGACAGAAATACATTACAACTTAAAAGATGTCCCTTCTATATTTGTTTGATTGTGCCTGTACAATAAATAAGTATAAAATATATCTCTGTTATCAATCTGTGGAATTTTAGAAACACATATAACATATAAAATGAACAATTACAATCTCCGAAAAAGGACCAGCTATTTCGGCAAAAGGGGATCTCCGGCTTCATGCCGAAAGATTGTGAAGGTGACTAATTACTTTGTGAGGAGGCATTCCATTAAAATGTACCTTGTCTCACCCCTTCCAGGCTATCTGAGATGGCTAAATGGTAATAATCATTCAGCTTTCACTAAAGGTTGCAAGCAAGCAAACCGCATTCGATTGTATGTATAAAGTAGCCAACATCAAATGTTAAAACAGCTAGTCTACTAGTGCGCTGGTGTTGTTGTGTTGGTGCTGTTGTGCCACTGAACATAAAAATGTCTTAAAGCCCCCACCTTCTCATCTCAAATTTTTGATGGAATGCCCCATTTCAGTACACAATCCTATGGCAGTTATTTATGGCAAGTTGTTATTCTAAGAGTGCAAGATGTCATCCACAGTTTGCATGTAGTAAACAACACGTTATAACTGAAGACAATATAACCGTCTTCCCTGAATGATTTAGAAGAGTGTCCCCATCTAAATTGCCTTTCACTTTTCACTTTTGGATTTCTGTCATAATGCTGAAACTACGTTTCCTATTTATAGTTTCAGTGGCCAGGGAATAAAAGCATCCCTATATTCTGATAGTCATTAGACTACAGGGAACAATATGGTCGCTGGTACTATCAGAACTCAACCATAACAACACAAAACGTTGGTATGAGACGACTGTGAGAAAAACATCACAATATTAAGCTGGAAACCCCATATAAGCAAAGAAAAAACAACTTCCTTCTGGAATGAGACAAATTTGACATCACTGAGTAGGACAAAACAAGGAATGTGTCTTTTTTTTTCTTCTGTTTTTCTTTTCCAGGAAAGTCAAGTATACTCAACTGACGACACTCACTCACGTCCACATAGTCACAGATATCGAGACCAGCCGGGAGGAGAAGCTAAGCAACACAAACGCATGCTTTGAATAGTTCTGTTTTATCTTTGTCTTTGTCTTTCCTCGATTTCAGTAGTCCTCTCTGTGCTTTTTTACGCCAGGCCCCCACACAGTTTATTGTTTGGCAGTGAGAGACTGCAGTCTGGTCTAGTCTAGTGCTCCTCCCTTATAGACTTCTCTTCTTGACAATGGGGATTGGTAAGACTTGGTGGATTTTGGCTGTACTGTCATCCACTACCATCTTCACCCAGTCGGGCTTGAAGGTCCCTTTGAATCCCACAAATACCATTTTGTCTGAAACACACATGAAAGGCGGTAGGTCAAGATTACTTACTGTCTCCACTCGACTCCCTTTAGTGGAGAATATTTTCTACTAGTTCCCTACACCATTACAAAGGTACAGATGCTGGAACTAAGGCTCAGGTTCAGTGGCAGCAGCAGTAGTGGAACTCATGGCACCAATGGAGGCAGGGAGTGTGAAACAAAGGAAGGAGCCTGCTGTTCAGGCATGTATGAATAGCCCATGCCCATCTGACGCAGCCCTGCATATTTTACACACGCTGGGGAGTAATAATAACA
Organism: Limnothrissa miodon; assembly: GCA_017657215.1. Classification (NCBI taxonomy): domain Eukaryota; kingdom Metazoa; phylum Chordata; class Actinopteri; order Clupeiformes; family Clupeidae; genus Limnothrissa; species Limnothrissa miodon. The sequence goes on along the minus strand of JAGFZM010000190.1, from coordinate 27,749 downwards.
ATAGCCAGACTATGACATCAAACTGTATATGTCTAGCTATGTCCGATAGACCTTGGGCTCAATCCAAGGGGAGGAATCAGCGGTTGTCTTTCAGACGGCCTCTGCACACAGTCGGCAGCCTGATTAGCACAAGGGTACATCTAGGCTAGAATGATGGGATTGGCCTGGCCAGCTACTGAGGTTAAGTGGTTGGTTTCTAGAAACCATTTGCAAAAAAAAAAAAATGGGTACATCTAGATGTCTAGCAAAAAAGCAATAGATCAGGTCTAAATTCATGAAGATATTGAGTTGATGAAACCATGTCACACTGTGGAAACACAGCTATCTATTGTAAAGACTTATTTTAATTTGGGAGGCATTATTTATAGTTGTTTCATAGTATGCAATCCATTCTTTGCTGATGGCCTTAATGTTTCTGCAATCTATAAATCCATGTTATACCCTAGTGCAGTGCTCATCAAGCAACATGCCACTGTGCAAATCATTCTTACAAAAAGATCAACACTGCCCTCTAGTGCATGCCTCAATAAATGTCACCTCTGAGCTCCAGGAACATGGTCATAATCAGAAATCCTAATTTTCTGAAGAACTACTCTCACCTAGTTATTACTGATGGCTATTGTGATTGCAGTTTCAGGACAAATCTGTATCTTCAGGGAAAATCATTTAAGTAATGTGACCATGGCTCAATCAGGGGAGAGTGGGATTTTCCCCCCATGTCACAGCACAGACTGAAAGAGAAGCTTGATGCAAGCATAAATCTACCAAATGTTTTGGAAAGAGGTCTTTGGAGAAAAGTAATTACCTTTCAATTTCACACTTGGATCTGCTCCGAGTTTCTCCAGTGCTTTGGTCCAGGGGCCTCTGGTAACAAGGCGTCCTTTTGAAGTTAAGAGCACTATTGTTCTGCGGACAAGAACAGAACATGTCTGTATTACATGGCAGCACATGACACAGACACAGGCGCCCATCACCTTGAATGCTCTGAAGGGAGCCATTCAAAAAATATCAGATATTTATTTATTAAATTTTTTTTTTGCCAGTGATTAATCCCTCTGCTGAAGGTTATTGAATCCCTCTGCTGAAGGTTATTGGTTATTTGAGATCCCAGCCCATGATGGCTGTTACAGGACATTCAGTGGATGAAAATATGAGCCAGGGCACACTGAGAGAGTCTTACTCTTGCTTAAGGCCAGTGATGTAGTTGTCTATCTGTGCCGGAATGCCCATGAGGAGAGAGTTCCGGAAGCCTCTGGTGTCCAACACCTTCCCAGAGTGGCTCTCGATGGCCGTCAGCTGCACTCCATCATCAGACTGGTAGATCTTCTTCCCATTGACCTGGTGAAACACCACAAGCAATTACGCGGGTATCCTTGGTTGATTGTTAAGCTGCAATCTCTCATGTGCGTCACTGTGAGCGAACCACACTGCCTGATGATGTGCTCATAAGAATGGCGCTAAAATCGATTAGGCCGTTTCAATATCCGTGTGATTGACGCAGAGCTCCATCATTATCTGTGTTACAGCAGCCCTTTGATTGAGTGGAGTAGAGCCTGCTGATGGAGATGACAGACACGCAGACACACACCACACACACATACACACCTCTGTGAAGGCAAAGTCCTCTTTGATGTGGAAGAGGCGCATGTTGTAGGACTCCAGTCGGATCTCCAGAAAGTGCTCTGATGTTTGTGGCTGGGAGTGCCAAAAGGAAAAAGCAGGAGCTATTTCATTGGCATCCAATAATACTGTATGTTCTATTAGTTTGTATGGAACTTTCTGCTAACAATGAACGGCTATAATTATTGCATAGTGCTCTGCATAATATTACTGGGTTCAGACACCGAGGTTGGGAAAGTACCGTAGCAGAGCCAGTTGTTATTAGAACAATGTTATGAAGAATAAAACTGAATAGAATATTGCAGTCAGCAGAATATTACTGTTAGCAGAGACTTGTCGACAGTAAAACAGTAGAGAAATTATGTGGAAAAAAACTCACCAGCTTAGCTTGAGGTAGTTTCTTGGGCATGGGCACATCAACGGTGGGCATTTCAGCGTGCCGTGGGTAGGCCTCTGCCATGCAGTCGCTGGGGCTGCTTCCCTTGGGGATGACGGCTTTGATCTTCACCCTCTCGCAGCCCTTCACCGAGCAGAAGGCAAAGTCCTCCTTCTCGTTGTGCGCTCTGACTTTCAAGAACAGCAGCCTGGCGGGAAAGTGACAAATGCATCAAGCCAGGCTCACTACACACAAAGAGCTGTAGCAGAGTCCACATTGGGACAGAGTCTAATTAAAAGTGGCTGCTTGGTTTACTGTAGGAAGTACGCATCCATACAGCCTTAGCGAACAACCAACACAACAACCCCCAGCCCTTCAAGGCATGACTGTCCTGTGATCAGCATAGCAAGTTGAGAGAGATGTGAATGTGCTCCAAACATCTTTAGGTGCGAAAATAAAAGATGACCCAAAGGAAAAGAAACTTATTAGAAGCTTATATTTCTTTGGTATAGGCCAAAATGCATTTGTATCATACTTTCAATCTAATAAACAGTCAAGAAATATAATGTTAGAGTGTAGTTATTCTCCTTTGATTCTGTGTAAGAAGTTGAGTTTGTTTAAATGAATGCTCTGCTCTCATAATGGAGGGCTCACCCGGTCTCCTCCTCCCAAAAGTAGTATCCTCTGGACTGGTGCGTGTGGCCCATTTTGTCCCAGTCCATGGTTTGCATGAAGACGCCCGTTTTTCGTGTCTCTTTGGTCAGTCGATTGTGGATGTCTGAGATGATGGTGAAGGCGGTTCCTCGAGGGTAGCAGATGCCCACGTTGATCCAGTCACCCCTGTACGCGCAAAGGACAAAGGAGAGGATTCAAGCAAAACAAGCAGTCAGAGAATATGTGATGTGTTTCACAGGTGGCGCCAAAGAGCTGTGTTGAAGGTTAAGTGAACTCAGGACTTCTCCCTCTAAGGTACACCTGGCAACCGAAGACAACCCTGCCCATCAGTGCTGTGTTGTTCCTGTCCATTTTTAGCACCGAGGCACTGACCTGCATTTATACAAAGGGTTGCATTAAGTAAAGTCTCCACCACAAACCACACATCCCTGCTGCACACTTTCCTGGCCCTAATGTGTTTTGAATGTGTGCATTTAGTTGCATGGCCAGTTTTCCAATTGGCCTTTTTCAGCACTGTGTTTATGTGTTTATATGCCACCCTTCCACCACTCCCCCTCCCCCCTCCTTCTCTCTCTTTCCCCATCTCTGTTTTACTCTCTCTCTCTCTCTCTCTCTCTCTCTCTCACACACACACACACATTTTAGTTTACTGTGACTAACCTGTTGAAGTTGATGAGCCAGATGGTGACCTCAGCTGGAGCAGGTTTGTCCCAGTGCATGGTGTAGCCCTTGGCAAGGGCCACCACGGGCTGGAACTGCTGGTAGTGGTTCCTCTTACCCAGCGCGCCCACCAGCTTCAGCGGATGCTCCGGGTACTCGTTTTTCACCATGGTCATATCCAGGTTGGCCGGGTTGCGTGTCTGGACGTAGATCTGATCAGGGTGGAGGAGGTTGAGGTTAGGATGGTAACAATGGGCTAAGATAAAGCAGACTCAACACAGATCAGAGAGAGAGAGAGAGAGAGAGAGAATCGAATTCCAATGGCTCTCCACAAGTCCCATGTCCCTAAGGCCGAGTCCAAGTCCTTCACCCTGAATCTCCATAGGCTTAGCGCACATCTTATTCATGATTGGCTGAGTATGTAGAGGCTCTCAGGGCTTAGGGTTAGGGAGGATATTGGGATCCAGCCACACAGAGAGAAAGAGATTGAGAGAGCGACAGCATGGTGAGCCTGTCTGGGCGTGATAATGATTGCTTTGGCAGGTCTCAAAGGTGTGCCTCACCTGGGCGTAGTGCCCGCTGCAGATGGCAGCCCTCCAGTCGGGCACATCGATGCAGTCCGGGTGGCGCAGAAGCCAGTTGTCCTCCTTGACCAGGAACGCCCCCGGGTACTCGCTGACGGAGCCGTCCACGTCATGGAAAATGGTGGTCTTGTCCCCGTCCATCTGCATCTGGTTGAACCATGGCCCCGGCTCTCCAAAGAACACACGGGATGTGATCTGATACAGGAGAGGAAGGGCAGGAAAAGCATGGCAGACAGATAAGCTGGAGAAGAGAGAGAAGCCTCGTTTTGTATCTTTCTTTCTCTCGTTCTCCCACCGTCTCTTGTCTCTTGGCTGTATCACCTCTATCAGCCCTTCGCCCTAAGATTAAATATGGCATTGCTGCCGAGACAGCCAGGGACCCACACCTCCCCACAATCCCTCCTGACATGCCTCTCTCCCCAGCAAATCAATCACCCTCCCTCGCTTTCCTTCTCATCGCCTCTGAGGTGTTAATCCGTGCGCCGCGCACACACACACACCGCGACACACACACACCGCGACACACAAACTCATCTCTACATATTCCACTGAGCATATCCTGCCAACCCCCCCACCCCCACCCCCACCCCCAGAGAGCAAGGGTGTGGGAGGATGTGGGGGGAGAGGGGAGTAGTCGCTCCAGGGTGGGACTTACCGGAACGTCATCAAATGTGATGTCGGTGACGTTGTTGTTGGGGCAGCTCTGCCAGGAGTTGTTAAGTCGGAAGCCGAATGCACTGGTGTGACGGCCGTCAAGAGCGATATACTTGCGGAAGGTGCAATTCTGAATGTTGATGGGCCCATCATAAATCTGCATTCCTCGAATGGGGAAATTCCTTCAGGGGAAAGGATATTTTTCATCAGCGCATCAGTGTCAACATGCAAGGCAGCAGCCTTTTTTCTCTTTTTTTTGCCATGATGAAATAAAAATGCATCCGTTGCGGATGGAAGACAATGTTCCTATGCAGTCTTGTTTGGGCTGAGGAAGCTGGCTTAAAGGGATAGTTCGGTTTTTAACACATAGAGCCCCTTTCACAGGTTGTCTAAAATGAAATAAAGTGGTTGACACCAAAATCTTGATGATTGCTCCTGTCTCGGCTATTTGGGAAATATAGAATCGCCTCTGCCTGCCTTTAAAATGGCTAGCAATGGGCATGTGTTGTTTCTATCCTTAAAACACTGGTTTTAAAAAAGTGCTACTCGTGGAGTGATTAGTGGCGTTTGCTGATGTTCCAACCCAAGTATCGTAGCAAAACATAGTTTCTGTCATGTTTTATTTGCCATTTTGTAAGTCCCATAGGGATCTATTTGCTCCTTCATATAAACAAAGTGCCAAATAAAACGTGACGGAAGCTTTATTTCGCTACAAAACATGTTTAGGAACATCATTGAGCACCCCTAACCACTTGGTGAGTAGCACTTTTTTAAAACCAGTGTTTTAAGGATAGAAACAACACATGCCCATTGCTAGCCATTTTGAAGGCAGGCAGAGGCGATTCTACATTTCCCAAATAGCCGAGACAGAAGCAATCGTCAAAATTTCGAAGTCAACCACATTATTGCATTTTAGACAACCTGTGAAAGGGGCTTAATGTGTTAAAAACCGAACTATCCCTTTAAGTCTCGGCCTGTCAAGCGTGTCATTACACATGAAAGCATGCAGTGTTTGTGATGAGAGGAGTGCAAAATATTCGGCTTTGGAAATACAAACTCAGGCATACAAAGAGCAGACTGATTTTTTCCACTCTTTTTATCTTATATTACTTAAACATCAAGTTCAGAAGGCCCTAACCTCCATTTTTATTCAATTTGGTAAACATCTTGTTAGGCAAACACAGAGCCCATTAGCTGAATTTCAAAGGAAACTTTTTGTTGTGGTGCTGTTGAAACCTTACACTCCTCGGGGCAGGGACCTCTCCGTCAGGTCAGGTCCTCCTGGGCCCCAGATGCTGTTCACAGGGGTGGGCATGCCTCGGTTGGCGCTCTCGCCCACAAACAACGAGTTTTTCACCTGCTGACGGGAGCCGTCATCATCCGGAAAGGTGCCTCCACTGAGAGGGAGAGAGGACAGAGATCTGTTCAGCAGCCACCCACTGCTACCCCGAACATCACCAACCACAGCCATCCGGCCACCTCCATCCTCCCCCTCCACCCACCAGCCCAAGCCATTCCCCAGAGAAGCTACTTTCACACGGCAAAATTGCTTTCCCACTTTCCCCCAATGCATTCATCTCCCACCTGCTTCTCCTGCCACCTCCATATAAGGCAATTTCCAATTAAACTGACAATGCATGGGTCTTACAAGACATTCCATAAATAAAGCACATCATTTCATATTCCCACATGTATGCATATCTTTAAAGAGCCTCCCTTACCTGGCGAGGGTCAGGCCGATGCCATTATCAGCAAATCTGTCAAAGAAAATGTGACAACCAGTTAACCCCCTGCATAAAGCATTCAGATTAAATGAGCTAAGAGGCGTATGGTAAACCTCTCTACATACGAAAAACACTACACCTGATTAATGTAAAAAGAAAATGACATAGGCTTATAAATGAACCGTATTTCTGCCCTATGTCTGCTGTCAGAGAGTAAATTATTGGATGGTATGGTACTCCAGCAGTAGGCTGTGTTGGATCTCACTTCTCCTAATGACATTTACATTTACAATTACATTTATGCATTTAGCAGACATTTTTATCCAAAGTTAGTGATGGCCAGATCGTATTGAGACTTCGAAAGAAGTCTCGAGCATTTCACATATTTTTTAGCCGACGCTCCGTCAGGTTGACATGATTTTGTCACTTAACCTCTCCAGTTACAAAAACACCTCTTCACTGCTCCCCATTTATCAGTTACAAAAGCACCTTATCACATTTGTACATTCATCACAATAATATCACTCCCAATTATAATTTAAATATATAATAATATATATTATTAATAATTATATAATTATAATTTATTATTACCAGTATTTATAGAAATTGGTAAAGTGCCTGAAACTCCCTTAAATAAGCATGGTGCATTTTTTTACTGTTATATTTATTCACCAATAGATGGCCTTAGTGAGTATTTGAATCTTAAGTGAGGCCTCATGAAATGAACCTTTCTGCAACACATTTTGATGAAAAGCTTCAACAAAGCCTCATCTTGCCATCACTAATCCAAAGCGACTAAAGAGGACAACAATCAAGCTACATGGAAGAAACCTTAAAGTGCAAAGCGCTAGGGGATAGTAGTGCATCAGTGGAGTCAAGTGCAATGCAGCGAAGGTTATCCAAGTAATGACTGACACAGGGTCCCCAGAAATCTACTGTGATGGAATAGAGATTATAGCTCAACTGCACACATGTCCATGGCTGCCCTCTTAAAAGTGGTCACTGTAGAGAGCCACTGATGTGTGGGAGAGGTGTGGTGTGGAGAGTGGTGCTGGTGGGGGGCTGGCTACTCACTGGCAGTCGTCCAGCCACACGTCTCCTCCTCGCAGCCACGCTCCGTGGTCCTCGTTCTTGTAGGCCACAAAGTGGTGGATCAGCGCAGGCACTCTCGGCTTGAAAGGGTCGGCGTCCAGATGAGGGCCGTATCTGCCAGATGAATCCAGGATGCATGAGAAAACAGAGTGTGTGGGGTGTGTGTGTGTGTGTGTGTGGGGGGGGGGGGGGGGGGGGGGTAAGCAAGAGATAAAAATATCACACAGTAAGGCAGACATGACATCTCTAAATGCTTGACGGTCTTCTGCAAGTCCCCCAAGTTCAATCAATTAGCCAAATATCGCAGAGCGTAATGGTGGCTGCCGTCACAGCGGAAGATTAGTGACTCATTCTCTTGCTGCTGGTCATGCTGGTCATGCCATTTGAAGAGGCAGTGCGAGACAGGCAGCTGGGCGTTGAGAATGGAGGAGATGCACACACACACACATGCACACACACATGCAGGCACACATGTCCACACCCACACATATATGCATCCACACACACACACACACACTCGCAAAAGGAAAACCTGCACTCAACCTGACAGCTCGTCGCCAGCCTGCAGGCAAGTAGGCAGTGGCCTTAATGCATGACGGTCCAGTGGATATGACTGAGAGACATGTGCGGCCCATGAAAGCCAAGCAAATGAGCGGTAATTGTTAGAGTGCTCACCTGGCGCCCACCAGAGAGAGGAAGGGACGCTTGTCCTTGGCGTTAGCCTCTGTAGTTTTCACTCCGTTGTCAAGGATCATCCCTGCCTAGAGTGGAGAAAACATCAACCAGTCAGGACAGAAAAAGAGAGAGAGAAAAAGAGAGGGAGAGAGTGTGTGTGTGTGTGTATGTGTGTGTGAAGGGGGAGTAGAATATAATATAAGACTCACCAACACTTTTTTTGTACTCACCTCCAACAAAACAAACATATCAAACAAATCACAGGAGACAAACAGTAAAATTCTCCTTCATCCTAACCAAATGTATTCCTAATGACTACTTGGGGAAGATTTGCATCTGCAAGGGCATGGGCTTCATAAATCTGTTTTGATGCCAAACTTCAGTCATGCATGCAAGAAGATTAAAGCCCAGACACGCACCCTTATCACACTCATCTCTCTGTCTGACACCTGTTGTTCGTCTCGACTCTGTGATCGTCCACACTTCCGCCCCAGAGCCACAATGTTTATGCTCGGTGATGCCAACCTCTGAGGCTTGGCCATCCTTCATCACACAATTCTTTATTAAATCAGGGAGCTGTAGCCTGAGTTGAATTATATTTCAATTAAAGTAGGGTGGTAGGGAGCAGTGCCATACATTACAACATGAGCCGAATTGAGGAAGGATGAGCCCCCCCCCCCCTCCTCTTCCTCTCCCATCCTCATCTTAAAACCTCCCTCCCCATCTCGGTTGTGAGTCCATAAATCTTGTTGAGGCCTCGTTACAGTGTGCAGAATGACTCGTGTGAAGTGTGGTCATACTGGCGGCGCCTCTCCTTCCCGCCCTCTCTAACTCTATCTCTCTCTTTTCCTCTTTCGCACTCGCTCTTATTCCCTCTGTTTTGCGGACTACATTTATTTTCTCTCACCACCACTTTCTATGTTAAAATTACTTTCTGTTTTTGGCCTTAAACAACCTCTCTCTCCCTCTTTCCCCTTCCCTCTCTCTCTCTCTCTCTCTCTGTCTCTTCCTTACCCTGTAGTTGGAGTGGGCGCGGTTGTTGATGAACTGTCCCATGGGGGTGTGCTCGGTCCTGCCTGGAGAGTACATGCCCTCAGAGGGCCCCGTGGGGACGTGATGGAAGATGAACCAGAAGCCAGTCTCCTGCAAGACACACACACACACACACACACACACAAAAAAACACATTTGCACACAAACACAGAGCATGGTCTTGAATAAAGTGAGCATACGCTTATACCAAACAAGGCCATACAATACTGAATGAACATAGCAAAAGCCCAGAAAACAGCAATATCTAGAACATAAATAAATTATATACAGATTAGCTAGAATGGAAATATACAGGCCAGTATACTGGAGTAACTAGTATGGAAGTATTCAGTACACTAGAATCACTAGAATGCCCAGGCACATACTGAGAGAGACACACACATACATAAAACCACACCCAGACACAATCATCCAGAGCCATAACCTCCTTGGCACAGCCATGCCAACTGTGACTGAGGCAGAAGCAGTAGCCGTGACATGGCCAGTTTTGTTGGAGGGGATGTGGAGATTGGTACCAGAGTGCCATTAATCAGCCAAGGCTGGCTGGCAAGAGAAAGGGCAGAGGTGTGTGTTTGTGTGTGTGTGTGTACGTGTGTGTGTGTGTGGAGGGGGGGGGGGGGGGAGAGGGTGAGTGGATGGGGGTGCTGCACTTACCTCGGAGCCTGCAGCTGCACAGTTGATGAGGTTGTTATTGGGGTTGGCCATCCAGAAGGTGGATGTGGCACTGTGAGGACAACAGAGAGAGAGAAAAAGAAAGAGGAAGAGAGAGAGGGAGGATAGAGAAAGATAGATACAGAAAGAGAGATATATGTAGAGAAAGAGAGACAAAAAGAGAGAGAAAGAAAAGGAGAAATAAATCTTGGGTTGATGGAGGTGCAGTTGTGTTCTCATTAGGGTACTGGTGCTCCCAGCCCCTCTCACACCTCTGCACTCACCTCCCATCAGGGGCGCTGAGGGCCCTGGAGAGAACCCCCTTACCCCCCCTACCACCCCTACCTCCCTACCCTGGTACCGGATGATGTACCTGGCTGTCTGCATCACAATAACAGAGGCAAACAAATCTGAGCCGCTGCTGCTGTAATCGTAATCACCCATCCTAATCAGCGTGCCTGCTGACTAACAGCAATAGGCACACACACACACACACACACACACACACACAGGTTTGATTAGGATAGATGCAGGAACACCAAAGGTAGGAGGGTTGGCCTCCATAATCAACACCTGCGAGTGTTCTGCAACTGTTTTTAAAAGATGCTTAAACTGATGTCTTGATGAAAAGAACAGAGCCTTGAAAGACTGCAAGAGAGGAAGAGGGTGAGGGGTGTTGGGAAGGGGGTGGGGGCAGACGCCTTTAGTAAAAAGTTCCGGATTGCATGGTTGTAAACGCATGGACTGGCTGAGGGAGCCAGGGAACAAGCAGACTGCTATTCCTGACCCAGAGGCTGGAGGGAGAGCCCCTCTAATTGTGGCTGAGCAGCTCCAACTTCCTGCCCACTGGATCACAGGGCACAGACACAGGCAGTCAGGCACTGACAGGCATAGCGTGCCTGGCTCAAGTCTCAAGCAACAGAAGCAATGCTATTACTGTAATGAATAGAATGTTATGCTTTGATTTGCCCATGCTGTGTTTCAAGAAATACATACACCCTATGCCAGTGTGTGTGTGTGAGTTTGTGTGTGTGTGTGTGTGTGTGTGAGAGAGAGAGAGAGTCTGTGTGTGTATGTGTGTTGTTGGCATACCTACTGTAAGTCTATGTCCTCCTGTGGTGAGTATAGTGTATGTGTGTTATTAACATGTTAATAACATGTCTGAAAATCTAAAAAATCTAAAAAATAGCATGTTAAAATCTACTGTGGTAAGTATACTGTTCGTGTTCTGCTGGCATGCCTGCTGTATGAATGTATATGTACTGTACAGTAGTAAGCATACTGTTTGGATACTGCTGTCAGGGCTGCAGTATTAATGTATATGTACTGAAGTTAGTATACTGTATGTGTGTTGGCATGGTTGCGGTATCATGTGCAGTGTCTGGCTGCAGTAGGAGTCATGCCAGTCGCGCTGCTCTGCAGGGAGAGGTAGCTATGAGTGTATGACCGATGCCTGTCAGAGCGGCTTATGGTCAGAAATACTAGAACATCTATGTGGAGACAAGAGAATACAAGCATGCCCTTATCCTCTCTCTCTCTCTCTCTCTCTCTCTCTCACACACACACACACACACACACACACAAACACACACATACACTGTTCTCTTTTTGTCTCTCTCACTCCTGCCTTACTCTCTCACTCTTTTTTCATCTTCCTCCCTCACTTTCTCTAGCTTGTCTTTCTCTGCACCTCACGCTCCTCTGCCGTCTATTCAGAGACAGGAAATTAAAGACGGGACTGTTATCTGTGTGCACCTTGCACTGCGCTGCATCTCGAGTTGGTGGAAATCTGATGTCCTGGGCTTCAGGACATCAAGGTGAGCAGATGGATCGGAGGAAAGTAATTTGATGCCCGGCGGCCCTAACCAGGGGCATGGGCTCGCCCCAGGCACTCACACACCAATCACTGATACAGTTTAGGTGCTTATTCCCCATCCCATACTCCCGTACTTTTTCCATCTTTGTTTGACTTTGTTTTATACCTTTCCTCTCCCCTTTGATGGGTTGTGATAGAATATGCATGTTCCTGTTCAGTATGAACTTGGCAGCCCTTTGGACTTCTAAAAAAAAAACCCATCTGCTTTTACTTTAAGCAACACCCTTAGTTTCATTCAGATGATGTTCTTCACTGTCTGCAGACAGACAATAGAGGTAATTAGACAAGAAAGAAGTGCTGCACAGACAGAATCAGCCACAAATTGTGTGTGTATAATTCAACTCAATTCACAGCATTGTGAAATAATTCTACTAATTATATCAGAGTTGACAATACTTGAGAGCAACATTTCTTTCGTCATTGAATGAGTCTTCTATAAAAAAAAAGAAAGAAAAAAAGCTCCTTCACTTATTAAAGTGTCATTTTCCAGGGAACATTTCTCAGTAATGCCGTACAGTAGAGGCTATAACTGCAGGATTCAGCTGAGAAATGTATGTGCATTTCCTTCCCAGCAGGATCAACAATCATAACAATCCTAATAACAACCTGTCTTCCCTGTCAACAAAGGGCCTTGATGTGGCCTTCTATGTTTAACTGCAAAAATAAAAATTGTTGCAAAATTACCACGTCGTCAAGACAACAAGCATCATTCACCCGCCTGCCTCTGTAAATGGTGCTATTACATATTGCATGTAAAAAGTGTTATTTTGCCACAGAATGATTATGTGTAAAGTTTCACTGAATGTCACCGACTGTGTGGACAAAGCAAGCAGTCTTAGATCAGCGTGAGAAACCTTCTCCTCCCCCTCCTCCTCCTCCTCATCAGATCCCATGGATGGAGCTGGGGAGCTGAATCAACCTCCTGTGTGTTTTCTTTGCCCTCATGCTGTGCCAAGTTGCACTGCTAGTAAAATGCTACTGTTTTTGCACTGTTTGTGTCTTAGATTGGTATTATTGTGGAAGCAAACTAGTAAAGGATGTGTCTGCATGAGTTTAGGTATGTGTTAAACAATGTATAGGGCTATAATGCAGTATGTGTTTGTGTGTGGAATTGTGCCTGTGTCTATTTGTGTGTGTGTGTGAAGCTTGGCATCGTTTGTGCAGTCATCCGTGTGCACCTTACCTGCAGTCCTGCCGTGGTTTGGCCACGTAGCCGGGATAGGCCCCGTTGGTGATGTCACGGCACATCTTACTGTCCCTGTCGGAGGGCAGAAGAGTGCCGGCTTTGATCATGAGCCCCAGACAGTGGTCAAAGGTGTTCCTCTCTTCCGGCCCGTCCTCGGTGAAGAAGCAGTGTCCCAGGGCATCATAGCCTACTATATCCTTCACCTGCACGCACACACAAACACACACACACATGCCCAATAACATTTACTACCACTGATATATTTATGCAGAATGTGAATGTTGACTTATGGGTGTGCATGTATGCGTGCAAGGATTCCACCTCAGTGTAAAATTCAATCCGGAAACCTTGCTGATGCATTTGTTTGCATCATTATCAGTGAATTCTTGTAATGCCAATAAAGCCTTTGGATTGGAATTTAACAGAGAGTGTGTAACAGAGAGAGAGAGAAAGAGAGAGAGAGAGAGAGAGAGAGAGAGAGAAATGAAATGAAAAGCAGACAGAGGGAAGCCATAGGGATTGGGGGAGCAATAGAGAGAAAGAGTGAGAGACAGAGAGGTAGTAAAAAAGGCCCACGGCTCAATGCTCCCACCCACGTACTCCCAGCCAGTCTCTCACCCCCCTGCTGTGAATGAGGGGGGGTGGAGGGCGGTGGCTTATCACGTCCTTGACAGCAAGAGGAAAAGATGTGTTTGTGTTTACACTTAGAGCATTAGGAGCTTCAAAAACAACGGAGCGACTCGTGAGAGTAGAAACAAGGAGAAACCCACAGCAGCCATGATGCTATCTCCCAGATAAGAACCATGCCACACGCCACCAGTGGAGGCTTCAGTTCAGCCGTGTTAATCGCATCTCGGCACAGACTCACTGGAGGCCATCTCTCACTCTCTCGTCTCCACATCAGGACCACAGAGCCACCAGCCACTCTTAGGCTGAGACAGTGTACACCAGGGGAATTCCATTATTAGCGTCATAGCTGTCCCCACAGCATGCTCTAAAATCGATACCATCCATACTATATTGTACATAAGCTATTCAATCCATATGTTATATCACCCACATGCTGGTTTATCAGCTGTACATCTTTCATGTTAATACTTACTGCTAGCTGTAGTCTAGATGATCACATGCTAACAACACAATGCTAAACAATACAATCCATATGTTATCCTCATGCTATACTATATCTCCATTTGCAATTTAATCTACATTATATATTTTCTATTATAGGGAATTATATGCTGCGTTGCCTTAATCTTGAGACTGGGTTAGGCTGGTTGCTGACTGTAGTTTAGATCCATTCCATTTCCTTCAGGCGTTCAATTTTCAGGACATAGGTCTAGGTCTTGGACCTGATCTAGGACCAGTCATTACATTTCAGCCAGGATGATGTCCATCTGTATTTATTACTCCTCTGTGTCCAATGGGAGGCCCAGGACCCCATAGAGAGAGAAAAGTACCTTAGGGTAAAACATTATTATCGTTACCCGTTACTTAACATTATTAACGTTACCCGCAGCCATAATCGATCCTGCTGTGTGTTAGCTGCCACCCACTGGCTCAACTCCACTCCACTCTGGACCACGAGCCATCAGCCTGTGTGTGTGTGTGTGCCACAGATCTGGCTGCTGAGAGGGAAGCAGGCGGGCGGGTGTGCGTGCGAGTGAGCAGCAGACACTGAACTTTTCACCCCGTGGTGTGGAGGTGGAGGCTGGGGACAAGATGAAAGGCGCGACGCTTTCACTTCCGCCTTCTTCCTCACCAGAGACAGCGCAGCTCTTTCTCCTCTGCGCCAGGCTGGAGTTTTTTTCGCATCTGAATTTACTGGTGGCCAACAGAGACCCGCCGGAGTCTCCGCTGCGTTCAGCCAGTCCTATGCTCAGCTCATTAACGGACCAAACTGAATTCGTTTGCAGCTAATTACTTCTTTTTCTTGTCATTTGTCACATCTGATTCCCTAATTGGCCTTATTTTTCGGAGACAGACTTTGACTGACGATCTGAGGCTTCACAAGGCGCTCGCCTGGAGGTCTGGTGTGCACACAAACTTCAAAACATGGGCTCCATTTGTGTGTGTGTGTGTGTATGTTGTATGTGTTTGTGTGTCTGTTGTGTGCACATGCTGTGAGCATTTACACATGTGTAAACACATGGCAGAGTTTGTGTGTGCCTGTCTGTCCATGCACATATGGTAATATGTACATGGGTTTATGTGTGTGTGTATGCGTGCAAGACATAGCAAGAGAGAGAGAGAGAGAGAGAGTGTGTATGTTTGTGTATGTGTGTGAGAGAGAGAGTGGAAGAGAGAGTGTATGTGTGCACGTGTAAGAGAATAGGTGTTTGTGTGTTAGAGACAGAGAGGAGGAGTGTGTGTGTGTGTGTGTGTGTGTGTGTCTCACCAGAAGCCCATTGGATCCGTGCACGGTAACACAGCGAGAGAACGTGTGGTGAATGGACAGGTCGCGCACGTAGGTGGGGGGGTCGTAACCGCCCTTCTCGTCCACGTCTCCGTTCATGTGAAAGTGCACGGGGTAGTGGCCCATCGACTGCTGGCCCATGTGCTTCAGCTCCACGCCCTCCACGTGCACCGCTCGAAAACCCTTCTCCACCTGAGAGACACAGTGATGGAGAAAGAGAGAGAGAGAGAGAGAGAAAGAGATGGAGTGAGAGATAGAGAGGGAGTGAGACAAAGGCAGAGTGACACAGAAAAATAGACAGAGAGAGTAAAAGAGAAGGACAGAGAGAGATAAACCACAGACAGACAGACAGACAGACAGAGATACTGGCACAAGTGCTGATCAAGGAGAACAGACAGAAGAAGGTGCATATGTGACAAACAGAAAAATGAGCTGGTGCTGAGGGGATGATATGTATGCACACACGCATGCCAGGGATATAAATTTCATATCTGAATCCCTGCCATATTCACTAGGAAGGACCTCCTTTGCCCTTGCATATCCATTTCGGGATTGCATACTCCCGCTCCCACCAGGGACTCCAGATTAGGGGGCTTGCATGTAGGCGCATGTGAAATATGGAATGTGACCCCCAACACCACCCCAACCTCTCAATGCCGCCAGTCACAACACACTTACACACACACACACACACACACACACACACACACACACACACACATACACAAACGCACACACACACACACACACACACACACACACACACACACACATACACACACACACACACACACACACAAATACCATCGGGCTCTGGCAAAGGGCAGTGGATCCAGGAATAAAAATGCAGGACATTCTCTGATTCTCTATCTAGGTGTCTCGAGGGAGCCCCTGGGCTGCGCCTGAGGGAAATTGACACCGGGGATGTTCTGTTCCGGCGCTGAGGTAGGCTGGGCCATGACAGACTCATCTGACCCAGATCCAGCCATCGAAGCCTTGGACTAGGTATTAAATAATTAGATGAGGTCGTGGCAGAGCAATCAGAAGAATTTGTCCTGGGGTCACCGTGGCGACGCCGAGCCTCTCTCCAAGCTTTTAATTGTGAGTGAAACCAACGATAAACAACAAGCCCTCCAGCCCGTTAGTGAGAACACTCCAGTCAGATGTTGAGCAAAGGGTCACTGTGTCATTTTAGCTTAGCTAATTTAATGAGAGTGATTGGAGCACCGCTTGATATAAGTGTCATTAAGACAAATAGGGACTTCTTGTTCTTGGGTTCAGACATTTACGTGTCCTGTTTCTGCAATAACACATCTGGTGTTAGTTAAATTACTGACTGCCTTTCAAAATGACGAGAGCGGACATTTAAGGGAAAAGTATAAACGATCTGCCAAGCGCAATAGCTCATCATCGATGTGCCGGTGACACTGCTTTGTTTGGAGAATATACTAGCGTCAAAATCTCATTTGTTCGAGTCACAACTGTTTACGTTTTCCAGCACAAATATTCCTTCACTCGTCATCATCATCATTGCTCATATAAAATTAGGCCAGTGGAATTACATTCAGTGCAGGTCAATAGAGCAAGGAGTGTGGGATTATGATTGACAGGTGGGGTTAACTGGGATTAGGAAGGATGCCTGGGACTCCCACGGGTCTCTCGTCATGTGCTGGCATAATTGTGTGTGTGTAAATCTGTGTGTGTATGTGTGAGTGTGTATACAATGGGTGATGCATGTGGTGTCCGTCTGTCTGTCCGTACCTTCAGATGGCCCCCAAATGTGTCAAAGTCGAAGAACTTGCAGGCCTCATTGGCGTAGCAGGTGGGCTGCATCTCACCCTGGATGCGGATGTTCCGGGTCAGCAGGCCCACTTCTGCCCGCATGTCCACCCCGTCCACCTCCTCGCCCATGTGTACGAACAGCGGCTTGCCTGTGGAGGTGACCCAAACACACACACACACACACACACACTCATCATTCTCTATTGTCTGCTTGAGCGATGCTGTCAGTCAGTGTGCACGTTGAGGCCACAGGAGAGCATCCATTAGCAGCCTTTTCCAACAGCACCAGCTGCCACTGTAATGTTCCATTCAGATAACACACACACTTATAACACACACACACACACACACACACACACACACACACAGACTGTGTGTGTCTCTCTCTCACCTTACACACACACATACTTAGTCTCAATCAGAAAGTGGGGCCAAAGAACATTTCTCAAGGACATTTGAGGCCTTTAAATGAGAAACTGAGAGCAAGGGAGAGAGGGAAAGAGAGGGAGAGAGAGAGAGAGAGAGAGAGAGAGAGAGAGAGAGAGAGAGAGAGAGGGAGAAAGAGAGAGAAAGAGGGAGAGAGAGAGAGAAAGAGGGAGATAGAGAGAGTCAGTAAATAAAAAAAGAGTGTGACAGTGAAGGAATAGAGGGCTATAAGAACTAGAGGTGAAATCATAGACACAGGGGCAGAGAGAGAGAGAGAAGAGCCGAGATAGAGGGACGGGGGGAAGGAAGGAAAGAGGGAAGACAGTGGACAGGAGAGAGAGAGAGCTATGTAAAGACAGGGGGAACTAGAGTGGGGTTTGTAGTGACCCAGATAGCCAAAGCGAAGATGGTGATGTTGGTCTGCAGATGACTAATGGGAAGGATAGAAACACACACACATACACACATACACACAAACACACACAAACACACACACACACACACTTTCCCACTGCCAGGAGAGGGCCACTTTGAAGTGAAATCACACAGAAACTAGGCGACACACACACACACGTGCTCTAATAGCTTTTTTTCCCCTAATGGCTAAAGGGAACCTTGTATGGCTTTATTTATTTGTGCGTTTATTTTTTCTGAATGACGACAACCTGCACTCATCCCCGGTGGCGGGGGCCAAGAGCAACAGTGGCTGTGAGCGGAGCGAGGGGGCAGCGC
>JAGFZM010000189.1:0-23376 GCA_017657215.1 Limnothrissa miodon | reverse complement strand
TTCACAAGAACCACTTTCACAACGAGATAACTTTAAATAGAAGGTGACGAAAATAAGAAACACTTATCCTAGACAAACACTTGAGAAATTGTGAGTAGAGGGCAAATGAATTGACATGTGTATCTACTCTGTTTATTCCTTTGTATGTCTGTGAACAATAAAACTGACTTTGACTTTGATTTTTAGTTTGTATATCATAAGTGATGTTTAGTCACAGCCAACGACGGAGTTCGGGTTTATCCAATGCAATAGTTTATGGCATTTGGCTGTAATTGTGGCAAATGCAATAACATCAGCTTGGTAGCTGGTAACCTTCCTACAATTGGAGGCACACTAATAATGGCAATTAGGGGGCATGGGGAGATGGGAATAATCAGGACTGGGGAAGGAAGATGTCACTGTGTCAAAGAAAGACGTCAAATCAATATGGCCCTCTAGTAAATGGAAAATCAAAGGGAATAATATTGAGAATAATATACAGAATCAATACAGGGAAGTGATTTCCTGTCTTACCCACTAAGTTTCAAGAGCTGAGAAAGTGTCTCAATAGTTGCTGACAGAAATATGACTGAAAGAAAAGCAGTTGCCATTTTTGGCACAACCAATCGACAACAAAGATGGTAGAGGACGTGCACTAACTCCCACCCCATCTTGTTGCAGATTGGTTAGACGTTGTTTGTTATGTTTAAGTTCAGATCCCCCCTATCGCTAGTTTGTTTGTTTTATTACAGACTGTGTATTGTCACTTGTCTAACATTCATAAACTGAACATAAACATGCAAGTTTTTGACATCGGCCACTAGAGGGTAGTCTTCACAAACATGGACTTTAAAACGTTACGGATACTAACGTATCCTCGGTTCTCTGAGTGAGAAGCCGAAACGTACGAGTGGATGATGCCTATCATCTCCTACTTTTCTGAAGTCAATTTTAACCAACCCTTTGATAAAAGGGCAGTAAGCGCTCTGACGCGCGCAGGCAACTACTTAGACAGCCCTGCGTGACGTCAGAAAGTCTATATATTGACTGCGCTTACACTTCAGGTCCTCTTTGCCAAGCTCGCCAGCATCGGCGACTTGAGGCCCGAAGCGTACGTTTCGGCTTCTCACTCAGAGAACCGAGGATACGTTAGTATCCGTAACGTTCTCTTTCGTTTCGAAGCCGAAATGTACGAGTGGATCACTACAACCAAGCCTCAAGAGCCCTACACCGAGGAGCCCGAGGTGGGAAGACCCATGGGACCGCCGCCGGGCCCAGAGAGAACACTCTCTGCTACACCTGGCCTGGTGACGTCCAATGCGTAAAAACGCGCAAAGGTGTTGCCTGAGGCCCACGAAGTGCTCAGACAGATATCCTGCACAGGGACGCCTTTCCAGAAGGCCCAAGAAGCCGCCACTCCACGGGTGGAGTGCGCCCTGACATGAGCAGGCGGAGGAGCACCCGCCGCCCCATATGCCAGACGTATGGCTTCAGTAAGCCAATGCGACATGCGTTGGGTAGACGAGGCCTGACCCTTGGCACGTTCGCCATGGCAGACGAACAACTGGTTCGTCTTCCTGATGCTCTGCGTACGCGTCAAATACTGACCGGGCACAGAGTGACGGGCACCAAACCACCCGTCTCAGGAAGGGCTGAGAGCTCAATGACCCTCGAACGAGGATTTGGTCGCAGCGTTACCCGCGCGTCATCTTGCGTGAATTCAAGACAGTCAGGACTGACTGACAGGGCAGTCAGATCGCTAACGCGCTTCACAGAGACCAGAGCGAGCAGAAGCACAGTCTTAAGGGAAAGCATCTTTAGACTGGCACTCGACAGAGGGTCAAAGGGCGTATGAGCCAGTCCGCGTAGGACAGTGGCCAGGTCCCAAGTAGGGACCGAACGTGCAGAAGAGGGGCGAAGCCGCCTGACGCCCTTCATAAAGCGCGACGCAAGGGGGTGAGCGCCTGGGGAAACGCCAGCATAGCCAACATGGCACGCTGAAGCTGCGAGGTACACCTTCAAAGTAGAGGGTGTACGACCCTGATCAAACAGGTGTTGCGGAAAGCAAGCACCTCGCCAATAGGGCAGACTAGAGGATCACAGCCTCTGTCTCTGCACCACGTGCTGAACACGCGCCACTTCAGTGTATACAACGACCTAGTGGATGTAGCTCTAGCAGCCTGAACAGTCTCTACAACTGCAGCTGACAGGCCGCTCTCTAGGAGACGCGCCCGTTCAGGGGCCAAGCCAAGTCAGTCTCCACGCTTCCGGCTTGGGGTGCCACAGCGACCCGTGAGCCTGAGATAGGAGATCCCTCCTCGGAGGGAGGGTCCACGGCTGGCCGTCTAGCAGTGAGACCAGATCTGAGAACCAGCTCTGAGATGGCCAATTGGGGGCGATCAGAATCACCCTGTGAGCCCCCGCTCTGATCCTGGCCAACAGCTGACGCATCAGAGGAAGGGGGGGAAAGCGTAGAGTAGACCTCGCGGCCACGGATGTGCCAGCGTGTCTGACCCTAGCGGCGCATCTCGCTCCAGCGAAAACCACGCTGGACAGTGAGCGTTCTCTCTCGAGGCGAAAAGATCGACTCGTGCCCGCCCGAAGCGGGACCAAAGGCTGTGCACCACGGCTGGGCAGAGGCGCCAGTCGGTTGCACGCGGAACCCCCTGGAGAGGAGCTCCGCGCCTGTGTTGCGCACACCGGGCAAGTGCGATGCCCTGTGGTGAGAGGCCCAGGTGAGCAGCTTGTACTCCAGGCGAAACAGGTCCGGAGAGCGCGTGCCGCCCTGGCGATTGATATAGGCCACTACAGTGGTGTTGTATGCACCAGAATGTGTTCTCCTCTGAGAAGAGCGAGAAACTCTTTCAAAGCGCAAAAGACAGCTAGGAGCTCTAACACATTGATGTGTAGCCTCCTGGAGGCTGCGCCCCATGTCCCCCTGGCTGGGCGGTCGCAGCAAACGGCGCCCCAGCCGCTCTTGGACGCATCGGTGGTCACCGTCATGCGTCTGGCTACAGCGCCAAGGGCGCCGCCTTTGGTGAAGGACGTCGGCCTGCGCCAATGCGCGAGGGCTAGCCACATGCGTCTGGATACTAAGATCCGACGGGCGGGGTTCGACCTGGAGGACACACCCAGTTCCGCTAAGGCGAGCTGCAGCGGGCGTAAGTGTAAAAGGCCGAGTGGGACAGCGCCACCCGCGGCACACAGGAGGCCCGTCAGTCTGAGACACAGCCTGGCCGAAACGCGGGCACCTAGTCTGAAGTGGCGTAGACACGCCCTGACGTCCTGTAATCTCTTCGAAGTGAGCGTCGCTCTCGTTGAGCGTGAGTTCAGTCTCACACCCAAGAACTCGACCTCCTGAGAGGGAGAGAGCATGCACTTGCTTAGGTTTACTAAGAAGCCCAGATCGTGCAGGTGACGCAACACAGTGTGAACCTGTGACGTTAGGAGCTGTCTGGAACTCGCCAGCAGCATCCAGTCGTCCAAGTAGTTGAGGAGTCTGATACCCTGAGCGCGTAGAGGAGCGATCGCTGCCTCCACACACTTGGTGAAGCACCGAGGTGCCAGAGACAGAACGAAGGGGAGGGCTATGTACTCGTAAGCTCTGCCCTCGAAGGCAAAGCGTAGAAAACGCCTGTGCCTCGGGACTATGCCTATGTGAAAATAGGCGTCCTGAAGGTCTATGGTGACCATGTAATCCCCCTGGCGGACTGACTCCGCCACCATGCGCCCCGTGAGCATGCGAAAGGTGAGAGGTTTGAGCGAAGCATTGAGCGCTCTGAGGTACGCGCTGAATAGCGCCCTTTCTCAAGAGATCGCGAAGCTCTTGTCTGAGAGCAGGGGCCCTGGAGGGGGGCACCACTGACTCCAAGACACCTCTGAAGGGCGGGGGTGGCCACCTGAACTGCAGTTGATAGCCTTTCAACACCGTTGAAAGAACCCAACGCGACGTTGTGCGCATCGCCCAATTCTGCCTGAGCAGAGCGGCGGAGTGAGGAGGCAGCAAGGACAAACGAAGTGCTATGCTGCCCCTGAGTGGCACTAAGGGAGCCGAGGTCAATGGCTGAGGCTGTCTGCGAAGCTGAAGAGCGTTCAACTGACAGGGTAGAGACCCGACATAACGTGGAGGCTGAGGGCAAGGCAACTGTTCTGCTCGCACCTTTGCAATGAAATGACTAACCGAGACGGCGAGAGAGGCTGAAGAGCGCTCTCTGTTCACGGCCGTCTCAGATGCGGCGCTCGTCCATTGCCCGCGGGCAAATGGGCTGGGCAACGCGTGAGCCTGTGCGGAGTGCTGAAGAATAATGCAAACTCAGCGCCCCACGAGGGCGCGAGATCAAGAGGCTCGCCGAAGCGGGGGAAGCGTTATGAGCTGAGGGCTGCAGACCGAAAACCCGTGCCTTTTAAGCACTCAAGGCAGAGCGGACAACGGGCAGGAGCCGCGTGACATAGCCTGCTGCACGCCCGCGATCGCTTCAGGATCGCTGCTGACGTCTGCGTTGCTCCTGGCTCGACGGGCGCGTGGCTGAAGCGCACGTCCACCTGAGCGTGAGCGTTGCCAAGGCTGTTGTTGACCCGATGCTGGCGCTGGCGCCGGCCTGGGTGTGTCAGCCCTCTTCCTGGACTGCTGCGCGCGGGCGCGCGAAGCAGGGAAACGTTCTGAGGAGAGAGCTGCAGAACGAAAACCCGTGCCCTTTAAAGTACTCAGAGGCAGAGCGGACAGCGGGCAGGAGCCGCGCGTCATAGCCTGCCCCACACCAGCGCTCGCTTCAGGATCGCTGCTGAAGTTTTGAAAAAACTGTTGTGGTGGGCTTTCAAAAAAGCCGTTGGTTTAGGAATATTTGCGATAGCAAAGGAAAGGCGACTCAGAAACACACGCAGTAGGCGAGGTGAAAGAGGCAAAGAGGACCTGAAGCGTAAGCGCGGTCAATATATAGACTTTCTGACGTCACGCAGGGCTGTCTAAGTAGTTGCCTGCGCGCGTCAGAACGCTTACTGCCCTTTTATCAAAGGGTTGTTTAAAATTGACTTCAGAAAAGTAGGAGATGATAGGCATCATCCACTCGTACGTTTCGGCTTCGAAACGAAAGAGAACTACCTGTGTTAAAGAAATGCAACTCTGACGTGTTAAAATGTAAAACAAAATCCCACATTTAAAACCTTTTGATTAGTCATTTCTGTTTCTCTTTCAAACATGTGTCCAGGTTTGACAGAGCAAAACAGAGCCTTTGACCTTAGGTGAGGTACAGTATCTTCACAAATGAATCCTCATATGAAGCGTAACGTCAGAAAGTCTATATATTGACTGCGCTTACGCTTCAGGTCCTCTTTGCCTTTTTCACCTCGCCTACTGCGTGTGTTCTGAGTCACTCCGTTTGCTTCGCAAATGTTCTTAAAAATCAACAGCTTTTTTGAAAGCCCACCACAACAGTTTTTTCAGGACGTTCCAGAATCCATCCTGCTCAAAGTCACTCACGTCGGTCCCTACCTGGTACCAAGAGTCGTAGGATGGCAACGCTTAGATGTCTCAACTGGAAACCGCTAATGGCGGCTGCCGACCGCCATGCTGTCTGCTTCTGCCTTAAGATGGAACACGCCACTGGTGTTCACTCGGCCGAGCTCCACTGTGATCGGCTGTCTCCCGCGGCTTTCTTGAACAGGGCAGCCTTCTTCGTGGGATCGACCAGCGGTCCAGGGGCGTTTTTTCCCCCGCTGACGCTGGAATTCTCCCTCCCCGCCATTTCTCAGAGCGTTCCCCGGCATCTTCGCTTGAGTCGCCCAGACAATCTTTGGTGGCAACGCGCCCTGCAGCTAGCTACCTAGCTGCTAGTCAGCTGCCTACTAGCCAGCTAGCCACGGCCCAGCTCGCTAGCTCTTCAGCTAGCCCCATCAGGGCCTCCTTGCCCGTGCGGCTGGTTCTCCGCACCACGCTGAAGAGGCGGATGACCCCGCCATCGAAGCCATCGACGAAGATGGGGTCACCTCCTTCCTCTCGGCGACAACACGGCCGGCAGCCAGCTACCTAGCTGCTAGTCACTAGCCAGCTAGCTACGGCTCAACCCTCTAGCCTTTCAGCTAGCTCCTTCAGGGCCTCCTTGCCAGTGCGGCTGAATCTCCCACTCTGAAGAGGCGGATGGCCCCGTCATCGAAGCCGTCGATGAAGAGGAGGTCTCCTCCTTCCTCTCGGCGCAGACAAGGAGGCTAGCCGCCATTGACTCGCCGCCGCCCGCCCAGAAGACTCTTGCCGTTCAGCTTGCTAGCGAGCTAGCTCTGTGCCACTCAGGCAGCTAGCAGGCTAGGCCTGCACTTGCCTCAGCATGGAGGAAGCAGTGCCGTTGGCCTTCTGCGCCTCCCCCGCGTTGGGGGCGCTGTAGCAGGAGGTAGGTGCCCTCGTCTGTCACGCCTGCTGCGCCGCAGACCCAACGTTCCTTTAGCGATCACGGGCGTGCAGCAGGCTATGTCACGCGGCTCCTGCCCGTTGTCCGCTCTGCCTTGAGTGCTTGAAAGGCACGGGTTTTCATTCTGCAGCCCTCAGCTCATAACGCTTCCCCCGCTTCGGCGAGCCTCTCTGATCTTGCGCCCTCGTGGGGCGCTGAGTTTGCCTTATTCATCAGCACTCCGCACACACGCTTTTTGCGGTCTGACGCGTCACCCAACCCATTCGCCCCCAGGCAATGGACGAGCACCACGTTGGACACGGTCGTGATCAGAGGGCGCTCTTCAGCCTCTCTCGCCGCTGTACGTCTCGCTTCTCGCAGACTCACGCGTTGCCCAGCCATTTGCCTCCGGGCAATGGTCCTGTGACACGTCTGAGACGGCCGCGAACAGAGGGCGCTCTTCAGCCTCTCTCGCCGCCTCTCTCGCCCTCCTCGCCCCAGGAGAGATAAGAACCGGTAACTGGCTGAATCTCAATATTCCCAGATGACCCCTGAGCCCTAGGCAGTTGAATTAGCCCCTTGAGTCATGGATCTGCCCATGTTCTTTGCTGTGTAGCGCCATGAGACAATGCTATTGTCAAAGGTACTGTATAAAAATATGAATGGAAATCATTTACATTCTCAACCCTCAAAGACTTATAGTAGCTGATGATCAGAATCAATTCCATGTTGAGCTGATCCATCAAGCTATGATGAGGGCTCAGGGCCTCTAGTGAAGACACTTGGATTCAACCCCTGTATGTCTCCACAAGTTCACCCCTCAAGAAATTAAACCACTCAGGTTACCATGTAGCATTCATGTGAAGCAGTGCCAGTACTGGATTGTCACTCTTTGTGTCCAAGCCTCTGACCCATATTAATGCATAGGTCAGACACCTGAAAGGAGATGAGATGGTTTGTTGGCTCATAGCTTTGTCTCATGGGGGTTCTCTTACTCCCATGTCACAACTATGCTGTATTCAGCTATTGAAAGGTGTTGGCTTTCAAACACTGAATTTTCCTTCAGTCAATTCTGTGATTTTGTCTTCAGTCATTGTGTAGTTTTATTTTTGATGTGTGGTATTGGGTGGTAGCAGAACCAATTGTGTCAGAGGCAATTGCACTGTGTTTTATTGGCTTTACTGTTTTCCAAACGTAAAAAGAGTGGTATTCACTAAATTATTCACTGTTTTTCATTCACTGTTTTATTCAATGTTTCCATCTAATAATTGTATATTTGAATGGCTCAAGTACATTTATTTTAGCTTTGTGGATAATTATTTTCAAAGCGAAAATGTAGCCTTGCAACGTCTTTACAGGAATCGATTCCGGACTTTGACAGTGTTTCTTGTTGACATATGAGAGGGAGTCAGCTATGAGAGGGAGTCAGCTGTGAGAGGGAGTCAGCTTTTCTTCCTCTAGTGACAGGATTTCTTTTCATGATAAAACCACTTTAGACCAGCTAGTAGTAGTGTTTCGCTGTGACGACCCTCTGTGCTTCTTGGTGCCATGCAGAGGCCTATGTCTGGACACTGAGGAGCTGCGGGTGTTTTCAATTAGGATTGCCTTCACCTGGAGTGGGCGGGGACTATATAGGCCCTGAAGATTGACTGCTGGGGGGGGGGTGCAACTCACACAGACTCTTACCCACAGACATGCACATACACACTTTCATTCTCTTCCACTTTCAGCGATTGCCGGTCTTCTCAAATTCACACCTACGATCATAATCCGATCATACCCTAGACATATGTTCGTTCATTAATTAATAAAAGTTTTTGTATTGAGCTTGGTGTTGGCGTCCATTTCATGTTTGCGGCCCTATTCGAGCCAGGGTCGTAACAATACCTACGCAAGCTGTTTCAAAGGTTACTCTTTTGCCGTACATGGATGGGTTCGTGGCCTATCCCCTACTACATACAGACTGAATCATTAATAATAAAATATCAGTGTTCATATAGTCTCATTGATAGTATATATAGGCTTAGTGAAATGTATTTTAATATATACATATATAGGTGTTTTGCTATTTTACTTTGTTTGCTTTTATTGTTTCATAGATTTTATTTTCTAAAAGATTTACTTTTCTTTTTTTATGATATAGATGTACTCTAATGAGACTGAGGTGGTGCCTTCTGACTGGCTGAGCATTGATAAGAAGGTAGCATTTTGGCCCCCCTACAATAACATTTCAAAGTGCAAAAAAGCTGTAGAGAAAAAGGAGACGCCTGATGAAGACTGGCATGAATATTTTATTGAATGTGTGGCTGAGAATGGTATGTAAATAAAATCAAAATAGCCTACTTTTAGTCCTAGTACTTCATAAGCATTTGGTTTTTTAAGTACTCTTGTCCCAGTCATGGTATTTATTTAGTTTGTATTTAGATTCATATGAAAAAGCCAGACGTAAAATTGTGAAGTTTTCTAAAGGCAAGGGATTGGAGTCAACAGATGAGGAAAGAACACGCAAAAGATTGTATGGGTTTTTTTTTTTAGTTATCTATCTATGCCTTGTAAGCCTACATAGTGTCACTATCCATTGAGCAGGTAAAGATGTTATCACACTCTTCAACAGGAGATCTTCAAAATATGGACCCGAACATGGTTTTCATACATTGGCACATCCATCTGATACAGGGTCAGCTTCAAGACTTCAAGAGCAGTCCTCAGTGCAGGCCTCAACAAGTGGGCACCACTCAGGTAAAGGGCACTAACAATATAATAAATATTATGTTATGAAATATGGATCTGAAAATGTTTTTCATACAGTTTAAGATCACATGGAATTCCTTGTTTTAAATGCACTCATCAAGTGATCTCAAACTTTTGAGCAGTAGTACACAAACAAACAAGCATAAATAAATAAATAAATCAGTCTTTTGTAGCTTACATTGCTCTGGTTCAATTTGCAGAGAAAACTGAGAGATCCTCCAAAAAAGTGTGCACAGCTTTCAGAGCCATAAATGAGACACTGCCAGCCATTCCTCCATTTGTTTCACCACCAGTTGCGACCCCATGCAATCACAGACAAGATGGTATATAGCATTTATGAGAATTACGCCACAGGCTTGATAGATTTACAGTTGTTTGTCTACACTAAGGCTATTCAGTTAGGTAGGTCAGATTTAAACACCAAGTCTTCTGTAGGCCACCAATTGAATAGCCCTGGTCTAGACTGTAAGCCTATCTGTAATCTTATCTAGCTAATGATTATTTATATCACTTTAATGAGGGATTCTCATGTGACCAAACTTCATATTTCTGTGTACTTTTAGAATATGATGGTGTACCTTATGTTTGTCTGATTCAGAACAGAGGCTTTACCAGATACTGGAGGAGATAAGGGGCCAAGTGCGGCAAAATACATTAGTCCTACAAGCCATTGTTAAAAGAGAAAATGCAGCAGACGCCACAAATGAAGACTTTGGATTTCCTCTTCAGACTCTTGCGGACATTAACATCTTAGAAGACCAGCTGTCCAACCGAGACACCAAACATTCTCTGGTAAATTGTTACTGGGTCACTCTTTTCTTTCTAACTCTTAAAATGACTACTATCCTACTAGTTTACTTCTGGGTTGGGGTGATTCTTGGTTTTGTAATAATATAATGTGCCAGTAATGTATGTTAGAATGTAACGTGTTACAATGTCATGTTATTTTTTCACACAGACAAGGTATCTCTGTAGCCTGGGTAGTGTAACGCCAAAAGATGTTGTGCACCGCATAATGAAGCACGTCATAACAAATGAAATGGCAAGAAAATTTAACTGGCAAGGCAGAGGTGAAAAGAGCCCCTTTTCAGCGCTAATTCTGGCGAAAGCGATCATAGGTACTGTTTTTACTATTATTATTTTATATGTTTCAAACAACTTCA
Source organism: Limnothrissa miodon (assembly GCA_017657215.1). Lineage (NCBI taxonomy): Eukaryota > Metazoa > Chordata > Actinopteri > Clupeiformes > Clupeidae > Limnothrissa > Limnothrissa miodon. The sequence goes on along the minus strand of JAGFZM010000189.1, from coordinate 13,106 downwards.
GTGCGCAAGGGAGAACCAGCCCCAACTGAGACCCTACCACCGAGCACTACAACCGCCCTTAATCTGATTTATAGTTTGCATGATAGTTTATCCAGCATTTGTAGTTGGAGTGTTAATAAACAATAGGATCTTACATCCATACAGTGACAGACATTTTTGCCAAACATACCAACTCTTTCAGGACTGTATCTGTAAATTAAAGCGGTAACCTTCTACCACTTTTAAGTTAAGTCACTTTATTGTCAATTTCTCTATATATACTGGACATACAGAGGAATCGAAATTACGTTTCTAGCTATTCCACAGCTATGCGCACCGCTGCGTCCAGTGGAGGGCATTACCATGCAAGGCTCCAGCCTGCCACCAGGAGCAATTTGGGGTTCAGTGTTTTGCTCATGGACACTTCGATGGTGTCAGGTAGAGTGGGTTTGAACCTGCAACCTTGCAGTCACCGAACGGCTCCTCTACCACCTGCGCCACCACCGCCACTTTTGAGATCCTTTTTAAATATGATAATATATTTAGAAATTTATTTTTGGTTGCACCTCCGAATCTCCACTCCTTGTGCTGTAACCTTGGCGTGGTGGAGAGGCTTGTGCACTTCCATGACCCTAAGAGCTATGCTGGAAGGAGCTTTTGGCTCCTACTAGGTCTAACCATACCAGATTGGTCTTAGGCGAGTAGCCAGACAAAAGACAGCACACCGGTCCTCCAAGTTGGGGATTGATGGCACTTACAAAAATAATAATAATAATTTTTATGTTCTTGATTACAGATTCAGCCAAAATGCAGGGCGCCACTGTTGTTGTTGACACTGAAAACGCCATTAAAAACTGGTTAAAGTACAGTTGTGACCGGAGTGGAGGGAGAAAGGAGAGAGCTGCTGTAAAAGGTATATCACCCAGTGAAACAAACACTGTTGCCTCTTTCAAAGTATAACTTCCGGTAACACTTTATAATAACCACACAGTATAAATGGTTAATTGATGCTTTATTTTGCAACTATAAAAAACATAGTTAATCACTTGTAAATCATCAATTAACCATTTTTACTGGATGGTTCTTATAAAGTGTTACCTAATTTCCACAGTACTTAACTAATTAATTGCATTAACTTAAATATCATTATTTCAATGTATTTTTATCAATATTGAACCTTCCAAATGAATAAGCAAACATAAAAAATGGCTCCAACAGACACAAAGACATTTACAAGTGATTGTAGGTTTAATACTGTTCACTTTTTTAACAGAAAAACAGAAATCAATGCGCCTCCCTATAAGCAGCTCTGACAGTGAATGTAAGTTTTTTTTCATTACAATTTCTTTTGTCTTTTTCTCCTGGTATTTTATTATTGTCTGTAGTGTTGTTTATGTATTTATTTTATTATTTATTTATTTCCAGGAGAATACTGCAAGAAGTCACACCTGGAAACACACTACATACATCATTATATCATAATATTAAAGAATTAATAAATTTACATTTGTTTTAACAAAACAGTTTGTTGTTAATGTATATAAATGCTACTCATTCAGGCTCATTTAATATACATGAACAGGTTGGTACAGCAATTATCTTTTGCAGCTGGTGGGTCTGACCATCTCATAAAATCCAGGTTGGGCTAAGTAGTTAATCAGCTGGTAGAAGTATCAATTTCTTTTAGGTTCGTAGGGAGTCTGCTGAGCATGTAATGAAATTTGGCCAAATGTTGGATAAGTTGGCAGCAGGTTGGCAGGGTATTATAAAGATATCGTTGGCCCAACGTTGGTTAAGTTGTTTTCAGGTTGGTTGTAGGTTGGCAGAAGGTTGGCTGGCCGTCTAAAGAAATGGTTGGGCCAACGTTGGCCCACCGGACAAAATTACGTTGGGCCAACGTCAGCACCCAACGTTGGCCCTACACAACGACTGACGTTGGCCCAAGATCACATGACCACAGAAACCAGAAACTATAACAGGAAGCACATGACACAAAGACATCAGGAACTGAAACAGGAGGGAAAACAAGACCACATGACAAAACCAAAACACAAAACACCCAAAACCCTGACAGATGATTATGTGTTGTGATTGAAAGGTCATGTGCTTTGATTAGAGGATGATAACAATTTACTTACTGATGGTAGAAGTGCTGTAAAAAGAAATTGCTGTCAATAAGGATGGGAACAAGCCCCAACACCAGTTCCTGTTTTAATGTTGCTAGGCAACATTGCTTAAAATTTTCAGATTTAGTGATGATGATGTTTATAAGGTAATGAACAAAACCAATTCGCTTGAAAGCATTACAGGTTTTTTGTTTCAATTAACCTACGAAACTGAGCTCAGTTTCTGCCAGCTGAGTTTATGCTTTGTGTGTGGTCTTCACTGACCATGCCAATTGTGCTTAATGGTGTCATTTACATATCAATTATCTGTGCTGGGCTCTTACATCACAAATCACCTTAAGCTAATCTACAAGTGTATCCTTTGACCTGCATTTCAGGTCAAAGAATACAGTTGTTTAGATAATACTTTATATCTACAGTTATCCAAGATAATGCTGTTGCGTGATCTACTAACAATAGAGTAAGCTCAGATGAGGGTGTGTACCCACAACAGGTGTCCCGCTGTCACAAGTGCAAGAGGAAGTATGACCCTGTGCCCGAGGGCAAGATGTGGGGTATCGGGGAGTTCAACTGCCCCAACTGTACTCGCACATTCAGGTTTGGACACTGGATGTACCGTAACTGGCATGATACCAGCACTATGTGCAGTAACCTGGTTCTCACACACTGATCTGCTATGCTCAGTCTCACAGTCTGACTGCTTCCCTGTAATGTCAAGGCACAGTTAACGAACGTGGATCTAATGATGTATGCATCAGACAGACCTAGAACCAATCAGACCCAGTGATTCTGATGACTTTTGCAACGAGACAGTGGGGTGAATAATCATTTGTATACAAATGAGTAATTATTAATTATTAACAAATTATTAAGACCCAGTGTTCTCTTATCTCTGGCTATTTGAATATAGCTGATGGCTAGATAAGCTGCATAGCAGGTCTGAATGAGAGAACCAGACTAAGCACTGTGGCCATTGCATGCAAATACATATTTGTCAGATGATTTGAGGATGACATGGCATGAGTATGAGTTGATGTAAACTTTCTGTATGACAACTAGGGGGTTTGGAAGGATGGATTTGGGTTCCCCTTGTTATGTGTGTCGCTCTGTCATACCCCCAACAAAAATATTACCACCTCGCCGCACCTTGATGGGACCGAGAACAAAGAACCCTCACAGCTGCTTAGCAGAGGACTGTTATAACAGACAAGGTACCAGTTTGCGGTGATGAAGATTGATCACTAGAGGGCAGTCCTCTCAAATCTTAAACTATCCAGTTCCCTTAAGGCTTCTCTGATGACCTGTAACACTACTGATAGAAAAATTTTAAAAGGGGGAATAGTGAAAAATGCAAATTGCATGTTAATTATTGCATTTAAGCTTAGCTCTGTCAATGAAAACATGATATATGATGACAACAGTAAATTAGACATACATAATAATTTCATTTCAAGTTAGACAACATACTAGGCTAAAGATACATTACCATCAAGACTGATAAAAAATGGAAAACAAAAAAGATAAATACACTAAGTATTGGTTTTCACTTTTCAGCCTAAAACTAGAATAGAAAACTAGATTAAACTTGTGAAAATAATTTTACACAGACTTAAAACAATGCAGAAGTTTGTCATACTTACATGAGGAACAGTATGTAACTGCGTTTTCTTGTTCTTGAGATGCATATGCTACAGGTGCTTTCTAAATCTATATGATATAAATGATATAAAAATGACATTCATTTCAATAATGGCCAAAGTGCAAAGTCTTAAACTGAATTAAATGTGCTATAGGTTGAACAGCTAAACATGATAGCTCTTGATAGATTCATCTATGTCTCTTCTAACCTCCCTCTGCTGTTCCCCCATTCTCACAGAGCCACACGTTCCTGGGACGGAATGTGTCCATCCCCGCAGCCGTCAGCAGAACCGCAAGCCGCGCGTGGTGAACCCCAGCACAGCACACATCAGCTCCGGCTCCACCGTCAACACCTGCCTGAGCCAGGGCAGCCTACTAGACCTGTACGATTTGGTGCGCGACGACCTGGAAGATGTCATCTACGAAGACACAGAGGAGGGGGAGGACGAGGAGGAGGACGAGGAGGAGGACGGAGGAGAGTCTGAGAGCAGCACAGGCAATCTCAGATGAGGCTTTCACACGATGCAGCTAAAATAGCAATGTCACTCTATGTGCCTTAAAGTCTCACATGGTGTATTTTACATACAGTAGATTCTTTAGATTTTCATGCCTGTTCTGTCTTCATGCATTCTATTATGTCTTCAGGTAATCAGGGAGTGAGACAGAAATGGCTAAAAAGGCTGAGTTAAGCATTACGTAATGAGCATTTTATTCATTATCCAGTTAGTGTTTTTGGGATAAGTTTTCAGGATACACTTTTTTGTTGCAACTATATTTTGGTACAGTATCAAATGCACCTTTTTTGATCAATGCCCAAGTTTGTATGAATATTGCTTATGGGAAGTTGAATATCTATATATCTATATCTTTGTATATCTATACTCTATGATTTTGACACTGTGAGCCACAGCCCATCCCCTAGAAAGGTGAACCCACCCCCATTTTCTTTTGTCCACCAACACAAAAGCACCCTAATATCTGCTACACAATACAGTTCAATTCAATGTATTACTTGATCTGCTCCAGTTGTATTGTTTTACAGAGGGGTCTTGTAATTCACATAATGCAGATTAATCGTGTTAAAGAGAGCACACCTTGAGAAAACCTTCATTATGAACTGTATGTCTGGTGTCAAATGACTTACAGCGCCCTCCACAATTATTGGCTCCTGGTACAGATGACTATGTGGTGGAATTCAAAAGGCTCTTTTTGGTATTTATGTTAGTCTCCCAATGACAATGATAAATAAGAATAATTCCTACAAAGAGCACAAATCTCCCTAAAGTTGTTGATTGTCTCTGGTTTTTTTAATGGGAAATGAATCTATGCCTGCCACAACCTTACCAGACACTGTGTGCAATAGTGTAATACATAAAACTACATGGAATTACATGTGCTTGTTATGTTCTCTGAAATGCATTGATATTATTGTTTAATTCAGTATCAGTGATGTAAAGAAAAAAAACATGGAAAGAATGGGACATGGAAAGTATGCTTTGCAATACAGATGTTATTTTGCCATGTTGTCTCTTGTATGTCTATGTGCCCTGGCCCCTGTCTAGGCCTTCAGTGCAATGCAGTAGGAGTGCAACAAACCCAATCTTTTGTCCAGGCAAAGAAAGACATTTTGCATAGGGATTAGACTTTGTGTGAGAGGAAGGGACAATAGAGGGACCTCCTGTTCTCAAAAGGTGGTGTGCAACAGGTCTGAAGCCTCTTGATTATTAGGTGGCAGAACAAAAAAAAAGTATTATGCTACCCTGCTTCTCCGAAGCTGAAACTCATCAGTCTCATGGGAATTTCTTCACCTTTGTTCCAGCCTAAAAGGGCTCCTGAGGCAGGAAACCATGTACCTGTCTAACACACCTGTAGTGTGAGAGGCTGAGAGGAATACAGGTGCCTTCAACATGGCTCCCCAGAATTATCCCTCACGCCATCAAACTACTCGCACAGCATTACACAATTACACATGATCTCAAAGGTCATATTACTGTGCTGTACTATTAACAAATATATATTTAAAAAAAAAAACATTTTTCATGTCTAATAGACTGGCCTCTGACTGTCATGGGGATAAGATATAAGCAGTTATTTTAATTTAATTCAATTTTTTCAGTCAATTTTATTTATCCGTATGTCCCTTGGCACTTTACAGCAAAGAATGCCCATAAACCACAGGGGCATGATAAAATTCAATTATTTTTTTTTATCTGTAATGGTCTAGGATGAAACCTCAGGCAGATCCACAGCTCAAGAGGCTTACCCAACTGTCTAGAGTCGTGTGCATGTTTGCAATTAGCTGTTGCTCAGATAGTCCATGGTGTTAATTTAGCATTATAATAATCACAAGATATAGTGCCACATCAAGGGCAGGTAACCCATAGATGGGAAGCGAGGATAGGCCAAAAATGTTAATAATTTTTAGTCCAAGTGAGTGTTCGAGCAACAGCATTTTGTATTAATTGTAGGTTTTTAATGCAGGTATTTTTTCATTCAGAGAACAGAGCATTACAATAATTGAGCCCAGAAGGAACAAATTTGCATTAGTTTTTCTGCATCCTAAAAGGGAAAAAATTAATGCTTTGACAATGTGACTTTTTTGAAGGTGAAAAAAATAATGGTTTTAAAATATGTTTTTCATGATTTTCCAGAGAGTTCCTGGTAAATAAACTGGTCACAAAACTCCCCAAGTTTTGTGTTGAGTGAGGGCAAAATGACTTCAGTTTCAGCAGGAAATTATAAGTAATGCAGATTTTAGTGTACTATTATTGCCCTTCAGTCATTAGCCTTCATGGAAAGGTATAGCTGGGCCAGACCATAATATGTAAGAAAAAATTAAGTCAACAAATATGCAAATAAATGGAATTAATGTCTCAGGAGGGTTTTTGTGTATTTAACATTTTTTGGTTACAGTAACTCTTTCTATGTGTGAAAGGCATAAAAGTGAACAGAAAACAGAAATGTAATATGTAGGGAAAACCTAATATTACATAATATTTGATCCCACTACACAACTAAAAAGTTACCTAACTCTTCTACCTTCACGTGACATCTCTTTGTGTCTTTTATAACAATAGAAGCAGCTTATTCACCATCGTATAGGTATTCATACGAGCATTACATGACAGAGACGTAGGAGTAGGTGGAGTTCACAAGCACCACTTTCATAACGAGAGAACTTTAAATAGAAGATGAGTGTTACACTGGGGGAAGAAAATAAGGAACACTTCTCCTGGACAAACAACATCTACTTGGAAACATGTGAGTAAAAGGAAAAAAAGTTGAAATGAGTACACTGTTTATATTATTTTGTATATCAGCAGTGATATTTAGTCACAGCCATTTTTAGTCTCATATAGTCTCATATATTATAAATACATGTTTTTTTCTAAATAGATCATGCCTCGTTTAACTTCAATCGAATTTTGTTATTGTTGTTAAGAATTATATTTTCTTCTGTGACTAACAACGGTTCTCTGCCCCAGGGTCTACGCTGCAGGAATGGTTGTGCTGATGTTCACGCTGGCAGTGGAGGCAAGAGTCGGGTACGTTTGCTACTGCTCTTGGCCCACAAATAATGGCTAACTTGCTCTTATCCTACAAATAGTGCATGCATTGACAGCTCCGCATTGTGAAATGTGGATTTCCTTATTGTCCTCAGAAATTCCATTGAATCCAGTTTCTGCACAGAGACAAAGGAATGCCTTCTGTATAACTCTATCTGCAAGGGTAGCGAGTATGAGGTAACCTTTGAGGTTTTCCACACTTATTTACATTACGTCTGTCCAGTGGTATCAGAAAGGATGAAGTTTCTTAAAGCTCAGAGTGGAGTGCTGTGAGGCTGATGTCCCATACAGTTGAGGGCCAGTCGAACACAATGACAAAGATCACTAGGACAAATATTTGTGTTCATCCTTCTGCTTGAAAAAACTGTTCTAAGGAAATTGTGAGTGTGATTCATCTCCTCCTGCTTGAGAAACAGACAGAATGACTTGTTTTCTTTAAGGTGCGCCATTACGAGAGCTCCAAGTGGGTGTCTGTTGACGGGGAATCCTTCTCTATGGACATGGCCCTTGCCAAAGCTTTTTGGAAACTTTTCAAATACATCCAGGGAGCCAATAAAGCTGGTGAGCAGCTTTGTTTGTTTGTTTGTCTGCCTGACACACTTTTTGTCTGTGTGTGTATGTTCTGTCCAAACTATTTGACAAGATGCCTTACAGCTAGGGGGCACTGCTGTGTGTATGTCTCTCTCTCTCTCTGTCTCTCTTTCTGAGTGTGTGTTCATTGCTCTTTGAAAAACAGTCAGCATGCTGCAGCTCACAACCACGCTCACCATGTCTGTCACCCTACAGGCCAGAAGATTGAGATGACCTCACCTGTCATAATCAAAACCCAGGAGGGCACAAGCTTCTGGCAGTCCTCAGTCTTCACTATTAGTTTCCTACTGCCCTCAGTCTACCAGAAGGCCCAACAGGCTCCTGCCCCTACTGACAGCAGTGTAAGTTTGCACTGGAACAAAGCAACAAAGTAAAGTTGACTGACAGGCAGACAGTTCAATCAGAAGTCATATGGCTGATTAAAGGGATAGTTCGGTTTTTAACACATTGAGCCTCTTTCACAGGTTGTCTAAAATGCAATAAAGTGGTTGACATCGAAATTTTGAAGATAGCTTCTGTCTCGGCTATTTGGGAAATGTAGAATCGCCTCTGCCTGCCTTCAAAATGGCTAGCAATGGGCATGTGTTGTTTCTATCCTTAAAACACTGGTTTAAAAAAAAATGCTACTCACCAAGTGGTTAGTGGTGCTCGATGATGTTCCAAAACATGTATCGTAGCGAAATAAAGCTTTCGTCATGTTTTATTTGGCACTTTGTTTATATGAAGGAGCAAATAGATCCCTATATGACTTACAAAATGGCAAATAAAACATGACAGAAACTGTATTTTGCTACGATACTTGGGTTGGAACATCAGCAAACGCCACTAATCACTCCATGAGTAGCACTTTTTTAAAACCAGTGTTTAAAGGATAGAAACAACAAATGCCCATTGCCAGCCATTTTAAAGGCAGGCAGAGGCAATTCTATATTTCTCAAATAGCCGAGACAGGAGCAATCATCAAGATTTTGGTGTCAACCACTTTATTTCATTTTAGACAACCTGTGAAACAGGCTCAATGTGTTAAAAACCGAACTACCCCTTTAAGGAACTGAAACAGGTTGTCAAGATTGCCAGTTACTTAAAGGCACTCTAAGCGATTGTGTTTGATGTCACTTCTTGTTGACATTCGAAGTATTGTCAAACAAAACGGAGGATACCTCCCTCCTCCCCCTCCCTCCCATGCCTCCTGAAAGACTCACGCGTACTAACCCCCACCCAACCCCTCCTCCAAATCCTTCTTGTCATTTATTGGCTGGAACAATGTTTGTTATGTTTCATTTCGTTTGTTATGCTAGGTTTGCCCACTGTGTTTTTTAGCCGTTTGTGGAGCCTGGGCTGTCTACAGAGACCGCGTTTTTTAACAGTGTGTTCAGGGGATAGGCAGCTAGCAGATTGTGAGGAGATGTTTGCTGTATGTAACAACAAATGTTTTAGTCCTAAAAACGCGTCACATCGCTTAGAGCACCTTTAAGCGGCATTACTTCTGCATGAAACATGAATGAAACACATGTTTACTCATTGGTAATCCATTGATGACTGTCCAATAGCCAGCAGGGACCGTTTTTTCCGAATTGGTCAAATTTGACCAGCAGCGATGTGATTACAAGTAAATTGAAGCATGAATGAATTTATATGAAACTCAGTTGTGAACGCATGTATTGAAATTCATTTCTGCGTAACCCTTGTCATACAGGTGTACTTCAGTGAGCTGCCAGACATGAAGGTGTATGTAAGGAGCTATGGGGGATGGATGATGGCTCTTACCACAAGAATGCAGTCTCGTGCACTGAAGCAATCGCTGAATGCCGCTGGTGCTTCCTTCACCAACACTTACCACTACGATGCGGGATACAACAGGTAGGAAAGAAACCACTTACCATGACAGAAAAACATAATTTGTGCAAAAGATATTTTACATTACAACGTGTGTATGTGTGTGTGTGTGTGTGTGTGTTGTGTTCCAGTCCAATGACAATGACAGACAGACACAATGAGGTGTGGTACATAGCAGAGGGAGAGCCTGTGTGTCCAAAGTGAAAACTGCCACTAGATGGAGCTGTTACCGCTGAGATAGAGGGAGTCCTTTCCAGATGCTACTCCAGTCAACTATTTGGTGTTACAGGGATTTTTCATTGTGCCATCTGTCTTCTGTAGAGGAGAGGGAATAGTATAATCCCAATCAATAGTCCTGTTAGGACCTTACTTGTAAAATATGTAGTTTTTTTAAATTTCCAATGATTGACACTGGACCTTAGGAACATTGTGATGCTGTTTATATTGTGTTGGGAACAAAATAAATTTCTTTAGAATTACAGTACATGTGTGCTGAAAGTGTTTTGACAGATTATTTTCAAATTTACAAATTTACAAACATTTACATATTATTTCAAACATGAAAAAACACAGACAAAATACTTGCTAATGCAAATTTTAATAATGAAAATCAGGGTTTGACTGTTGATCCCCATAAGGATGTAAATGCTATGGGTCACAACAGAACAGTACAGTTTGGATTTGAGTTGGCTCTGCTCTGATGTAGGTAATGTGACAAATCTGGATTGCAGGCAACTCAAGGCTCTTCTACAAATCAGTTATACAGATGTTCCATCTGCAGATTTCCATGAGCATTGTATTTCTGATAAAACCCTGCAAAAGACAAAAGCAGCAATCACTCCAAATCATTCATTAATGTAACTTACCCGATGTGCTTGCTGCCCATGCCACATACAGTAAGTCCACGTGAGCACTGATCATATCAGAAATGCAGAGCACTATATGTCGCTGATTGTTCCTCCCCTCTTAAGTCCAGTGGAAAGCTTAAGCAACCATATGTTCTGTCACCTCAATCCATCATTAGTGAGCACAGGTGTAAACAACATTTGTCTGTATTCTTTCACAGAGTGCCCCTCTACTTTTAGGTTACCCAGACGTGGTTGTAGTTTATACATCACACCTATAACATGTATGGATATGTAATTAGACTTCAAAATATTTGGATAAATATAAGACAGTAGATGTAAGAAGAAGGTAGAAGGCATAGAAGACTTTTAGATAGATACGAAGAACAAGCTAATGTAGCCTGCACAAAGAAGCAGATAGGGGAAAACAGAGATAGAAAGGGGGGAAACAAGGTTAGGGTAAGGGTTTCACTGATCATCCCTTACCTTAAGGGGCCTCAGTACTGAGCTTTGGAGTATACCTCACCCTTAGTGTCACATGTCACTCACATATCTGTTAGTTTAATTCTGGCATAAAAGTGAATAGAAAAAGGTTTTTGTAGGGGAAACCATAATATTTGATCCCACTACACAACTAAAAAAAAGTTACCTAACTCCTCTACCTTCACGTGACATCTCCTTGTGTCTTTTATAACACTTGAAGCAGCTTATTCACCATCCGATCCGATAGGTATTCATACGAGCATTACATGACAGAGACGCAGGAAGTGTAGAGCGGAGTGGGTGGATTTCACAAGAACCACTTTCACAACGAGATAACTTTAAATAGAAGGTGACGAAAATAAGAAACACTTATCCTAGACAAACACTTGAGAAATTGTGAGTAGAGGGCAAATGAATTGACATGTGTATCTACTCTGTTTATTCCTTTGTATGTCTGTGAACAATAAAACTGACTTTGACTTTGATTTTTAGTTTGTATATCATAAGTGATGTTTAGTCACAGCCAACGACGGAGTTCGGGTTTATCCAATGCAATAGTTTATGGCATTTGGCTGTAATTGTGGCAAATGCAATAACATCAGCTTGGTAGCTGGTAACCTTCCTACAATTGGAGGCACACTAATAATGGCAATTAGGGGGCATGGGGAGATGGGAATAATCAGGACTGGGGAAGGAAGATGTCACTGTGTCAAAGAAAGACGTCAAATCAATATGGCCCTCTAGTAAATGGAAAATCAAAGGGAATAATATTGAGAATAATATACAGAATCAATACAGGGAAGTGATTTCCTGTCTTACCCACTAAGTTTCAAGAGCTGAGAAAGTGTCTCAATAGTTGCTGACAGAAATATGACTGAAAGAAAAGCAGTTGCCATTTTTGGCACAACCAATCGACAACAAAGATGGTAGAGGACGTGCACTAACTCCCACCCCATCTTGTTGCAGATTGGTTAGACGTTGTTTGTTATGTTTAAGTTCAGATCCCCCCTATCGCTAGTTTGTTTGTTTTATTACAGACTGTGTATTGTCACTTGTCTAACATTCATAAACTGAACATAAACATGCAAGTTTTTGACATCGGCCACTAGAGGGTAGTCTTCACAAACATGGACTTTAAAACGTTACGGATACTAACGTATCCTCGGTTCTCTGAGTGAGAAGCCGAAACGTACGAGTGGATGATGCCTATCATCTCCTACTTTTCTGAAGTCAATTTTAACCAACCCTTTGATAAAAGGGCAGTAAGCGCTCTGACGCGCGCAGGCAACTACTTAGACAGCCCTGCGTGACGTCAGAAAGTCTATATATTGACTGCGCTTACACTTCAGGTCCTCTTTGCCAAGCTCGCCAGCATCGGCGACTTGAGGCCCGAAGCGTACGTTTCGGCTTCTCACTCAGAGAACCGAGGATACGTTAGTATCCGTAACGTTCTCTTTCGTTTCGAAGCCGAAATGTACGAGTGGATCACTACAACCAAGCCTCAAGAGCCCTACACCGAGGAGCCCGAGGTGGGAAGACCCATGGGACCGCCGCCGGGCCCAGAGAGAACACTCTCTGCTACACCTGGCCTGGTGACGTCCAATGCGTAAAAACGCGCAAAGGTGTTGCCTGAGGCCCACGAAGTGCTCAGACAGATATCCTGCACAGGGACGCCTTTCCAGAAGGCCCAAGAAGCCGCCACTCCACGGGTGGAGTGCGCCCTGACATGAGCAGGCGGAGGAGCACCCGCCGCCCCATATGCCAGACGTATGGCTTCAGTAAGCCAATGCGACATGCGTTGGGTAGACGAGGCCTGACCCTTGGCACGTTCGCCATGGCAGACGAACAACTGGTTCGTCTTCCTGATGCTCTGCGTACGCGTCAAATACTGACCGGGCACAGAGTGACGGGCACCAAACCACCCGTCTCAGGAAGGGCTGAGAGCTCAATGACCCTCGAACGAGGATTTGGTCGCAGCGTTACCCGCGCGTCATCTTGCGTGAATTCAAGACAGTCAGGACTGACTGACAGGGCAGTCAGAT